>CM062391.1:0-448604 GCA_031304145.1 Cardiospermum halicacabum | reverse complement strand
AAATGACTCTATAATATTGATGTTTTCACTAAACATGCATTGGAATATGACTTAGAAGTAGAATCATATGCCCTGCTACACTTGGCCAACTGCATAACCTGTGGATGTATGATTTGTACCTCTACTTGTTATAAAACAGGTACATACACCATGGTGCTTCAACTGTGAATCAACTAGCAAGCAAGTTGAGAAACTGGCTAAGCACTTCAAGAACGTAGACAGCCTGGTCTTTGCAAGTTTCGATGCATCTGCAAATGAGCATCCCAAAATGCAGGTAAGTCTTATTTGGAATTACTTTTCATTTAATCATATATGCAGATGAGGAATGATAGCTGAAAACTTTTTTAGTGTGCTCAATTCATTTTGTGGAAAATGGTGTTCATAAGATTTTCGTACAATGGAGTTTATGATCGTGGTGGCCCCAGCTTTTGTAGTGTTAATTTGGTGCTCACTTTCTTGTAATGGTTTGGGGTAGATGTCTTTGTGCTTGTGAATTGAGTCTCTAAACTAGATGCATGCTCATGGGTTGATGTCCGATCAGCTGTCTATGTGAAATGTCCATCCAATACATATTATGCTAACTTGGGAACAAACAAAATTTGTTCTTACAAGACTGCCAGTTACCTAGCATGGCCGCTAAATTTGCTAAACTTTACCTCTTTCGCGTGATATAGGGAATCTAATATGGTTTGTAAGTGCAATTCACCTTTCTGTGAGGTGATCCCATTATGTTGGTAGTAGAAAAGTTCAAGTGATGCAATAGTATCATAAAAAAGAGAATTGGTGTGCATTTGAGGGGTAGTGTTGTCAATAAAGTTGGATTGATAACCATTTTCAGGTGGTCATGGATGGTAAAGTTTAGTCCTCATTTATGAGGTCATCTTGATATTGGTAATATTGTAAGATCAATGCTTGTTAAGGCAAAGGCAGTGAAGCGGAATTTATATATAAATGCACATATGTTCACATGCAAAATATTGGTCGAATATCTATCAAACATTAATATTCACAATGCATCATTCCTTTTCCTCCTTGTGTTGCAGATTGTTGACTATCCAACACTTCTATTCTACCCAGCTGACAATAAAGCAAATCCAGTAAATATCACACCTACTATATCTTGAACTTAGTCTTTTACGTATGCTTGATACGTTTTAATATCTGAGTTCTGTTTCCTACACAGATCAAAATGCAGACAAAATCCAGCAGCAAGGAATTAGCAGCATTTATCAACCAACAAGTGAAAGGCAAAGATCAAGGCCGCAAAGACGAACTATAGAATATACATAATATTTTCTTTCTTATATGTACACTTGGAACTGCAAGAAACAGAAAGCAAAGTAGATGAAAAATGGACGGTGGAATCCAGACTAATTTGCTGAGAAATCCTGGAAGACCTGTTTTCCAATGCTTCCAGTCTGAATTTGTATGCATTACATTACTATAGCAAAAATTTTGGATCTTACATTTTACCTATAGTTCAAATTGATATGAAGTTTTATCTCTTGTAACCTTATATTGACTCCTAACTATACATTTACTGAAGAAAAGAATAGAAATGATATTTGATTATGGATAGACCTTGCAAAGCTATAATGATGTTATGAATTGTAGATTTTGGTAATGCTTTTTGACATATCAGGAATCTATCAGCAGATACATGACCATTTTGACAGAATAGTTAGTTACTTTAGTGTTGTGTATCATGCTGTGTTTTTCAAGAGAGTTCTTTTTTGATTGTTAATGTTGGCATAGATAAAAGGCAATCAAGTTTTATCTAATCCCATGTACAAGAAGTAGTAGAAGCTAAAATTTAAGAGTCTTGTTCCAAACATAGAGTATATATATTAATATATACATACACATCCTTACAATTGACAGGGTCACTCAAGCAAGCACCATTCTAGCTCATCCTTTGCATCCAAATTTCGACACAAAGCATGAGAGATAAGATAATGAATTGATAAAACTTTTAGTACTAAGAACAAAGGTTTTCGATACCCATGTACTCTTTTCGCTCAATCTTTTCGATCATGTTAGCTATGCCCTCCCCACCTGTTTGACAAGAATGAAAGTATGCATTGATTGATCCGAAGAGCTTGAAGTTTAATGGCTTATACAGTTGAAAAGATGACATACCTAGTGATATTGCACTCACAAAGATTGTGAAAGCCAATACAAAGATGATCAAAGAAGCTCTCCCCAGTATGCTGATGATCTTTCTTACAACAGATTGTCCAACAAGTGCAGCAATGGTGGCCACAGCAACAAAGTAGAGAGCTGGTAATCAATGTGAACAATGGTGAATACCAACATTGAAATGTTGCAAGAAAGATATGTTCTTGCTAGTTTTTAGAGCCATGGTTTGATTAGTAATTGATTACCGTAGGGAATTGGAAAGCGCTTCAGAAGAAAATATTGAATGACAGACATTGATGCTGAAAATGTCATGGCAAATGTGGCTGTTGCACTTGATACCTACATTGAAGTTTTTTATCAAAGCATATGTCAAATTGAACTTGTTTGATTCAATTCAGTTCATCTGGCCTACTTAATACAAACAGACATTGATGCAGACATATATCATACATAATTCAGTACCTGAGGAGGAACTCCAAGCTCCAAAAAGAGAGGTCCCAAAATGAAACCTCCACCTAGACCAAGCAAGCCACCAACTATACCAGCTAATGCGCCGCAGGCACTGTATAGAATCAACTGATGTACTTTCCAGTTTGTGCCTGCTTCGCCCTTGGAAGAAATTCTTCTCCATCCTTTATACAAACTAATTGCTTCATATAGTGTTACCCCAACCGCTACTGGTATCTGAAAGAAATCGAAATCCATAGCTCATCTGTAAATGCTTTGAACTAGCTAGTAAACGTGAAGCTATCAATGCAAACATTGAATTACTAAACAAAGAACCAAAACCTCGTATGTTAGGTATGTCCAAGTAATCATGAATATGCTACCTGAAGTAAGGTTGTGGTCCAATAAGCTATGGAACAGGTGCTTGTGTAAGTCTGTTTCAAACAGCAGCAGAATTCTGATATGTTCAAGTCATGAATGTGCAATAGCAGAGAAGAGTATGCTTGATAGGACTATAATTACATGAAAGACGGTACCTTAGCAATCTGGAGTATGAGGATTGAAATCCACACAGCGAAAAGTATTCCAAGTTCCTTCCATCGAACGTTCTCAAGAATTGAGACCTGGAACGACAGCAGCTGTCTGTTCAAAACCATTACTGATAAAAACCAGTTCACACAAGCAATTAGTCATTCTCACTTCCTACCTGTTTTTTAGAATTGTTGACATTTGTTTGAGGTCCATTGATGGGTCCTCCAGGTAAGGGTCTGTAAGTGATATCTTCAACACGACCTGATAAAATTGCAAATCCAAGACGAGACATTATCAACACAACACAAGAACAAAACTCAGCAGATTAACAGAAAACATAGAGCAAAGACCAACTCACCCTGTGAATCCATAATTCTTGCAGCCTCCTGACAAATACAAATGAATGAATATCAGTAGGATTCGCGATATGCAGTCAATTTCATGACAATGAAGGAAAGCTTAGCTCACCCTTTTAATTATAGTTTCTCTTTTCCATGTTTCGACACCTTTGAAGAATGCCTTAGTTGATGTAACTACAGTTCATCAAAAGCTAATTAATGAAGAAATACGGAACAAAGTGTGAAGGAAAACAGGTAGCGGAAAATCAATACCTATGAATAGAATGATAAGCAAAACTGTGATCATCCAGTCAGCCAATATAACATTCAAAACAACACCAATACTAATGCCAAGAACCAACATTGGTTGGAACAGAAGAGCCAAGTCATAATCAATAATAGGCATATCAAGCGTGGGATGCCTCAGTTTTAAATTGTAGTATACCGTTGCTGCTGCTGCGCCTGTAATCATACCTGAAGTAGACATTGTCATCAGGAAACAGAAGTTACTACAATGAAACTTATCAACAAGACTCATGTGTAAAGGACTATATAACTGTCAAACCAAACACCATAGGTAGAACACAAGACAAATGGAAAGAACCAAATGATCATCTATGCTTACAAAGAATGCTATATAAATACACACGTCTTATATCTTTCTCTTACATTTCGAAATTGCAGTGGAAGACTTGGCATCAAATCCAATTATGAGGGTGAGCATAGGAACAAAAATACCACCACCACCAACACCTCCTACACTCCCAAACGCAGCTCCAAAGAACCCAATTACTGATCCCACCACAATTTTCCACCCAAATTTCAGCTCCTGGTAATACAATATCATACACATCATACATCATTCATCATCCAATTTCATAAAACCATCAACTCTCAACTCAAATTCCTCCATTCATTTTAAACAAAGATCACAATTTCAACACTCTTAAAGCTATGAAATGACAAACAATCACAACATATTAAAGTAAACAAATGAAACATTGAAGCAATAACAACAAACAAACACAAAAAGGTCAAAAGAGAAACATGGAACTTACAGGCCAATCATGTTGATAACCAAATCTACTACCATTTTCCTCTTTCACAAAACTAGATTCAACAACAACAACCTCACCACCACCCCCACCACTCTCACTACTCTCTCCAACAGCAAAAAACACACAAGCAAAAACTATCAAACCAACCAAAACAACCTTCTTCTTCACCACACCCATCACAAACAACACAAAAACAACTTCAAACCCAGAACTGAAAACCCTGTCAAAAGAAACAAAAAACCAAAAAGACTTGAAATTGAACACAACCCATGTAGCAAAATCTCAACTTGAAGTTATATCCAAAACAAGTTTTGGCAAGTTGTTTACATTACATTCAAAAATTGGATTGGTTTTGGTTTTTGTTTTGGTTTTGTACTGTACTATCAACTTAGACCTACTACTGAGAAGAACCAGTCTTATCTGTCCTTTTAACTTGTTGATAGTGTTTTTGTTTGTTGTAACATTTTGAACTTTTTTGGTAGTAATAATAGGTGGCTGTGTTTAGTGTCTTAACTTAACTACTAACAACAAGAAATGATTTTCCACCATGAAAATCTTCTCTGTAGTCAATTTATCATCAACCTCTATGTTGAGAAAAAATATACATTACTTGTTTTGTCATGTATAAGCACATAGTTTTTGATAGAGGTTTCAATCTATAAATATAAATATAAATATATAAATATATATGTGAAAATTTATATATATATATATATAATTGAAAATAAATAAATTTAAAAAATTATGGATTAAACTCCATTTTAATTATAAATTAGTTAGTTAGAAAATAATTTAACTTCAAGTTTGTGATTATATTTTTTTTGTAAATTTGAAATTTAAATTTAATAAAATAAGTAAATTTTATAAAAAAAATTATATTTATTATTCGATCAATTTTTATGAATATAATTTTTTTTAAATAATTTTTAAACCATTATATATTTAATAATTAGCAATATTCAATTTATTTATGGTGTTGACTTTAATTTTTATAAATGAGTAGATTGAGAATCATGTCCAAATGATATTCATGAAAATTGTCGGCTTGTTTGTTTGTTTTTTTCTTTTTTAAAATAAAATTAAGTAAATAAATTGATATGAATTTGTTTATATTCAATAATTGATTTAATATTATAAGAAAAAATAAAATAATAAGTTTTTATACTTTATATGTAAATTTTTGTCATATATCAATTTTTGCATGCAAGCCAAGTTAATGAATAAATTTAAAATTCATGTCAATTGTAAGCACATAACATGTTGACATATTTTCTAGATTTTAATTTTTGTCTTTAAATTAGAACACTTTGGACTCATTTGGTTCATATTAAAATCACAAAATTATTTTTTATGATATCTATGTAATCTTAACAGCAAGACCACATGAAACAAATCATTATAAATGTTAAAACTGTTATTATATTTTTAACATAAAATAGAGCAGATTTGGGTCATATTATCCTACTGGACAGGTATATATAGGACCAAATTTAACTGTTCTCGATCTTCTAATTACTATTTTAAATTACTATCATTAAAAATTGAATTGTCTGGTTCATGTTGGATTAATAAATTTGATAAGTTTATGTTAATTTTATTCAATACTTAAAAATATAAATTAAATGATGAAGTGGGCCTACTAGCCCATGATATTGAGGCCCATAGACCATCCCATTTTTGACCTCATAAATATGAAATATTCATCACTTTCATAGTTGACTTACTTCATTGATTTCAAGTACCCATAAGATTTTTTTATATCTTTTCCATTTTGGAAAATACAAAAATAAAAATATTCTTCCAACTCAAGTAATAATATTATATTGTTTGAACAGCTAATATAGGTTGTGCACAATATAATCTAATTGATTCTTGTGTTTGGAATCAAATTTAATTATGTATATGGGAAGAAAAATACAATATTTGATTATTAATATATATTTAATTTGAACAACTAATTAGTTTGGCTCAGAATTCTTAGTTGTGGTTTAAGTAGTGTTTGAAGGTTTGAATGGGATAGTGTTTAATTATTTATAAATGAAAAGAAAATATTATTTAAAATAATTATTTTAATAATGTTAAATTATAAAAATTATTTTCATATTTAATATTAATAAATATAAATATAAATATATCTTAAATAATTATACTAATTTTTAAAAAACATGTAGTTATTACTAACCGTTATTATAACTATTATTCTAAATTATTGTAGAATTATTACTCTAACTCTTGTAATCATTTGAATTATTATTTTTATAACTATTCAAATCCTTATTTTATTTGTTAATTTTAACACAGATACTCAAAATATTTTTATCAATGAAGAAACATGATGCATAAGTTATATATAACAAAAGTTGCTTGAAAGGATACAGTACAATACATGACCAAAACATCAACTATGTTACACTAAAACTGAATACTAACCTACAAAAGCAAGCCAATATTTTCACAATTTAAAGTGTGTCATAACATAAGCTATATATATATATATATATATATATATATATATATATATATATATATATATATATATAACACATTAGATGACACTCAAATCTTCTAAGATTTATAAGAACAGATGTTATCAAACCCCATGTATTCCTTGTGCTTAATTCTCTTCACCATTTCTGCTACTCCTATCCCACCTGTTTCCCAATCAAATAATCAAATTATTTGATAAAGATGAATTCATAATATTTATAAAAATAAAGGATATAAGAAAATACCTAATAAACAAGCACTGATTATAATAGTGAAGGACAAGACAAAGATGATAATAGAAGCTCTTCCAATTAATTTGATGATCTTTTTAACCACATATTGTCCAGCAAATGCAGCTACTGTTGCCACACCAAATAGGTACAGAGCTGTCCAAATAAACATGGCATGTCACTCTTAACATGTTGCATGCAAGGAAGGTCATATATGCATGGGATGGGGCATGCATATGTTCTACTACATTTCTATATCACATGTAGAGTAAACTACATTGCATAGCAATGTGTTACCTATGAATCTATTTTTATTAATTTTACATAAAATACAAACGAATTTTAAATAATATTGAAATTGATTTCACTCTTAAATTAACACTTCAACGACATTTTATATTTTAACTGGGGTGATTTTAATTTAACTCTGTCAAATCAGCTGTAATTTTTAAAATTCGCTATTATATCATGTGAAATAAGTGAAAACTGATTTATAGATGTAATTTGGCCATCATATCTATGGGGCATGCAACTAACCTACTAGGTTTTTATGTCATATGCATGATGCATGCAACATGAGTCATGCAATTTATCTAATACATTTTTACCATGTGCATGATGCATGACTCTTAACATATGCATGATGCATGATACATACAAAAAGAACCATTCTTAATACTCTTAGCTTAGCACATGCATGCAAGCTCTTAACATATTTCCACATAATAAAATGGAGAGTGAAAATGACATAATAATACCATAAGGAACTGGAAAGCGTTTGAGAAGGTAATATTCCACAACAGACATTGAAGAAGAAAAAGCCATGGCAAATGTAGATGTTGCACTTGCTACCTACACCAATCAATAACTCATTATATTAACTATTTATCAAAGTTGTTAATGAAAAATATAATAATATATTCTATTCTAAAGATATAGATACATACACACTTGCTTTTTGTGGCTTTTCAAACCTGGACTGTGTTGAAAACTGTGTTTTTATAAAATTCATGTAAAAAAGCATGATCACATGCAACAACTATTATAATCATATGCAGATAAAAAGTACTGTAGTGTAGATTTGGCTATATTATGGTACTGGACAGGTACATACACGACCTGATTTATCTGTATAATTAAATATTAACTTCCCTAAATTCCAAAAATTGTGTTTCAAAAACTATAATATTTTGTACTCATAGAACATGTCCATTATAAAAAATATTAAAATACCAGACATGTTTAACCACTTATTCATTTTGTACTCTCCAGTTGTCTAATATTAAAATTATATATTTATACATGTTTAGTAGTATATGTTATCTAATTGTCTAATAAAATAAAATAAGTTTTCACTCTATTTTTTCATATATATATGAAAAAATGATTGAGGTAAAAATTAAAAAAAAATAGAGAAAATATATATATATTTTGCATTAAATTTTTAATTAATTTTTACAATAATATTTTATGGTAATAGTTAATTATTAAATTAAATTTTAAATTAATTGTTATATCATATTAATTTTAATTTTTAAATTAATTATTAGATATAAAATTATTAAAATTTATTATAAATATAAATATAATTTAAAAAATATTATTATAAATTAATTATAAAATATAAATCAATCAAATAAATCACTATTATTTTTTATTAGTGTTTGGGTTGAAAATTATTTTTAATAATGTTTTTAAATATTAAACGCTGTTCGGAATATTACTTTTATTAATTTAAAATCAAATTATTATTAATAAAAAGAATTTTATCAAACACTTATTATTATTAAAATACATTTAACATTTCAAATTTGAAGGGTAGTAAGGTAAAAGAGAAAAACCTGAGGAGGGATTCCAAGCTCCAGGAAAAGAGGACCCAAAATGAAGCCACCACCAAGACCAAGCAAACCACCAAGAAGACCAGCAATTACACCACAAAAACAATACAACAAAAGTTGATTGACTCTCCAATTCATCTCTACTCCTTTAGAACTTATTCTTCTCTTCCCTTTATAAAGCCCTACAGCTTCATATGCACTCACTGCACCTGCCACTGGTATCTGCAACCCATTCAACACCCAGTACATGCTAGAGCATGAACTTGTCTTGTAATTCTACACCAACCAAAACACACACCTACATCTATCAGAGAGTCTGTTTGGATATACTGGCTTTTGACTTCTGAAAACAGTTAAAAGGAAGAACCTTAAGGAGCTGCAAAGCTAGGATTATAATCCAGACAGCTATAAGGATTCCTATTTCTTTCCAGTAAATGTTTTTGAGTAATGGAATCTTTGGTCTTTTTGGCTTTGAGGATTCTTCTTCAGGTTTTGGATTTGGATTTGGTATTGATTCTGGATCTTGTTTTAACTCTTCTGGTTCTTCACTATTGAATTCTGTGCCAATAGCAGCCTCCTGGTATAGTAAAAACCAACATCAATCTTATATTATTATATATATTTATATTAATATTCAATTTATTTCAAAATTTTAAAAATACGTCTCTTTAAAAATAACTTTTTCTTAATAAAATGGAATTTAAAAGCAACTCTCGAAAGTATTTTCGCTTTCCAAACAAATTCTCTCAGAATTTGAAATAATTTAATTTTTTAAATTAAAAATAGTTTTAATAGAGTTTATACATAATTTAATTTTGAAAAGAAAAGGAGGTAACGTTTTTAAAAATATATTTTTCAAAAAAATACTTAAAACACCTTCTCCATTTATAAATATTTCTGAATCTTTAACTTAACAACACCTAAAAATATATTTTAATTTAACCATATCAAACAGACTTCCAATATTTTTACAAAAGTACTTTTTTACTATAGTGTACAAAAATCAAAATAAAAACTATTCCAAACAAGATTTAGCTTTAGCTTTTAGTGTGAACAAGACATACCTTCTTAGCTATGGTTTCTTTTTTCCAGGTTTCAACTCCTTTGAAGAAAGACTTGGTAGACATAACTACACATACACACTCAAAATCAAGACAATGAACATAATAACAACAAAAACATAGCAAGATCTATAGATATAACATACCTATGAAGACAATTATCAACAAAACAGTGATCATCCAATCAGCAAAAATAACATTAAAAGCAACACCAATACTGATACCAAGAATCAACATTGGTTGCATAAGAAGAGCTAAATCATAGTCTATCAAAGGCATTTCAAGTGTTGGATGTCTTTGTCTTATGTTGTAGAATACTGTTGCCACTGCTGTTCCTGTAATCATACCTATTTAAACAACAAAAAAAACAATAACTTACTAATGATTAATTACTTGAAGAACAATAAATAACCCGTACTAAAAATAATTAAACTATTTTGTATTAATTCACTGATTTCAAACGTTTCTTAAGAAAATTAGATAAGTCAAATTTCTGATAATGAAGATGGGTAGTTTCATATCTTATTAAAATACACTCCGTTAATTTTCTTAGTTAAAAGTACTGTTTCAAAACCAGACTTACGTTACTTGTAAATTAATGTAATCTGGGGTTTTTTAAGTGTTAAAAAATACATTTTGATATAGCTGTAGATGATTTAGGATCAAATCCAATGATGAGAGTGAGCATAGGAACAAATATTCCTCCACCACCTACTCCACCAACACTTCCACAAGCTGCTCCAAAGAATCCTATGACTGAACCAACTATGATTTTCCAGTTGAAATCAATGTCCTGAGAAGAGGAGATCTGTTACTTGTTGAAGAAGTAATTGAGGTAAGAGATGAGATGAGAAGAGACTTACAGGCCAGATGTGTTGGTATCCTGATGATTTGGGAGATGATGGAATGGTGGTTTGAGATTGGTTTTGTTGTTGAGAGGAAGATGTGAGAGATAAGAGGAGGAGAATGGTGATGGAGATGGTGAGAATTGTTGATAAGGATTGAGCCATGAGGTTGAAGCTTGAAATGGAAACCAATGGAGGAGGAGAAGGAAACAAGACTAGACAACAAAAGTGAAAATAAAGGTGAGAGATAAAGCTTCAAGGTGAATACATTCTATATAGTTGATGAATGGGAGAAAATGATGTAAGGCAATGGAGATGTGAGATATAAGTCTGTTTGGATAGACTGGTATTTGAATTCCTGACTTCTGAATAGTACTGTGGATTGCAACCGTTTTTGAAAGGGCTATAAAATAAGTCATTTTCAGAAAGTGAATATTTCCGACTTTCTTTAAAAGTAGAAATAGAAACTCTTCTAGTCGTTATTTAATAATCTGTTTGGAATAGCTTGTACTTTTAATTTTTTACAGAGAAAAAAAAAAATCTAAACACTTTTTGCAGAAGTACATCTCAACTACTTTTATTAAAAATATTTATTTTTATCTATAAACATTTCTAAATTTGTAATTAAACCATACTACAAAATACTTTTCAATTCAAAAAGACTATAAAAATATTTATGTAAACCTTACCTGATATCACATAAAATAGTTTAAAAAACTGATTTCATGAAAATGATTTCAATTTTGCAGGTTACAACTGGTTCAGTGATGGAAGAGAAGAGATTTGGAGTATTTGATGGATCTACTCATCTGTGCATTTATTTATTGGCAATAGTTTAAATGAAATAAATTTTGTTTTAATAAAAGAATGGAGATAAGTTGACTGATATTGGAAAAGCTAGTTGAATTAATCATGTGAATTGTGTATTCAAAAGTATATTTTTATTAATTTGTATTGGAATAGAGGAAAATTTGATTTTGGAATAGTTTATTATTTTTTTAGGTTGTGTAAATGTGAAGTTTGTGAGAATCTTTCTGTCATTTTCTAATAAAATGTCTCTTTGTTGATGGAATTTATTTCATTATTTGTGATGCATGTTTCTCTTTGATTGCTTTATTAACTAAACTTTGTAATAGCTAGCAAAAAATAAATATTTATAAAAGGTGTGTGAAAATTGAATTTTAAGTTTGTCTGGTTAAGATTATAATATTCCAAGTTGTTTGAATTTCTTAAAACAATTTTCATGCAAGATTTATGGTAGAGAGAATATATTATATTGATTTTTTTACTTATTTATTGAGATGGGTATATTTTTGTGTCTGGCAAGAATATAATATTCTACTAAAATTTATAATAAAATTGACACATCTTATAAATAAATTTGTAGCATGACGTACCTAAATTTAGTTATGACCGAACTTTTAACATGTAGTCCACTTTATAGATGCATTAGGGTAAGGTGGTATTCAAATATTGATATAATATTATTATAGATAATCTAAGGAAGTCACTTAAATATGAATTTTTTTTTAATTTTTTTTTAAATATTTTAAAAGACGAGTTTAATAGGATTTTTTTTTTTGATAATTTTTAATTTCATCACTCTATTTAACCATAAATACTAAACTAAAAAAAATTCTTTCTCAAAATTATAATTAAAAAAATATAATTAATATATATTTTTAAAAAAAAAAATATTACCGATTTTTTTAATTAATTCTATATTTAAGAGATGATGATACGGTGATTCAAATTTCCAATCTCACTAAATCAAATCCTGTGTTTGGATACTCTCTCTAATGGGAAACTATTTCCAATTTGACCTAATAATTCATTAACAAGCTAAGCAATGTGTGAAATCTATAACTAAACAAACACTACATGAACAAACATGGGCAACATGTCTATTGCTTAACATGCCTTTATCAAGCTAGCCACATCTTTTTGAAATCCAAATACAATTTATTTATACAATAAAGATTTTATTCCATTTGAGATCAGATTCAGCATTGACTTCAAAAGTTGAACAACATTTGCAATCACAAAATAAGTGGCTTATGGAACATGTGTGATCACTAAAATGTGAACATGAAGTGGCATGGAGACAATTGAGTTTGAAGATTAGATAGATTTGTCTCAAAGTGTGTTCTGGAACCAACATGTTGGCTTCTAAATGGTTCTTGGTGATTGCTTATTGATTTTGTTATTGACTTGACTAATAGTGACCAGTTTGTCGGGTTGATCAATTAGCAGTAAAGATGGAAACATGAGCTGTTTTGTTAGTTATAACACGTTTAGTTTAAGTCATAAGCCAACAAAGGTACATTGGTTGAAGTGTTTTTTCATCAATAGGAGGTAGAGAGACACATTAGATTCAATTACTCCATACGCAATATAACAAACCTGTATAGCAATTCTTGACACATAGCAGAAAACAGTACTAGTTAGCCTTTACATCAAAATTAGACTACCCTTCTCCAGTATTCTGTTCTAATTTCACAGCACCAAATACAGACTACAGACCTAACCATATATTCCAGTATCAGCATGATGATAGTTTTAGGAAACTGAGTCTCAGAGCTTATCAGAATCAGCATTATTAGTTGATTCCAGATTTCCTGGAGACTTCAGATTAGAATTTTCCTGTAATCTAGAGTTCCTAAGACACTCACAATAAGAGCTTAGCTATCACTCTAGACTATTCCCCACTGGAATCAAGCTCAGGAAACAACATACTTCACTTATCAAGGACAACAGATATTCAAGCTCAGAAAACTAAAATACTTCTCTTGTCAAGGTAACAGAAATGCTCATTGGTATTCAACAGTACCTAAAGGCTAAGGTTGACACAAGCAAAATCCACAGGCAAGAGTTCCAGTAAAATACCTATAAAAACTTAAACTCGAATATCTCAACCTGAAGAGTTGCATAAGACAATGATGCAAATCACAAACAAACAAGCTTAAGAATAAACAATAAGGACACTATTATGAAGAACGCAATTTAGCTCTAGCTTTGAACACATCTACAAGCGAACTAAAGAACATGGACTTCATATCAGAGAAAACAATCAATTGAAAATGAAAAACCTCCTGTAATATGGTAACATAACCAAATTCATCAACAGGAATGCATTTGTAGAATAACCCTAATGTACAAAAGCACTATGCTCTATAATAGACTAATGGATTGATTCCAAGCTACATACACTCTAACAAGTTTTAGTACTACTAACAACAAGCACTGAATAAAGCAAACACTGTTAGAATTCAGAGAAAATTCTCACAATGGTACTTCAACATCATTCACAAGACTCACATTTTCTACTCCACCTGACAACAAACAAGGCACAAACACAATTCATATATCTACTTAGAATCAACAAAATCCAAAACCCTAATTAAGATTCAGATCAGACAACACCTTCAACAAGAGTCGGTTTCTCATCCTTCTTCTTCTTCTTCCCTTCATTATTTTCCTTCTCTTCCTCCTCAATACTCAAACCCTCCAACCCATCACCGCCCACCACCACCACATCCCCTCCCTCCTTCTCTTCCCCGCCGCCGACCACCACCACCTCATCTCGTCCTTCTTCAACAACTCCACCTCCCTTCACGACACCACACGGTCCCGGCACTTCCGGAACCGGTACCGCACTGGAATCGGAACCTTCGGTGGAGTCTGAAGGCCAGGGATCCTCCACGCATCGACTTGGTTCCTCGTCGTCGTGGAAGAGCGTGGAAGCACGCGATTTGACAGCGGAAGCAGCTTTAAAGAAAGCTTCTTTGATGGAATCGGGAGGTAAAGCGCAGTCTTCGAGTCCGGCGTCTTCTATACGAGGTGGGAGGATTTGGTTTAACAGATTATTACCCGAAGCTTCCATTTTCTGCAACTGAATCAATCTCTCTCTAGTCTCTGTAAAATTTTGAATTCGATTTTGTATTTGTTCATATCATACACGTGTCAGTATTTTACATTGACACATGGCATTTAGATATACAATACGACACAACTAAATGGAACAAAACAAACACACTGGATATTCTTCATAAGTAATGTAGTTTAAATGAGATACAAAATTAATCACTAGATTATATAATCTAAACAAACCTTAAACCCTCTATTTATATGATAATAAAAATACAACTTTAGACATGCCCAAACCCCAAACCAGACCAATTGAATGAAGAAAAAGAATCTTAAATCTACTAAAACAGACCTATGTTTTCAACCTTGTCCTAAGTTAGGACACTTCCTCTCAGTTTATGACTTGACATGTGGGATGTTGTTAACTAGAGAGAAACATAGAATTGAATGTTTGGATCAGTTTAAGGAAGAGTTACTGATGGTGTAGAGCTTTGATCACTGACTTTAGTGTCTTCTCCTGGTTCTTCTTCTTCTTGGATCTCTATCTCGCGAGTTGTTTGTTGCCCATCAGTAGTGCTGGAACTAGATAGGTTTCGAGCACCATCACTGGTTACAATACTGATTCCGCTGCTACCAAGCTCTAAGCTTTCTAGAGCTAGCTTTTTGAATTTCTTCATGTCGTCCTTGTATTGGCCGAGACTATATTCCGAGCTTCCATGGCTGAATGCTCTACTGTGTCCTGGTGCCACTCCATCGTTTAGATCTTCTAATGGTATGTTTCCTTCTAGAGCTCGAAGTACCTGGTCAGCATGGTGGTTAAGGTTAGATGTAAGAAAATTATACTAGTTAAATCATGATAATGGATTTGACATTTGGTGTAGTAGTACCTGGCTCATTCGTGGTCGACGTCTTGCCGAATGACGTACGCAGGCAGCAGCACATGCAACCATTCGAGTCATTTCAGTAGAGTCGTACTCTTGGAGTCTTGGATCAGCAACGGTACTGAAGTTGTGATCTTCTAGTGATTGTATAAGCAAAGGCATTGCCTGGAATTCATGATAGTATATAATTTTTCGAGCCAGATAAAAGACAATAAGTAGAATGGAAATGAGGAAAAACTGCACAACAGCGGACAGAGAACATACCCAGTCAACCACACCATCTTCAAGACTAGAATCATTTTTATCGAAAGGTCGCCGTCCTGTGATCAACTCCAGAAGTAGGACTCCGTAAGAAAATGTGTCCGACTTCTCTGTGAGTTTTCCAGATGACGCATATTCTGGAGCCAAGTAGCTGCATGAACACACTGATAAGTGTCATACAAGACAGATTTGATTCAACATGTTTTAAGTAACATCTGCTGAAGTGAAAACAATACTATAGTGTGTACTTTACCCAAAAGTTCCCATTACTCGAGTGGAGACATGGGTATCTGTATCCAAAGAAAACTTGGCAAGTCCAAAATCTGCCACCTGAACAAAAGAAGACGATACATCCATGACATCAATGAGAAGATGACAGAAAAGGATATGTATATGAATCCACTGTTCAATTCCCTATCTACATTTTCACTTGGTTCAGGAATAAAGATTCCATTTTCCGGGTAGGAAACTAAGAAAAATACAGAACTATAAATTAGTATAATGAATAGAAAACTAGTAAAAACAGACCTAATAGTAATACACAGCAAAGAAAATTGTACATACTAGAAAACTATCCAAAGAAGTGTTTCATTTGCATGAATGATTTAGGAAGATAACAAATCATACCTTGGCCTCAAAGTTATCATCAATAAGAATATTAGCTGCCTTTATATCACGATGTATGATCTTGGGCTGACCTGAAAATTTTTTAGGTCACTGAGTAAACACTATATTACATACCCTCAATCTAATGTTTCCTTACAGATGTTGTAATGGAAGTCATTGAATACTCACAGTCTTCATGCAGGTAGGCTAATCCTTTAGCTGAGCCTAAAGCAATTTTCATTCTAGTCGGCCAGGTCATAATCGGTCTTCCTTTTCCTGTGAAATTGTCATAATTCATGAGACCAATCCTTAAGATGCACAAAACCAAGCACGTTCCAATCAAACATTTCCCATACCCAATCCACAACAATTGTACTCCAATACTAAGTTTCAGAGCATACAAAATCATAAAATTCTGCAGAGACAGTTAGAATGTGTAAACTCCTAAATATAATCCATGTTTTACATTTTAGTTTAGTAATTAAGTCTTTCTTTTCTTTTCTTTTGTTTCTCTTTCCCTCTATAGGATTTTAATATTCAAGCTAGATTTAGAATTTTCCATACATAGGTTCTCTCTCAATAAGTAAGTAACTATCTTTAGGATCTTCCAATAGCATTCACTTATTTAGTCTTGTCCATGTAACTTCAGAAGAGTAAGCTAAGCATTCATTAGGCTTTCCAATAAAATTTAAGACTTCAAGCTCAGTTTAGTATTGGCTTAAATTAACTTCCATATGAGCTCAAACTTATTATAAAACCGATATGAACAGTTTTAATTCAATGATATACCGATAGAATTCTGAGTTTATTCTACATTCGACTTTGTTAGTTACTAAACCAATAACAAACATAACTCTTACGTATAAGTAAACCTAACTAACTCGGGTTAACTTTGAACTAATGGGTGCGTGAGACGTTGCATCAACAAATGGTCATAGTAGGAGAATCTTCCCAAGCATAAAAGAATGTCCAATATATATATATAATCACGAAGATGCAGTATTTGCCTTTGAACATAGTAATTTTTCAATTGGATAATGAAATCTAATCAAAGAAAAATGGCACTAACCATGTAAATGGAATTCCAAGGTTTTGTTAGGAACAAACTCATACACAAGCAACCTCTGAGCTCCAGACATGCAGTATCCATATAAAGACACAAGATGTCTATGATGCACTTTATTAATAACATCAACTTCAGCCTGAAACTCGCGCTCACCCTGCCCACTTCCAGCTTTCAGTTGCTTCACTGCCACCACCCTTCCATCCGAAAGAACCCCTTTATGTACATAACCAAAACCACCTTGTCCCAGAAGATTCGCTTCCGCAAAATAATCTGTTGCAACCTGTAGCTCTTCATAAGTAAATGTACCCGGCGAACCTCCAGATGGAATGCCGGGGGATGGTGGTGGGAAATGATTATCAGACCCTACACTACCAGAAGCTGAAGGCGGTTTCGCAGGTGGCGACAAGTGAGGTGGCCTAGCAGGCATTGGCAGCATTGATCCATTGAAAGCTGGTGGTTGATCATCTAAAGAGAATAGATACAAATTACAACATTAGCATATACATTTTCACTATATATGCAGATTAAGTACAAGCTTAATACAAAATCAAAATGTTCAAATTGGCATTGACATTTTCACTTGCATTTTAACTTAAAACAATCACCTTATCCATATCTTAACAATTTGAACATAGATTTTTAAAAAGACAAACATGCATTAAGACAAAAACCCTGTATTCCAAACCCATACATTATCCAAACACAATACATAAATTTAAAATTTTTAAGAAATAAAATCAAATAAAAAAATACAAAAGATGAAAAATTTACGTTTTAGAGCAAACGAAGGAAGATTTTGAGATTCGAATTTCCGCTTTCTTCTCCGGTAAAAGAACACAAAGACGCCAACTCCAACCAGAACGATTCCGGCGCCGATTACAATTCCGACAACCATCGCCGCCAGTGCTCCGGGAGGTAAACCACCTGACGGCGACGACGCTTGTACAGTGTTGTTAGTTGGAGGGGAGAGAACGGTTTCATTTGTGGAAGTTGGAGCAAGAGCGGTGACGTTGGTGGTGGTGGTGGATGATGAAGGAGGAGTTGGAGGAGGAGAGATGGAGGAAGATGGTGGTATAGGTAACGGCATGTCGGGTGTTATATCCGGCGCTGGTGGTGACGCCATCGCCGGAGAGTGAGAGCGCGTGTGTGAGTAGTGTTGTGGGTTTTTCCGATTTGAACGGGGGTTTTGATTTTCATGAAAAAATAGAAACTTCATAACATATAATAGTATTTAATTATTTTATTTATTTTTAATTTCGAAAATTAGACAAACCAAAATGGAAAGTTATACAGGACCCTTGAATTATGATTATATGTCATTTTAGTCTCTTTAAAAAAATTACAAATGATAATGATTTTTTTTATTTTTTATTTTTAATTTTTCATAAATTAAAATAAAAAACTCTAATAAAATTATAGATAAAAATATTATCATAGGAGACTATTGACTTCATCGAAATTTAATTAAAATTTTATTAATATAAATCGTTAACCAAATAAAATTTAAACCATTAACTATAAATCACAATTAAAATTTCACTAAATCAAAATATTAGCAAAATTTTAATAATGAATTGAAAATTTATCTATTTCTTACAAATAGTTAAAATTTTTCAATAAAATAAAATTATAAAATTTATAAATTAATCATAAATAAAATAAACTAATCAAATATCTACTCATCTTTTAAAATTAATTAATTTTTTAAATAAATTTTAAAATAAAATTTTAATAATTATCATTTTTATTAATAATTTTATATTCGGATGATTATCGAACTTTTTAATATAAAAATAAAAAACAGGTATATATATATTTAATTAACTGAATCAAAATTTTATTTTATTTCGAAAATTTACTCTTGCCTAATATTAGTATGGAATATAATAAACTGTACACTTTTATTATTAAATCTTAATTTGCTAGACGCATGGTGGGTGCTAGTTTGCTTTATATTGATTGTATTGTATTATAAGATCTCAAAATAATTTGTATATTGTACAATTATTTTTCTTTTTTTATATAATAATAATAATAATCATTAACTTTAAAAATTAATAAAAATAATCAAACATTAAAAATGGATGAATTTGCAAAGAATTATACTTTTAATACAAAAACATTGGTAGGTCATCATGAAGAAGCACTACACAACTTGTAGTCATTGTATCTAAAGGTAATGAATGGCCCTAAAATGACCCACATGGTTCAATAAATATGAGGGACCACTTATAGATAAATATTTGCAAAACATTTTTTCTTAAATGTTTTACCTATACTTTAAGTCAATTTGTTTGCTTAATGGCAAGGGTCACACAACACAAATACAACTTGTAGGTTTGTCTAATTTTGACTTCTTGTTGGTATAAGCAAACAACTCCTTCTACTAAGGGGATTTCGGTTGTTATTTTAATTTTTCAAAATATAAATATTATTGAAATAATAATTAAGTATATATTTTAATGTGAATTTTGTAATTAATTAAAAAAATATTTAAATTAAAATTAAAAAATTTATAAATAAATTATAAAATAATCTTGAAAGATAGCTTAAAAAATGAAAATGTAATAATTATTTTTAAATAATTTTCTAAATTATAAAACACTATAAATAAATTATTTAACATAATAAAAAATTCAACAATTAAACAAAACATAACTACTCAAAGTTAAAAAAAAATAATCGACAAAAAAAATATGTATATTATATTGAAAAATATAAATTATGAAGATAATTTATATGTTTTAATATAAAGTGAAGGAGGTGAATGTAATTGTTTATTTTGCATATCCCCGACATTCTCGTGTTAATTTAATAAAACGAGTGCGTCATGTAAAGTGAAGACATTTCTTCGAAAAATCTACGTAGTCAAACTGGGTCCCACTAAGTCTGCTCTGTTGAATATTTTCTCTCTTTAAAATGGGAACGCAACGACGTCGTTTAATACAACAAAAAACATCAAAGTCTTGCATGTACGCGTCTCGTCCACGTGGCGACTTTCAATTGATACTTCCACATCTACGTTAGATTTTTATTTTTATTTTTTAAAGTTTTATATATATATATATATATATATATATATGAATTACCCCAATTTTCTCTCAATCAGGCTTGATTTATAATGGAATATTTATTTTATTTAGAAATAAATTATACTACCTTCGTATGGTCAACTGTGGTGAGTAAATGTATGGAAATAGTATAAATATTTTTAATTATTTAATATTATGTGTTATAGGATAAAGTTTATAAAAGGTAAAAAATAAATTTATTCCATATAATTATTTTTAATTAAAAATAAATACTTTCACTTAATTTAAAAACAAAATCCATAAACAAAAGACAAAAGCCCAACAAGGTCCAAAACATCAGACCAATTGGGCCTTTACCTTAAATAAGGTAAGAAACAGCTTCATATGAAAGGGTCCCACATTCAAGCTCATGATAACATGTCACATTACAGTTATTTATGTCTAAACCTAGACAAAAACCATATGTTTAACTTCAATAAGCTAGAGTTATATAAATTATTTTAATTTAATTTAATTTAATGTAATAGTTAAAGAACGATCACATTAATAGAATCAAATTCAAAACAGAAAAATGATTCTCTTCCATTTTCATCTGCAATAAAATGGCGAGACTGTAACCCCTTCACTTCTCTTTACTTGAGTTTGCTTACTATTCCTCTATTTCATGAATTGTTTTCGTGTCTGATTCTTTTTTTTTTTTTCATTTCTACGCGAAAAACCAACTACTGGGTCTGTCGTTTATTAACACAAAACGCAAAAACCCAATCGTTTCTTTATATACAAAACCTAATGGTCTTCGAGTGAATTTTGATTGATACCCAATTTTTTTCTCTGTATCTACAACCTTCGTTTTTGCCCTAAATTTGTTATTGGGCTCTGTTGTTTTCTCGTTTTTGGGTAATGTTGGGTGGTTTAGTTGATGTGATTCGATTGATTTGATTTGGGTTGATCGAAATCGACCGGAAAATGAGTTCACAGAAGCAGGTTTCGATGCGGGATTTGGTGGAGGAAGCCAAGAAAAGGATTGTGTTCTTGATCGTCTGTGTTGTTGGATTGTCGTACTTGATGTCGTGTAAGTTTTGTGGGTTTTGTTACATTTGAATGAATTTGTAGTGTTTGTTTTACTTTGATTGGATTGATATGTGTGTATGGATTGTTTATGTATATGTGTTGTTGGAATTTGATTTTAGAGAGGTGTAGAGAAATGGTAGATGTGATGACGTGTGTATAGGTAGTGGAAATGGTTGGAAGTGTTTGGTATAGTGATTTGTTGAGTGAAGTGATTTTGGGAATTGGTTTTATGAGTTTTAGGTGCTAATTTGTGTTACATTGCTGATAGTGTGTGCAAACTTTGGTGTTTTGGTCTAGTGGTCACATGTTAGGAAAATAGGAGATTGTGATGGATGATTTATTGCCTCTTGTGTGCAAATGATTGTTTCGGAGCTTTAAAAGCACGAATATGTATTCAAATTTGGTGATTGTTGTACAAAGTTGTATTTCTTATCTGGAGGTAGTTTAGTGGAGTTAATTTGGTGTTCAGTAAAATATGAGATTATATTAGATATAATGTGTGTGGATGGCGGTGAAATATCTGGCTCTGAGGTTTCATTGCTGTTGAAATGTGCTGAGCTGTGGCCTTGATGGATTTGTCTATAAATTCCTAGCTCTGACTGGCCTGCGGTCTTCTTTAATAAGTATTGATGATCCATTGAGAAACTTAAATTGGTGGGTAACAGGAAAATTTTTTGTTTAACTTTATGAAGCAGTATTATGGTGGGTGAAACAACTCCAACTTGGAAAGTTTTTTGGCTGAATTAGCACTAGCATTACTCAACATTAGGTGGAAATAGTTTTATTCCATTTAAGACCTTAACATAAACAGACTTCTAATGAACTGCATGCAAGCTGATGAGATCAGTCTTGCTGCTATAATTTATATCTGCACCTACTTGTTAAGTATCTTCAGGTTTTGACCTTGATGATTTGTACTCTACAGGTTTATTAATTTGAAAATTTTATCTGCTCATTGAGTATACTTTGTCTTGTCCTGGTTATTGAGATTTGATATTCTTAACATTTGATATAAGAAGCTTCAAGTACTACTTGGGTTGTCAGCCTTCATATGTAGTTGTTTTCATGTTCATTTATCCTGAATCAGAGCTAACTGCTGACATTCTCTTATGGCAGTGACAAGCTCCTCAGTTTTGATAAACTTGCCTGCAGCTGCTTCCCTGATTATTCTTGTGCGGTATTTCTCCCTTGATTTTGAAATGCGGAGAAAAGCTGCTTCATATAACAGCAAGCCTTCCCCTGCAAATACGGTTTCTCAAAATAAACACCCAGAAAGTCATAAAGTTATTAAACGATTTGACTGGAGAAGAAAAGTGAATTCTCCTGTTGTGGAGGATGCATTAGATAAGTTTACCAGGCATCTTGTTTCTGAATGGGTTACAGATCTTTGGTACTCACGCATAACACCTGACAAAGAAGGTCCGGAGGAATTAGTGCAAATCATAAATGGTGTTTTTGGGGAGTTTTCAGGTCGCATGAGAAATATAAATCTTATAGATCTCCTAACAAGGTTGTCCTTATTCTGATCTTCGTTTTTACCAAATCAACAGTCTATTTTTATAGGTGATTAATTCTCTTCTAGAATTACACAGGGATGTTATCGGTGTAATCTGCACCCACCTGGAGCTTTTCCGTGCTGCTCAGGTAAAGATTGACAAGCAACAGTCAGTACCTTTGTCTATTGAGCACAGAGACTTTGAAATAAGACGAATTTTGGCAGCTGAGAACAAGTTACATCCTGCTTTATTTTCTGCAGAAGCAGAGCACAAGGTTGTTCTTTTTATCTGTTTATCCCCAACTTATGACTGCATGTAATTCCTGCAAGTGAGGAGGCATTGTTTCTCCACTACTGTTGCGCATCTTAATGTTGCTAACGGTACTTCCTGCATCCTTATTTGCAGGTTTTACAATGTGTAATGGAAGGTCTCATTTCTTTCACATTTAGGCATGAAGATCTACAGTGCTCTTTCTTCCGGTTTACTGTTAGGGAGTTACTTGCTTGTGCAGTAATGCGGCCAGTCTTAAATTTAGCCAATCCCAGGTTAATTTACTTTTCCCTTTGTTTTTGTCAGTCTGTTTGGTTCTAGGGATTTATGTTCTCAATCTAATGTGTCCCTGGATAGGTTTATCAACGAGAGAATTGAATCAGTGGTCGTAAATATGTCAAAGGCTAAAAGCCCAACTGAATCTCAAGGAACGTCTCAGTCCAAACCCAATGGGTCTCCCAAGATCTCGTCTGATCATTTCAATAGGTTCTTAGATCCTTCTGGCACTGGTGTTGAGCTTGTGCAATTAAAGACTCAATCTAAATCTGCTGTAACTACACCTGCTACAGATCTTTCCAAAGATCCATTGCTTTCCATTGATGCTCGATCTACCCGTTCATGGGGCTCGTTGCCTCTGAACTCCCAAAGTAGCTTAAAAGTAGGTATACAACGATATCATTCTGGAGGAGAATGGGGTGATGTTTTGGACTTGATGTCTCACAGAAAGAAGCAAGCCCTCGCTCCGGAAAACTTTGAAAATATGTGGACTAAAGGGAGGAACTACAAAAAAAAGGAAGGGGAAAAACAGGTAGTCGAGCAACACTCACAGCATTCTGTTGGAAAGCCTGTTACAGCTGGTTGTCCAAAGCCAACATCAAGGTCCAGAGATACAACCAAGATTAACACCGATCAGCACATTGTAGAAAACTCACACCGGCTTGCTAATCAGAAGAAATTGCCTTCATTTCTGGAAGACGACGATGATGACGACGAAAATTTTATACCTGAGGTCGAAACAGGAGGCAGTAGTTCAAATACATCAGAAGATGATGAAACAAGTAATGTAACTGGTCTTGGTTCTCCGGGAACTAAGGTTTGGGATGGAAAAAGTAACAGAAATCTGTCAGTTTCTCATATCCATCATCCTCTTGAAAATCCTGATAAATATACGTCTAAGAGATCTGGTAGGAGGCACCTTCAGTACCATAGCTTACCTCAAAGCCAGTCTGGTAGGAAAAGGTCTAGAGTGAGCAGTCAGAAACTACCTGTCTGGCAAGAAGTGGAAAGGACTACCTTCTTGTCAGGAGATGGACAGGATATTCTTAGTTCGCACAAAGGGCAATCCAATCTTGATGAGTCTAGCGATGACTCAGACATGGAATCCTTAGGTAGATCTCATAGTGGATCAGTTGCATCTTCTTCTGTGTCCTATATTTCGACGCCAGGAAGTCATAGTTCGACTGTTAATTCTCTTCAATCCTCAATGGTGGTTGATACTTTTTTTAAGTTGAGATGCGAGGTACTATATTAAGCTCACTGATGTTATATTCAGTCGTTTAGACTTTGATCTGCTGATACCTAGCTTTGGAAAGGTTTAAACTTATTCACTGTTGCAGGTGTTGGGTGCAAATATTGTGAAGAGTGGGTCTAAAACATTTGCTGTATATTCAATATCTGTGACAGACGTAAATAATAATAGTTGGTCAATCAAAAGAAGGTGATAAGGACTTCTCTGCATAGGTGTTCTGCATTCTTCATTCACTGTGTACCATAGTAGTCATTCTTAATTATCTGGTTCTATGTTAAATTCTAGAACTGTACACCAGCTATATTTGTCAATCTATTATATCTGCTACTAAGTGTTCTTCTTCCTCTTCGATTCTAGGTTTCGACACTTTGAGGAACTACATCGGCGTCTAAAATTTTTTCCGGAGTACAATCTTCATTTGCCGCCTAAACACTTCTTATCAACAGGTTTAGATGTACCTGTAATACGAGAGCGCTGTAAATTGCTTGATGTATATCTCAAGGTCAGATAGTTTCACGTACTCATTTTGACATTTTGTGTTCCCATCATATAGTTGCTTTACACATTAGAGACTAGATCCACACTATAAATTTAAGATATTATATGTTATGACAAAACGTTAGGATCTTTCTTGGCTTGAAATTAATTATAAAGAAGCATGAGCTCAATATAGTACTTGCTTGTAATCCGGACCAATAGCTTTCCATAAGTGATTAATGTATTCGTTACTCTGTGCTTCTATTTCTTTAAGGCACCCTCCTACTAGATAATATATTAACTGCAGCTTACCTTGGAAACTGATTCTAATCTATGTTTTTGTTCCATAATTCGCATTTTCCACTTTTGGATATATTAAAGTGCTCATTTTATTTGTTTACTTTTTCTACAGAAACTCCTGCAACTCCCCACAGTTTCTGGATCAATAGAAGTTTGGGACTTTCTTAGTGTTGATTCTCAGGTTTAACAAATGCTTATTTATAATATTTATTTAATGAGGGACATTTTATGTCCTCTTTATTTGTAGTTTGCTTATAGATTACCCTGTGTGTTGCAGACATATATATTCTCAAATTCCTTCTCCATCGTTGAAACATTGTCAGGTACTCAATCTTGCTTTATGCAGAATGTGGCATTTAACTCTACTATTTTTAGCCTTATTATGAACCATCTTTTCAGTTAAATTTTTTAACCTATCATTTTAAATTAATTTCGTGGTTTCCTGCTTTGATAATTCTAGTTGATCTTGAAAACAAACCGCCTGAAAGAAGTGCAACGTACACCACCGGTCCTTCAACCACCAGGAGAGAATCTTTGGGTGCTGAAAGCAGTGAATCTTTGTATAAAATGAAGGATAACTTGGTAGCAGATGATTTTAAAAACAAGTCTAAAGAAATGTCTCACTCTCCCGGGAAAACCAATGTTACAGAAAAAGGAAAATCGTCGGAGAATTCTGGTAGCGGTCCTGAAAAAAAGGTGCAAAACATTCCATCAACTTTGAGAAACTTGGGCAAGAAACTAACAGGAAGAGAGAATGATACTTTAGAAGAGAGGTCCAGTTCAATGCTTGAAGCTGCCAGTGATCCAACACTACCTACTGAGGTAATTGTAATTCTCTCTGTAGATAAAGTTGTGTGGTTTTCAGGCCGTGTGATAAATTTTAACACAAGTACTTATCTTGCAGTGGGTTCCTCCGAATCTGAGTGTCCCAATTTTGGATTTGGTAGACGTGATTTTCCAACTGCAAGATGGTGGATGGATCAGGTAGATGCATAAAGCGCTGTAGAATGGTTTATTTATGAATATCAGCATATTGTGGTTATTATAGTTCTGCTGAATCCTAATCCATTTCATGCATACTAGGCGCAAGGCTTTTTGGGTTGCGAAACAAGTATTGCAACTTGGAATGGGTGACGCTTTTGATGATTGGTTAATGGAGAAAATTCAGCTTCTGCGCAGAGGATCTTTAGTTGCTTCTGGAGTTAATAGGGTGGAACAGGTAACTAAATGAGTTTACTGAATTCATATCTTGCATGTCTCTCCTGAAGTCGTATGATCCTATCAGATACTTTGGCCTGATGGAATATTCTTAACAAAACATCCAAAAAGACGACAGCCGCCCCCCAGCAGTCAATCCCCTAGATCTCCTAGTGATCACAAGCCTGAAGATTCTTCACCAGCACCAAGTGATGAGCAAAAGCAGGCAGAAGAAGAACGAGCCAAGTTTGTATATGAGCTAATGATTGGTAACTTCGATATTTTGTACACCTATCTTGTCCATCATTTACATTTTTTTTGCTTGTATGAAGTAATATTGACCACTTATGAACCATAATAATTTGTTGCAGATAAAGCTCCTGCTCCTATTGTAGGGCTCGTCGGTCGTAAAGAATATGAACAATGTGCCAAGGATCTGTATTTCTTCATTCAGGTAAAGTACTGAAAATCATTTTGTCCCTCTCCTAGAATTCACTAACCTATTTTACTGTTGTTTTTCTGCAGTCCTCTGTTTGTTTGAAGCAACTGGCGTTCGACCTTGTCGAGCTGCTGCTTTTGTCTTCATTTCCAGAACTGGATTATGTCTTTAGGCAAGTGCATGAAGAAAAGCATAAATTTGGTGAATTCAAAGAACAATACCCTTAGTAACATTTTGGAGGTGAGTTGTAATTGCTGGCTTGGTGTTGGTCCATGTGGTAGATAATTTAGAGAGCTGTATCTAGTGTTCATTTTTCACTCTGTTTGGGAATATAGCATCAAGATCAAGATATAAAGAGAAAGTGGACGCATGGGTCTGAAATTTTGTAATTAGTTTTGTGATTGACATTCTTGAGGAAATTGTATAGATTACGAGATTACGTTTACATGTATAATGCAAAGCTCCAAGGTTAATGAATTTGGCTTGTTTTTGCACTAATATTAAAATATTCACTATACATTTGCAAAGCATAATTCAAAATCAAAACCATGAAACAACTCCAAAGTACAATCCTCAATTTCACTAATATAAGGTAAAACGTCCAACAAATCATATGAATCCACCATAACTGAGTGCCATATAACACAAAATCTCATTCATACTATTCTGAAATTCAAATATAAATATATCTAATGCTAGAACAATGACCATAAGGGACTACAATCCTTGAATTGTCTTCCGTGAACTAATTCAATATAATGATGCACCAAATCACGGCAAAAATTACCCTAATTGCCTATGCAGAGGCTGCTGCTACCTTCTTCCTTGGTGCCGCTTCTGTACCTACTCAAAACACCAAGATACAGAGAGATTATTATGGATAGAAGAGAAGAATAGTATACTTGATGCAAAAGTGAACAAAAGTAGAATTAACAATTATTAGAAAAACAAGCCTATGTACCTTCTCTGAAACCGCTCTTGAACCTCCTGGGCACATGGCGGAGATACCTCATCCTACCGGTTCCAGTGGTCTTCCTTCTGATAGCCTTCACACTCCAGTTGTCTAAAACCCAGAACAAAAACATTCAAGGAAAAGTAACACCAGTTCAGTGCGCAAGAAAATAAGATTTGGAAGAAAGCGGCAAGTCAGAGACACAAACTACAATCAGTTGTATCATACAAGGTCAAAGACAGTAGCATGGTTACAAAACTGTAATGCCAGCTCTATTAGCTTTTGAAGTTTAAGACTACCAACAATTCAATAACCAATTCATATATATACCGGACAACTAATACCAAACTATATACATATATAGTTCCTACGAGCATTCAATGAGTATATGACAGTCATATAGCCCATACAAGCATATCATATTTTCCCCAAGAAAACGAAACTTCCATAAAATCTCCTACTACTTCTCTTAACTACTGTTGTCAACTTGTATTTCAATCATTCTTCTCTAGTAAAGGGCAATCAACTTCTGATCTAAGCATTTACATCCTTGATCAACTATTCATTTTTTTTGTCACAAACCACCGTGAAAATGGTTTTCCAATGCATCTTATTCATTGATCGCATTTCTATAACCACAACAAAGCATTACCACAAACGAATCCAATACAAACCAAATCAGAATCATTGATCGATACATACCAATACAAACACACCAACAAAGCATACTCATTTCCATCAAAAAACTAACAAAAACATCAATATATACCAAAATCAAAAGCAAAAACGAATCTGAAAAAGAAAAGAACATACAGGTTCTCTTGCGAGCAGCAGGGAAGGCACAAGCAGAGCAGCGACTCTTCTGGAGATGGAAGCTACGACGACCACATCTCACACACAAAGTGTGGGTCTTGTTCCTTCTCTTTCCGAAACTTCCTGTTCCCTTTCCCTGTCGACATCAAAGCACAAAATTTCATTACAAACACGACATTGACATGAGACTGTGAACTTAAAGAGAAGATTTTTACCATTGAATTTGCAGCGTTGGAGTTTCTGCTCCAGAGAGAGAAGAAGATGTGGCGGCAGAGAAACTGAACACAGGGAAGGGTATTTAGGGTTGGTTGGTTAGTTTATAAATAAAAATATTATTTTATTTTTATATTATTAATATAATTATATTTAAATAATTATTATATTTATTTTGTCAATATATTTCTACCCAATAAAAATATAATTTTATAATACAAAATATATATATATATAAGTATAATTTAATACTTAACTATTAAACTATAATATTATGACAAAATATTTTAAATTTATTTATAATCATAATAATTTTATTTCTCTTTAAAAAATTCAATTTTTTAATAATTCAAATTATTTTAATATAAATATAATATAATAGTATTATTTGTATAGTTATTTATATTTATATTTTAATAATCATAATATATATTTTTAATTACATTTAAAAAATTAAAAAAATTAGCAGTGTAGTTATATTTTAATAGATCCAATTTATTTTTAATTTTGATAATTTTAGAATTTATTTTTTAAATTTTATTAATTAAAAATAAAAATTTAAAATTATACCTACGTTACAAAATTTTTAGTTAAAACAGTTTTATAATTTATGTATTTATATAATATAAGAAACATAAAACTATTTTAAAACCTTCAAAACTATAAGTTTTTTTTGGAGAAAAAAAATTAAAGTAGTATTAATATTTATTTATTCGTTTATAGATTATTTGTATTTTGTTGATTTATATATATATAAATAAATTATTTTTAATAAAATAAAAATATTATTTACTTATTAAAAATAGTTTTATAATAAAATATTTATAAATTTTAAATTTATTAGATTTGTTTTAAATTTTGTATTTTTAATATTATTTTATAATTATTTTTTTAATAATTTGAACCATGTTCATATAAAATATAATATAATTTTATTTTTACAATATTATGATAAATTATATTTGAATTATCATATTATAATTACTTAAATAAATTTTTCCACCAAATAAATATTTCCACCACACCATGAAACCATTTAAATTACTTTTTTTAAAAAAAAAAAAAAACATTTATACTACATATTTATTATAGATTCATTCTAACTCAATTTGGGAATCACTTTAACCATTTCAAAATCAGTATTGTTGACTCCTTGATGATGAAGACAAAGTTATTCATTCAGTTTTTTATAATCTATCAGAGTTGTTTAATTGTTAAAATTGTTAAATATTTTAATAGACAGTTTTTTTTAGTCAAACTTATCTTAACCAAATTGATTATAATTAGGAAAGATAGGATTTTGTTAGATTATATTTTTCTGGTTATCAAGATGTGAAACTTATCTTAACCAAATTAATTATGATTAGGAAAGATAGGATTTTGTTAGATTATATTTTGCAGGTTATCAATATCAAGTCAAATTGAGAAATCTTTATCAGATTTGAGAAAATTTTAATTCCATCTTTTTTGCAACTTCAACAACGTCTACAATTTGAAGACTCTATTTAAAGCATCAAGTTGAAGTGCTTTATCAGAAAGAGAATTACTTGAAGTTTCTGTCAAAACAAAAAGAAAGTGATTCATCGACGCTCAAGATCTTTTTACTTCTACTACAAGTTTTAATCATCTTCTATTACACTAAGTATTTATTTTCTGTTAGATTTTGATTATCTATTAGAGAGTTGTTATACTATTGTTAAGAGAAAAGAAAAATTAGACGTAGTTTTATTTATATTAAATTGGGTGGCTAGTTTTTGTAGCAGGGTGCTACGGATTATAGAAGAAAAGGTTAAATCTTCAGGATTGTACTAGAACCCTAAGGGAAGAATATAAATAAAATTGACGTATAAATCCTACGGGTTTAAAGAAACCCTTAGGCGGAGAGTAGGCCGTTTAAACGACCGAACTTCGTAACAAATCACTTTGTTCTTTCTGTTTATTTATTTGTTTGTTACTTGTTTTATTTATTATATCTAGTTTCAAGACCTTGACTATATATTTTATTCTATTTATCCGCGATTGTTTTACATACTCTATTCACCCCCCCTCTAGAGTATTATATTCCTACATATAGAACTTTCAATTGGTATCAGAGCTTGGCTCAACAGTTGTGAACTAACCTTCCGTTGAGAATTGTGTAGGAAATTTTTCATTATGGAATCTACAGGAAGTGGAGGATTTGCTCAAGGAAGATCAATAAACAGACCTCCTCTGTTTGTTGGGAACAATTTTCCTCACTGGAAGTCTCTAATGAAGATGTTCATTATTGATCAAGACATCGAGCTATGGGAAATCATCAAGAATGGACCAAAGATTCCAATGACCATCACAGACACTGGCACTTCAAAACCAAAAGAAGAATCGAATTTCACTCAAACTTACACTGAACTTATCTCTAAAAACTTTCGTGCTATGAACTTACTTTACTGTTCTTTAAGTGCTGATGAATTTAATCGTATATCTTCTTGCAATTCAGCCAAAGAAATTTGGGACAAACTAGTGGTTACATATGAAGGAACTAGCCAAGTTAAAGAATCAAATATCAGTATTTTCATGCGACAGTATGAACTGTTCATGATGAAAAGTGATGAATCCATCAAAGAGATGTTTACAAGATTCACTGTCATCATAAATAATCTTGATGCTCTTGGAAAGAAATTTTCAAATGAAGAAAAAGTGAGAAAGATCCTTCATTGTTTGCCAAAGAATAAATGGAGACCAAAAGTCACTGCAATTGTAGAAGCTCAGGATCTTAGCAGCTTATCTCTTGGCGATTTACTTGGAAAACTAATCACACATGAGATGGAGCTCAATGAAGAGGAAGAACAGCCTTCTACACCAACCTCTAAGACGTTGGCCCTGAAATCCCAAAAGCCTGAAAGCTCAGATAAAGAAGACACTGATGATGAAGAAGATCCATTCGCAAGGCTAGCCAGAGGACTTGAACGAATTCTCAAAATGAAGAAACAGTTCAAGAAAAACAAATTAGATCAATCAAGATTTTCACGACATAAAGGTAAGTTTTCAAAATCTTCAAATAAGAATAACACATTGTCTTGTTTTGATTGTGGCAGTTTGGAACACCTAATAAAAGATTGTTCAAATAGAAAGAAAACTTCTTTTAACAAAAAGAAATCAAAGAAAGCCATGATAGCTGCTTGGAGTGGATCAGATACAAGTGATACTGAAGAGGAACAAGCAAATCTCTGTCTGATGGCAAACCATGATGAATCCGAAGATGAAGATCATCTTGAAAGTATGGTAAAAAATCTCATCTCTAGTTCTCCTGATGTTCTATTTGAATTTATAAAAAATCTAGTTGTCAATGAGGAATGCTTGATGAAGGAGATAGAATCTCTCAAAACACACATAAGAAATCAGGTACGCATTGAGACAGATCTGGTAAAAGAGTTAGATCAGTTCAAAACCTCTCATTCAAACCTTGATAACGATATCAAGGCCTTGACTACTGAGTCCGAGAGTTTGAAAGAACAAGCAGTAATGCACAAAAACCGCATTTAAGACCTTGAACTAGAAGTCAATAAGCTTAATGACAAGTGTAATGAACAACTACATTCTCTTACCAAGTTTGCTGGTTCTCATCAAAATTTAAATAAGTTGCTTGGTGGCCAGCAAATGACTTTGAACAAAAATGGGTTGGGATACCATAAACAATTTCCAAAAAGAAAACCTACCAAATTCACCAAACCAAGAGGTTATATCACTCAACCCACACTGCTTTTTCTGTTGTCGAAAAGGTCATACTAAACTCACTTGTCCTTATCGTCGAAAAGATCCTCAAATCATTCGAAACACATTCCCTGTGAGACTTAGAAATCAAATAAAACAAATCTGGGTTGTGAAGGGTACTCGTCCACCAAACATGATTTATCCTGAGTATGACCAGAAATATAATGTATGGACACGAAAGGTTTGATTTTTCTTTATTTCATAGAGAGAACAGAAGTGGATATTGGATAGTGGATGTTCACGGCATATGACAGGAAAGGCTTCATTATTTTATATTTTGAAGAAACAATCCACCGGATCTATTACTTTAGGGGATAAAGGAAAATGTAGCATAATTGGTATTGGAAAGATTGGAAACGACTCAACTAATGCTATTGAAGATGTTTATTTAGTCGACGGACTACGGTACAATCTTTTATCAGTTTCTCAACTGCGTGACAAAGGAAATCGAGTGACTTTTTATAAGGAGAAATGCGAAATTCAGAATACCAAAACTGGTAATATCATTCTAACTGCTTATCGTAGAAATAATGTTTATGAACTGTCAACTAACTCTCTTGTAGAAAAGACAATGACCTGTCTCAAGGCTTTGACCGATGATTCAAAACTTTGGCATCGAAGACTTGGACACATAAATATGCACACACTACACAAGCTTGCTTCTAAAGACTTGGTTCGTGGACAGCCTAAACTAAATTTTAAGAATCATACTGAATTGTGTAATGCTTGTGTAAGAGGTAAACAAACTCGCATTTCATTCAAACCAAAACATGATGTAAGTACTTCTAGACCCCTTGAACTTTTACATATGGATCTGTGTGGTCCTATGAGAGTCAAAACTCCAAAAGGTAAACAATATATTCTTGTTATTATTTATGATTTTTCTAGATTCACCTGGGTATTCTTTTTGCGAGAAAAATATGAAGCATTAAAGGAATTCTCAAAACTGTGCAAAGAGCTTCAAGTGGAGAAAAATGTCTCCATTATATCCATTCGTACAGACCATGGAAGGGAGTTTGATAATTTAAATTTTGATTTATTTTGTGAAAAATATGGTATTACTCACAATTTTTCAGCTCCTAGAACTCCACAACAAAACTGTGTAGTCGAAAGGAAAAATAGAACATTGGAGGATATGTCTCGAACAATGCTCTTGGAGAATGAACTTCCTCAAAATCTGTGGGCCAAAGCAATAAATACTGCTAACTACATTTTAAACAGATGCCTAATTCGACCCATATTGAAAAAGACGCCCTACGAGTTGTTCAAAGGGAGAAAACCAAAGATTTCATATTTTAAGCCATTCGGATGTAAATGTTTCATTCACAATAATGGTAAGGATAATCTCGGTAAGTTTGATGCTCGTAGTGATGAAAGTATTTTTCTTGGATACTCCTTAACTAGTAAAGCATATCGTGTCTTTAATAAACGTACTAAATGTGTTGAAGAAAATATTCATGTTGTTTTTTATGAAAGTGATAACAGTGTTTTGAGCGAAAGTTTTGCAGACTTAAAATTGAATAAGGATCAAGAAGAATACTCCTCTGATGAAGAGGATTATCCTCTGAAGAAGAATTCACAATGTCTGATAAAAGCTATGGACAACGCTGATCAAAGTCTTAAACCTCAACTCCAAGACCTTGAAAAACTATTCCATGAACTTAATCTTCAAGAGAAACCAGATGATGAACCCAAAACTCAAGAAGTCAATCAAGATGCTGAGATTCAACAATATGATTAGACTCTAGATCAATCTCAGGACACACATGATGAATTACTCTCTCCAAAAGAACCTGAAACTAGCACTAAGCCTAAACATCGCTTTAAACATGCGTCTTCTCATCCGTCATCAAACATCATTGACAAAGACAGACCGGGTATCTTAACACGATCTCATCTTAAGAATCTTTGCGCTTTTTATGCTTTTGTTTCTCTTGTAGAACCAAAGAATTATGTTGAGGCTATGAAAGAACCTGACTGGATTGTGGCAATGCAAAGTGAGCTTAATGAATTTGAACGCAACAAAGTCTGGAGACTTATGCCTAGACCAGCCAACCACTTAATCATTGGAACAAAATGGGTTTTCCGAAACAAACTTGATGAAAATGGTAAGATTGTACGCAACAAAGCTCGACTAATTGCACAAGGATACAATCAAGAAGAAGGTATTGATTACGAAGAAACTTTTGCACCTGTTGCTCGCTTAGAATCCATTCGTATGTTGCTTGCATTCGCATATTACATGAAAATCAAATTATTTCAAATGGATGTTAAATGTGCATTTTTAAATGGTGTTTTACAATAAGAGGTATATGTAGCACAACCTCTTGGTTTTGAAAATAAACGTTTTCCAAATCATGTCTACAAACTTAACAAAGCTCTTTATGGTTTGAAACAAGCTCCTCGAGCTTGGTATGAAATATTATCAAAGTTTTTGATAGCAAAGGGTTTTATTAGAGGATCGATTGATAAAACTCTTTTTGTTCATTTTAAGGCATCACACATTCTAATTATTCAAGTTTATGTCGATGATATACTATTTGGATCTACTGATGAATCTTTATGCAAGGAGTTTTCTAAGATTATGACACAGGAATTTGAAATGAGCTTGATGGGTGAACTAAACTTCTTTCTCGGGTTACAAATTAAGCAAGAAATAAATGGAATATTTCTAAATCAATCTAAATATACTCGAGAATTTTTAAAGAAATTCAACATGGAAAATTCTAAAGTTGCTAAGACCCCTGTAAGCTCTTCTCTCTCCTTAGATAAAGATGAAAATGGTAAGTCAGTTGATCAAAAGGTATACCGAGGTATGATTGGATCTCTTCTTTACTTAACTGCTAGTAGACCTGATATTATGTTTGGAGTATGTCTCTGTGCACGATTTCAAGCTAATCCAAAGGAATCACACTTGCAAGCTGTGAAAATAATTCTTCGGTATCTTAATGGTACTAAAGATTTTGGTCTTTGGTACCCTAGCACTAATGATTTTGAACTTATAGGATATTCAGATGCAGACTTTGCAGGTTACAAAGTTGATCGTAAAAGTACTTCAGGATGTTGTCAATTTTTGGGATCATCCTTGATTTCATGGCATTCAAAGAAACAAAACTCAGTTGCACTATCTACTGCCGAAGTTGAATACATAGCAGCTAGAGCTTGTTGTTCTCAACTTCTATGGATAGCTCAACAAATGAGAGATCTCAGCTTAAACTATCAAGGTATCCCTATAAAATGTGATAATACTAGTGCTATTTCAATAACAAAAAATCCTGTGCAGCATTCCAGAACTAAGCACATCGATGTAAGACATCATTTTATTCGAAATCATGTGGAGAAAGGAGATGTTTCCATTGAATTCGTACCTACTGATTTTCAATTTGCTGATATCTTCACAAAACCCTTGGCTGAAGAACGACATGAGTTAGGTATGTTAAATAAGGAAGCAACAACGTAGGGGGAGCAAAAGAAGGGAGTAAAAGATCTGACACAGAGCTTCAAAGGTATGTTTTTGCTTTTCATAGGTTTGAATATTGTTTCAAGGCCTTGAAAAATTAATGTGAAACCTGTTTGACACTTGGACCAAACCCAGTTTTATTCAATTAATGAATCAAACACTGGTGAGAAGTTTTTTAAAATATTTTTTTTCTCTTTCATCTCCACCTTCACACTTAAACTTCTATCTCACTCTCTCTCCACCTCTCTCAAATCTCTCTTTCTCTGCACCTGAAACCCCATTTCAAACCCTAACCTCATCTCCTCAAATGGCTCCAAAACACGCGTCAACAACATCCAAGGCCTCTACCGCAAAGAAAAAGAAAAAGGTTGCTGAACCATCCTCTCCTCCGATATGTTCTGCCGCAAAGAAGGGGAAACGAACTGCTGAACCATCTTCGCCGCCATCAACTCCTTCCTTCTTTCCTCCTGATGACTATGTGGTAATTGAATCTCTGCCCTCTTCATGGTTTTTGAATTTTACTGCTCAAGGGATATGGAAGGATGGGTTTCATTCTAGGAAAACCTTTGCATGTGAACCTATAGACAAGGATTTCTTTGAGTCCACTAAGATTCCTATTTTAGATGTTTTGAAAACCTCCGGTCTTTGAAATTTGCTTAATGTAGGTTCTGTTTCTTATCCTAGACTGACTAGATTATTTTATCTAAATCTTACTGCCTCTCGCAATTGTGGTGAACTGATTTTGAAATCATCTGTTAAGGGCATTTCTTTAACTCTTAATTCTTTACTGTTTGCTACACTTTTTGGTATATCAGACAATGTGTGTACTGATTCTCATTCCACTAGAGCTGTTTGTGTCTCTAGGGCTAAATCAACTATGTTTTTACAAAACTGTCCTGTGAGTAAACAATACACTCACAATGTTTTAAATTTACATGCTAAAATGCTTTTTACAATCTTGCAGCGTTGTATTATCCCAAAGTTTAATTCTAGAGAACTTTTAACTGATCATGTGTTGCACATTCTCTATCTCTGTTTCAATAATTTCCAATTGAATCTGCCTTCTATTATTTTAAATCATATGAACATCTCTTCCACCAGTTCTCGTGCATCCCCTCTGCCTTACTCCTACCTTTTAGCTGTGATTTTTAAATATTTTGGAATTCCAACTGCAGATGAGCCGGTTGAAAAGTATACTGGTTCTTCTATAGGTTTAGAAACCTTCAATAAGCTAGGAATGTTTTTAAATTCTGTTAACCAATGGGTTTTTCACTCTGATCTGACTCCTGAGGAATTGGATTCTCTTTCTCACAATAAAAAGATTTTGAATCTTTCAAATTCTGTCCCTCCTCCTTCCATAACCACTGGACGGTTTCAGAACCTTGAATACGAAGTTGAGGCTTTGAGATCAAATCATGAGGATTTTAGAAGAGACGTCTTGGATAAACTGGATTACCATACTGAAATGCTCAGAATGATCAACTTGAAGGTCAATCAGATGTTCTATCTGAATTCCCTTACTTTCTGCAATGTGGGCAATATTATTCCTTTGAGTGAAGATGCTGAGCAGTATGCAAGGGAACGAGCATCAAATGTTCTGCTTAATGTGGAAAGACAAGTTCGAAATCAGCCTATTGAACGACCCATAATCTAAGAACCTTGCATTCTTACCATAGAGGAATATCAAGTAGTTCAACGAGTGAGAAAAGAGCAGGCACAACGGGATAAAGCCATGGCACAAGCCACTACTCGTCAAGCCCAGCAACGATGGAAAGACAAAGTTCATCATGAGGCTCGGGAAAAGCAGCAGTTCCGTCCTAATCCGTCTTGACTATGTCCTTTTCTAACTTTACTTTTCACTAAACCTTAATCCTTATTTTGTTTAAGTCCAAGTACATTGACCTCTCCCTCCTTGATAGAGACAAAAAGGGGGAGAAAATGTATATATATGTTTCTGTTTTTCAGTTTCAAGTAGTTCTGATATGTTTCTGTTTTTATGTTTTTGTTCTGATTTATGTTTTGATGAATATCTGTCTATGTTTACATATTTGCTTACATATTTTAGTTTATGCAGGTAATCAGAAAAATATAGTCTGTGCATTTTTTTACAGGTCAAGATATTGAAACTATGTTTCAAACCCTTGAAGATAACTGATAGGTATTTTGTCTTCATCAAGGGGAGATTGTTGACTCCTTGATGATGAAGACAAAGTTATTCATTCAGTTTTTTATAATCTATCAGAGTTGTTTAATTGTTAAAATTGTTAAATATTTTAATAGACAGTTTTTTTTAGTCAAACTTATCTTAACCAAATTGATTATAATTAGGAAAGATAGGATTTTGTTAGATTATATTTTTCTGGTTATCAAGATGTCAAACTTATCTTAACCAAATTAATTATGATTAGGAAAGATAGGATTTTGTTAGATTATATTTTGCAGTTTATCAAGATCAAGTCAAATTGAGAAATCTTCATCAGATTTGAGAAAATTTTAATTCCATCTTTTCTGCAACTTCAACAACGTTTACAATTTGAAGACTATATTTAAAGCATCAAGCTGAAGTGCTTTATCAGAAAGAGAATTACTTGAAGTTTCTGTCAAAACAAAAAGAAAGTGATTCATCGGCGCTCAAGATCTTTTTACTTCTACTACAAGTTTTAATCATCTTCTATTACACTAAGTATTTATTTTTTGTTAGATTTTGATTATCTATTAGAGAGTTGTTATACTATTGTTAAGAGAAAAGAAAAATTAGACGTAGTTTTATTTATATTAAATTGGGTGGCTAGTTTTTGTAGCAGGGTGCTACGGATTATAGAAGAAAAGGTTAAATCTTCTAGGATTGTACTAGAACCCTAGTGGAAGAATATAAATAAAATTGACGTATAAATCCTACGGGTTTAAAGAAACCCTTAGGCGGAAAGTAGGCCGTTTAAACGACCGAACTTCGTAACAAATCACTTTGTTCTTTCTGTTTATTTATTTGTTTGTTACTTGTTTTATTTATTATATTTAATTTCAAGACCTTGACTGTATATTTTATTCTATTTATCAGCGATTGTTTTACATACTCTATTCACCCCCCTCTAGAGTATTATATTCCTACATATAGAACTTTCATACATATAACATACTAGTATTAAGGAGTAAGAAAATATTAAGTTATTAATACTTTGTATAAATTATTTTTGTATTTTTATTCATTTATATCAAATATTTTTTTGTTTTTAATAAATATAAATACCTAACTGTTCACCAAAAATGTAATGTGATTATATATATTAATAAAAATTTAAATATTTTAAATTATTTTATGAATCATAATAAGTAACTGAAACAATTTTTATTTTTCTTTAAAAAATGTAATTAGATTTTTAATATAATATTAAAATTATGCTAAATAATAAAATAAATAAATTTTGGTTAGTAAATATACTCCTTTACAGAAAACAACATCACATCTGCAAAGAATGTGTAGAATTTGTAACTATTACGTGTTGTTATTTTTATGATTTGACAGGCGATTGATTAGAAATAAAATTTTCTGATTAGGATTGAGTCGGATAAATAAATAATTATAATATTAAAAACATTTTATATATAAATATAAAATATTATTTTATTTTTAATAATATTAATATAATTATATTTAAATAATCATAATATAACTGAATAAATTTTTTAAATTATTATATTTATCTTGTAGAAGAAAATAATGACATAGTTATATATTTTAACAATTTCAACTTATTTTATATTTATTGATTTTAAAAATTTATTTAGTAAATTAATTTAATTTAATTAATTAATTAAATTTTGAAAGAAAAAAAAAACTATGCACAACTCACAATATTTTAATTAATACACTTGTTTCCAAAGTTAGAATTACAAAATTTAAATTAAAAGTAAATTTTAAATTTAATCACTCTTATCAAATTTTAAGTCTATTTAGAATTTTAATACTTTAAAAATCAACTTGTTATTCTAATATTCAATTTAATTTATATTCTAAATTAAATAACTTAGATTAAATTCAAAAATCATTATTTTATATCAAAATATATGATCTATGTCTTGAACCATCAAACGAGAATAAGAGAAGTGAAAGAAAACCCACCAACTTTCAATGTAGCCATTCACACATCCATTATCACACCATGTCTACTTTAACTATTTTAACCACTTCAAAAGCAGATAGCATGTTGAGTTTCAAAAAGATAAAATAATAAAAAGTAAAGTAAGGAAACAATAGGATATTAATATTATTTTTATATTTTATTAATTTATATAAAATAAATTTTATCTTTAAATCAAATATAAATACTTAACTGCCCACTAAAAATATTATTTCGTAATATCTTTATAAAATTTAAATATTGATTAACTTTGCAAATCATAATAACTACCAAGAGAAGTTAGTTGATGAGAAGATTCTTTACCATTGAATTTGAAACATTTGAGTCTTGGGGGAGAAGATGAAGATGTGGCGCAGTGAAACTGAGTTTGTTGGGTTGGTTGGTTAGCTTATGAATAAAATATTTATAAACTTATTTTATTATTATTGATTATTTTAAAAATAATTTAAACCATTTGTATAAATATAATATATTTTTATATAATTAAATTTGAATGATCATAATATAATTAATTAGTTTTTTTAATTATTAGGTTTAAATTATTGTATTTATTTTTGTTGGAATAAATATAATGGTGTAGTTATATTATTTTAACATATTCAATTTATTATATCTAGTTCATTTTAAAAATTTATTCTTATAGAAAAGGAAAATATTTATTCACAGATTATTTTTCAAGTTATATTAGATCAAATAAAATATCTTTTAGTAAATAAAATTCTTATCTACTTATTAAAAATATATTTTTATAATAAAATATTTATAAATTTTAAAAAAAAAATTTAAATTTTGTTTCAAATCATAATATTTTATATTTTTAATGTTTTCTGTTAATATTTTTTTTTCACATATATATATATATAATCTAAATCATTTTTATATAAAAATATGATATGATTTATATAAATAAATATATTTAAATAATCATAATATATCTAAATAAAATATATTTTAAAATATAATATTTATTTTGTTGGGAAAAAATTTAATATAGTTATGTTTTAATAGATTCAATTTTTGTTTTTTATATGTAGTTGATTTTAAAATTTCTAAAAATTTTATTAATTAAAATTTAAATTTTGAAGAAAAAGTATAAATAAACTATAATATTTTTAATTAACATAATTTTATAATTCTCAAACTGAATAATTTCCTTTGGCATATGAAAACAATATCCTATTATACTCATATATTCAAATAATGAAGAAAAAAAATCAGTCACAATGAATCTATATTCTATACCGACTAAGAACGTTATCATATTGATTATATATTTTCTATAAATAAAATTCGCCTTATTTGAGTCAATACACCATGAAATTTTTGTAAACTATAATAAAATATAAACTATTTTCTCGGCAACCAAACAAGATTTAGAGGGAAAGGAAAAAACGATTTTGAATGTAATTATTCACATATTCATTATCATCCCACATCTACTTCAATCACTCTAAGCACTAAAGCAGATGCTGGGATGATAACGAATAGATGAGAAAATACATGTAGACATGTGATGAGGAGATGTGTTTTTGGAGAGATACTTATTTATAGATTTTTATTTTGTTTTTTTATTTATTAATTTATATCAAATTTTATTTTAATAAAATAATACTTGACCACCCACTAATAATATAATTTTATAAGATATTTAAATATTTTAATTTGTTACGTTAATCATAGTAACTAACGAGAACTAATTTAGTATTTTAAGAAAATATTAAAATATATTAAATAATAATTAAAAATTGTTTAATAATATGCTCTCGTTATTTTTGTAATTTGTAATTTGACAGGTGAATTTGTTTTTGAAAACTTTTTATTGAATTGAGAGGGTGATTTATAATGTTATTTTATTATTTTTAATAATAAAATAATTTTTATATATTATTTATTTTTTAATATTAATATAATTATATCTAAATAATTATGGTCTGGATATTTATAAAGTTAGAACTTTTAGGATTTTAAAAATTTGACCGAAATCAAATTTTTAATTTTTTTTAAATAGTTAATTGAGTTAATAACCATTTAATTAGTTGAAAATTAGTTGATTTGTTAAAACAAAATTGGTAGAAGAAGTCTTTTTGAGAAATTTTAAAATTATTTTTAATTAAAATTATATTAATTATATGTTAATAAAATAGTTAAATTTTATTATAATAATATTTAATATTTTCCATTTATTATAATATTTTATAATTAAAAATCGATATAAAAAAATAAAAATATTTTACTATGATGTTGTGTTGAACACCTTACAAAAGTGTTATTTATTTATAACACACTAGTTTTTAAGGAGTAAAGAAACATTAAGTTAATAATATTTATTTATAAATTACTTTTATATTTTATTATTTTATATCAAATAATTTTTTTAAAAAAAATAAAAGTAAATAAAATATAAATATCTTACTGCTTATAAAAAAATATATTATATATATAAATATTTTAATTTATTTTATAAATCATAATAAGTAACTGAAATAATTAGTACTTTTCGTTTAAAAATAAAAGGCAATTAGTATTTTAATATTATTAAAATTATGTTAAATAATTTTTTAAAAAATGGTTAATAAATATACTCAATTACAGAAAACAACATCACAGTGCAATGAATGTGTAGAATTTGTAACCATGAGGTGTTGTTATTTTTATGATTGATAGGTGGGTTGATCAGGAATCTGATATTAGAATTGAGTCAGATAAATAAATAAAATTATATAATTTTAGGATGACTTTTATATAAAATATAATATATTATTTTATTTATATAATATTAATATAATTATATTTGAATGATTATAATATAACTAGAATGAAGTTTTTTCTAATAATTATATGTAAATAAAGAAAAATAGCAATTATGTAATGATGTAGTTATATATTTTAACAAATTCAATTTATTTTATATTTAATTGGTTTTATTAAAAGTATTTTGTAAATTGATTTAATTCAATTAACTGAATTTATAAATTAAAAGTTGAAAAAAAAGTATTATATATGGCTTATAATATTTTTAATCAATATGGTTATATATTTTTAAAAACGAACTACAAAATTAAGTTAGAAACAAAGCTCCAACTTAATCAATCACCATTATCAAATTTTAAATCTATTTAAAATTTCAGTAGACGGTTACTCTAATATTCAACTTTTATTCTAAAGTAAGTAGATTTTATTATATTATAAATCCAATTAAATTCAAAAGTGGCTATCTTACAATCTACAATAAAAATATACTAAACTATATTAAAAAAAATATATATATATTTATATTTTAAACAAATGCAATTTATTTTATATGTAATTGATTTAAAAATCTAGTACAAAATTTTTATTAATTGAAAATTGTTACAAAACAAAAACAAAATCAATACCAAAATAACTTACAAGACTAGAGAGATGATACTACTAGAAAGAGAGGAAGAGAAAAGATCAAAGTGAATTGGCAAGTTTTTCTCATTGCCTTCTTCTTCTATTTATAGGAAAAATGTGAGGGTACTTGTCACTTTTCTAGTTATCTAACACATGCATTGTGACAAGTATAAGGGTTGGTGGAATCCACCTCTTAAACCATTCAATTACATAATACTCCCCCTTGGATTTCACCTACTAACTGCCTCATTAAAAACCTTACCAGAAAAAACCCAGTGGGACAAAAACTGGATAAGGGAAAAAGAGTACAGTTGAACCCAGACATTTACAAAACCCCCCCTGATGAAAACACCCATAAATCAATCAACTAATTTGGAGAGTCTTCGCATTCCGATTCCGTGAAGCAACCTTTCGAATGTGGAAGTTGGTAATGTCTTTGTCAGTAAATCAGCCAAATTGTTTGAAGATCGAATCTGCTTCACGTTGATTTGTCTGGATTCTTGGAGCTCGTGGGTGTAGAAAAATTTGGGAGATATGTGCTTCGTTCTATCCCCTTTTATGTATCCACCTCTCACTTGGGCGATACAAGCAGCATTATCTTCGTAAAGAATTGTTGGCTCATTTGATTGTGGGATACCACATGAACTCTGAATATGATGTATAACCGATCTCAACCAGACACATTCCCGGCTGGCTTCATGCAATGCCAAAATTTCAGCATGATTTGAAGAAGTAGCAACCAAAGTTTGCTTTATGGATGTCCAAGAGATAGCTGTGCCATTATATGTAAAAATATATCCAGATTGGGAACGAGCTTTGTGTGGATCCGAAAGATAACCGGCATCAGCATATCCAACCAACCCAGAAGGATTATCTGAATTTGAATAAAACAGTCCCAAATCAACAGTTTCCCGAAGATATCTAAGAATATGTTTAATCCCATTCCAGTGACGACGAGTCGGGGCAGAACTGTATCTAGCCAATAAATTTACAGCAAAAGCAATATCTGGTCTCGTACATTGGGCTAGATATAGGAGGGCACCAATTGCGCTCAAGTATGGTGTTTCAGAATCCAAAATATTTTCATCATCATCTTTGGGTCTGAATGGATCCTTTTTGGGATCAAGAGAACGAACGACCATTGGGGTGCTTAATGGATGACATTTTTCCAAATTAAATCTTTTTAAGATCTTTTCTGTATAAGCTTTCTGATGGATCAAAATTCCATTATTTCTATGTTCAATTTCTAATCCCAGACAATATTTTGTTTTCCCCAGGTCTTTCATTTCAAATTCTCTTTTCAAATATTCAACAGTCTCTTGGATTTCATTTTGAGTTCCAATCAAGTTCATATCATCAACATAGACTGCTACTATTGCAAAACCAGATCCTGATTTTCTAATGAACACACATGGACAAATAGTATCATTAATGTACCCTTCCTTAATTAAGTATTCACTTAGACGATTATACCACATTCGTCCAGACTGTTTTAATCCATATAGTGACCTTTGTAATTTCACTGAGTATAACCCTCGAGGTTTATTAATTTCAGGGATTTTTAATCCTTCTGGAACTTTCATGAAGATTTCTGTATCCAGGGAACCGTATAGATATGCAGTTACCACATCCATTAACCTCATTTCCAGATTCCTTTCTTTCGCTAATCCAATCAAAAACCGGAAAGTAATTGTATCCATCACAGGTGAATACGTTTCATCAAAATCAATCCCAGGCCTTTGTGAGAAACCCTGAGCAACCAATCGGGCTTTATATCTCACAATTTCATTTTTCTCATTTCGCTTTCGAACGAATACCCATTTATAACCAACTGGATTAACACCTTTTGGTGTTTCAATAATGGGTCCAAAAACGTTCCGTTTATTCAATGAACTTAATTCTGCCTGGATTGCTTCTTTCCATTTTGGCCAGTCATTTCGTTTCCTACAATCAATGATGGATTGAGGTTCATAATCATCATTCATCACATCAATAGCTACTGCATATGAAAACATATTATCAACAACAAAGTTTTCACGGTTCCAAATTTCTTTTGTATAATTAATGGATATTTCTTCATTCTTGGATACATTTACCTCCTGAGAGGTCTTTTCCTCAGTTGGATTTCCGACTTCCACAATTTGTAAATTTTGATTAGTATCTTTCGGAGGTATCATATCAATAGTATTCTCGATTCTAACTTTTCGTTTTCGTGGTACAATATCTTTGGACCCAACAGGTCTACCACGTTTTCTCTGGATTTCAGATGTCTCACCAGTTACCATCTGTTTTGATTTCTCAGTAGGCACATCCAGTCGAGCTGGTGCATTACATGCTGGTATATGAGATTTCGTAACTTTAGTAGCATCAACAAAACTATCTGGTAAACGGTTCGCAATCATTTGTAAATGAATTATCCTACGTACTTCATTTTCACTTTGACCAGTACGTGGATCTAAATAATGCATCCTTTCACTTTTCCAAACGAGTTCATTTTTACCAGCATTAGAAGGTTCATCCTTTCCAAGTCGTGGGAATAATTCTTCATTAAAATGACAATCTGCAAATCTTGCAGTAAACATATCACCCGTCATGGGTTCCAGATATCTAATTATAGATGGTGAATTATATCCAACATAAATTCCCAAACGACGTTGTGGTCCCATTTTGGTTCTCTGAGGGGGTGCTATGGGAACATATATAGCACAACCAAAAGTTTTCAAATGAGATATATCTGGTTTATTTCCAGTTACCAACTGTAACGGAGAATATTCATGATATGCAGTGGGTCTCAGACGTATCAGTGTGGCTGCATGTAATATTGCATGACCCCAAGCGGAAATCGGTAATTGAGTTTGTAACAACAACGTTCGGGCAATCATTTGAAGCCTTTTAATAAAAGATTCCGCTAATCCATTCTGGGTATGAACGTGGGGTACTGAATGTTCAACATTTATACCAATTGACATGCAATAATCATTAAACGCCCTTGATGCAAATTCACCAGCATTATCCAAACGAATATTTTTAATCTGATAATCTGGAAATTGTGCCCTCAATCTTATTATCTGGGTAAGCAACTTAGCAAACGCCACATTCCGTGTTGATAATAAAGATACATGTGACCATCTCGCAGATGCGTCAATCAACACCATAAAGTACTTAAATGGCCCACTTGGTGGATGAATTGGTCCACAAATATCCCCTTGAATTCTTTCTAAAAACGATGGACATTCAATATTTACTTTTAAGGGGGATGATTTAACTATCAATTTCCCCTGAGTACAAGCAGTACAAAAATTATCTTTTGATATCAATATTTTTAAATCACTTAATGGATGTCCATTAGAATTCTTAACAATTCTACGCATCATTGTGGACCCAGGATGGCCAAGTCTATCATGCCATAATTGAAAAACTTTAGGGTCAGTTATTTTCTTATTCATTACAGCGTAGGCTTCTATTGGAGATATTTTCGTAAAATATAAACCAGATGATAATGTATGGAGTTTTTCCAGAACAATTTTCTGTCCAAAAACAATAGATGTGATATACAAATACTCCATATTTTGTTCATTCACTGTCTCAATATGGTATCCATTTTTCCTGATATCTTTAAAACTCAACAAATTTCGTTTCGAATTGCTCGAATATAAAGCATTATGGATACATATTTTCGTTCCCTTTTCTAACAGCATTATAGCTTTTCCATATCTCTCAATTAAATCAGCAGAACCAAATATGGTATTTACTCGAGCCTTATATTCAGATATGTTCAGGAAATATTTTTTATCTCGAAGGATAGAATGAGTTGTAGCACTATCAATCAAACATATTTCTGAAATATTTCCTTGAATTTCCATATCTTTTCTGTTCAAATAAACACAATATTTATATTAGAAAAACATATCCATTGATATTTCTGACTTTAATTACAAAATGGATATATACAACAAAATTCAAAATATAGTCAGAAAATATTTACATAACTTCTATTTACATTTCCATATTTTTTTTCAGACATCACTTTTGTTTACATTTTCAGCACTATTCAGGAAATTTTCAATATCTAAATCATCGAAAAAATCCGAGGTATGAAAGCTTGAAATATTTCCCTGAGATGTTCCTTCTCCACTCTCCACATTTGCAGCATTTGTTTCAACAACTTTCAGTTTCCCTTTCTGGGAAGCTTGATACAAATCTACCAAATGTTGTGGAGTTCGACACTGGCGGAGAAAATGTTCAGTGCTCCCACATTTATAGCACACACTTCGGGAATCGTTATTTCTAAAATTTCCATTTGGGTTCTGGGATCCATCTCTTGTCCAGACCAGATTTCCACGATTATATGGATGTGAACGATTTCCACCTCTCATTTGGTTTCGGCCTCTACCACGGCCCCCAGTATTGTTTTCATGGCTTTGTCCACGGCCCCCATTGTTGTTATTACGGCCACGACCCCGGCCACGTCTAAAACCACGACCCCTACCACGATTCGGGTTTCCGTTACCCCGATACACATTATTGTTTACTTCTGGTGGTGCCATCGCACCAGGAGGTCGTAACTCATGGTTTCTTAACAATATTTGGTTTTGTTCTTCCATTCTTGTCAGATCGGTAAGCAACTCACCAAAGGTATTAACTTTATTTTGCCTGATCGTTGATTGTAATGTTATTTGATCGGCATGGAAGGTGGATAATGTTTTTTCAATTTTCTCCCCTTCACTTTTCTTTTCTCCACAAAATTCTAATATCGCCGCAATTCGGTGGATTTCAGAACTATATTCACTGATTGTTTTAAAATCTTGGAACCTTAAATGGATCCATTCATGTTGAGCCTTTGGGAGATCTATATCTCTCATTCGTTCAAATCTATTTTTCAGGGATTTCCACAAAATCAGTGGATCCTCAACATTCATATACTCAGCTTTCAAATTCCCATTTATATGATGTCTGATAATTTCCATTGCTTGAGCCTTCTGTTTAATAGAAGTTGCATTATTTTCACATATAGTATCTTGCAATTCCCTGGCTTGCAAATGGACTTTCAGATCCGATGTCCATGTTATGTAATTTTTTCCAGAAAGTTCCAGGGCATGGAAATCCAATTTTTTCAGTTCTGACATTTTTCTTTTCTTGAATTTCTACAAAAAATAATATATTCACAATCAATAATAAATAAAAATAAAATAAACATAACAAATAATAAAAATAAAAATAAAACAATTAATCAATATATTTCCAATTAAATAAATATATCATCCTCTTTTTCAAATAATTATTCCTCTTTTCATCAATTGTTTTTTCATTTTTCATTTCCTCTTTTATACCAATCCCTTCATTTCCTCTTTTCTACAAAATTTCCATTTTTCTCTTTTTATGGTTCCAGCCAATTTTCTATTTTCCTCTTTTTATGGTTCCAGACCAATATCTCAATTTTTCAATATAATTCCGGCAGCATCTCAGTATAACCAAAACATCGTTACCATCACTTTCTGATCTGGAGGATCTGTCTGGGCGGCAACCAGAGAGCATACTCGTGTTGATAACGTGTTACAAAACAAAAACAAAATCAATACCAAAATAACTTACAAGACTAGAGAGATGATACTACTAGAAAGAGAGGAAGAGAAAAGATCAAAGTGAATTGGCAAGTTTTTCTCATTGCCTTCTTCTTCTATTTATAGGAAAAATGTGAGGGTACTTGTCACTTTTCTAGTTATCTAACACATGCATTGTGACAAGTATAAGGGTTGGTGGAATCCACCTCTTAAACCATTCAATTACATAATAAAAATAAAATTTTGAAGCAAAAAAGTTATAAATAAATTTTAATATTTTTAATTAATATAATCTTATAATTTCCAAGTTGAATAATTTCCTAAATCAAAATTGTCATATGAATACAATATTCTATTAGACTCATATATTTTAAATAAATAAATAAATTCACAATGAAGATTATATTCTATACCAGTGGACCAAAACTATCAGATCGATTATATACTTTCCATAAACAAATCAAAAGCAGTTTAAGTTGAATATTGTATGAAACTTTATAAACTACAATAAAATATAAACTATTTTTTCTGCAACCAAAGAAATAAAAGAAAATCAACCAAAATCTGAATGTACATTCGATATCATCCCGCATCTGTTTGAATCATTATAACCATTTTTAAAGCAGTCATTATGATTAAAAAAAATGCGAGGAAGTTAACGAATACATGTCCAGTTTGAACAACTTCAAAACTGTAAAATATGAAGTATATAACAAATTATTTTTTGGAGAGTTATTTATAGATTATTATTGTTTTTTTAATAAAGTAATATTTAACTACCCACTAACAATACAATTTTATAATATATTTATAAACATTTTTAATTTACTATGTTAATCATAGTAACTAAGTACAAGTAATTTAGTATTTTAATAAAATGTTAAAATAATAATTAAAAAATTGCTTGATAACAAAAGAGAACTACAACAAAGCAGCAATGGCCTGAATGAATGAGAGACTTCGTTAGGAGTTGTTGTGACTATAAATTATTGTTATTATTTGACAGGCAAATTTGTTTTTTGAAAATTTTAATTAAATTTAGATTGTGATTTTTAATGTTATTTATTTATTTATTTAATAATTTAAAACATTTTAAAATAAAACTAGTAGAAGAACGTGATTTTACATAAAACTATAAATGCTTGATATGAAAGGTTAAAATGGTAATGCCATATACTATAAATTGTTATATTTATTGAGTTATAGTATATTGAGTAAATTATTTTTAATAAAATAAAAATATTTATTTACTTATTTAAAATATAATTTTATTATATTAAATATTTTTCAAATTTATTTAATAAATCATGATAATTTTATTTTATATTTTAGTGTTATTATATTATTTTTTATATAAATTTAAATAATCTTTTATGTAAAAATATAAATTATTTAAATAAATATATTTATATAATCATAATTTGACTGAATAAATATTTAAAAAAAATTATATTCATTTTGTTAAGAAAAAGGGTAATATTTTAATATATTGAATTTATTTACAAATTTTAAATATTTTAATTTATTTTGTATCTCAATAACTAACTAGAAGTAATTTAGTAGTATTTTAATACCAAATATCAAAATTATGTTAAATAATATATATATATATATATTATTTTTTTTCTTATAAACATATCGATTCATATGCTTTTATAGTGAACAACAGCAATGGCGGGAGATGAGAGAGACTTCCCGGCTTTTCCTTACAAGCCCTACTCTATTCAGACGGACTTCATGAATGCACTTTATCGATTTCTCGACAAAGGCGGTGTCTCCATGCTCGAAAGCCCCACTGGTATTGCTATTGATTTTTTGCTTGTTTTTGCTATGCGTGGAATTGTGTCTATAATAGTTGTTGTTCTTATGATTTGATCGGTGATTTTGTTTTTTCGAGTTTGAGTTTAGAGTGTGATTTGTATGTGATTTGATGTTTGAAATTTTAGGGACGGGAAAGACTCTTAGTATAATCTGCAGTGCTTTGCAGTGGGTGGTTGATCAGAAGCGGAAATCTGAGATTAAGATTGAGTCGGTAAAGGGTAACGGTGAACAGGATTTTGATGATGAGCCTGAGTGGATGAGAAACTTTACAGTGAAGAATGATGGTGATGTTTATGATGCTGTGGTTAAGAATAGGAAAGGTGGAAAATCGGACAAGAAGAAGAGGGATTTGTTTTGTGGTGTTAAAAAGGAAAAGGAGGAATGTTGTGTAGATAAAGAGTGTGTGAATGTGCAGAAGGAAGATGATGGTTTGGAGTTTTTGTTAGAAGAGTATGAGAGTGGAGAGGAAGAAGGTATTGGTGGGAGAAAATCGAAAAGGAAAGCTGGTGGAGAGACTATTAGTTGCTTAAGCGATGAGGAGGATGAGGAAGATGTGTCTTTAGCGGAGGAGGAAGAGAGTATGAAGGTGTATTTCTGTAGTAGGACGCATTCGCAGCTCTCTCAGTTTGTTAAAGAGTTGCAGAAGACTGAGTTTTCAAGCAAAATCAAGGTTGTGTGTTTGGGTTCTAGAAAGATTTTCTGCATAAATGAAGGTATTGTGATCTTATTTTGTGATCAATCAACTATATTTTTGTGTTTGACACTCTATTTAACATCGTGGGTTTGCATCTCAGAGGTTTCAAAGCTTGGAAACTCCACTCGGATCAATGAAAGGTGCTTGGATCTTCAAAAGAAGAAGAATGAAACTAGCAAAATTAAGGTATCGAATTTATCGCTAGCTTATTGGTATGGCTCAACTTCACTGAAATACTAACTGCAACCATATTCTGCACAGTATGGTAGATTTCTTTTCTGTAAAATTCATTGCCATGTATTGTTAAACTCAGGCACGCATTTTGTATGCTATTGTTTTGTTTGCATTCTGCTATTTTCTAGTACATTGAGTTATATATAATCAAGTCAATGGCTACTTGGTGTCTTGTGTCAAAGAGTTTGAATCAATAATTAATAGTGTGAAAGGCAGGCACTGCCTTTTATGGACATTTTGTTTGGTATGATTGGTTCTAGGTCAAGTAGTAGATTGACATATGCTTGGTGGAAGTCTAGTCTACACAGATTTATCTGAACTAGTTATGTCACTAATTGCCCCATACTTTATCAACATATGGAAATATAAAAAAGCTTGCACGTAGCTCATGCTGTTCTGGGTATCATTTAATATTCGCATTTAGTTGTTGGTGTAGCAGTGGTTACATTAGGGAATCTGATTATGCTATCTGATTTATTCATCTTATGTTTTTGGAATTTCAATTTGTAGAATAGCCATTTGAACCTGGATCACTGTCAATCTAAGTAAAGGCCCTACACCTGTATCTTATAGTGTAGTGTAATTTGATGTATGAGTTGATGCTTGAAGTCTATCAGTTCAGCTACACAAGAGTACCTTTTTCCTGTTGTACTTGAGTACAACAAGACTTCCATCCACTGAAAGATGAGAAATGTAAATTTTGTAAGATAGGTATGAAATTGAAATTAGAGATTTATTTCATCATATTAATACTCTCAAGAGTAATGCTAATGGGTCCGTATCTTTTGTAAGAAGATGGTGGTACTAGCATATCTAAAATCAGATAAAAGTTTTCCTGCATTATTTTTTCATAGTACGAAGCGATGAAGTATTGTTGCTGTAGTAGAACTTATTCATTGCCTTTAATGATTATTATCCTTATTTGCTTATTTATTTTTGGAAATTTGAGACTTTTTTTTTTTAATTATACCAATGACGTGTTGCAGAATTTAGGTGCAGAGGGAAGAATAAGGAGAACCAAGACTTCTTCAGGATGCCCGATGCTTAGAAATAATAAACTACGGCATTTTAGGAGCAGGGTTTTTGAACAAGGAGCACTTGACATTGAAGATCTTTTGCAGCTTGGACAAACTATGAATACTTGTCCATATTATGGTTCCAGAAGCATGGTCCCAGCAGCTGAACTTGTGGTTCTTCCATACCAGTCTCTTCTATCAAAATCATCTAGAGAATCACTTGGTCTTAATTTAAAGAATAGTATTGTTATTATTGATGAGGCTCACAACCTAGCCGATGCCCTCATCAACATGTATGATGCTAAAATTACCCTGCTACAGGTAAATGGTTTTTATATTTCTCTCTTTCTTACTTCAACTCTATTTTTTAAATGGTGGCCTCTAATTTTGCATGAAGCTAAATAGGTCAATCTGTCAAAACATATGATTCAATCAATCAGTTCATTTCGCTGCTTAAAAGCTATTTGAATTTGCATATTGCTTCTGTAAAGATATACTTTCTGTACTTCTTCTCTTTGTATGTAAAAACGTTGCATTTGTTTTAAATTGATGGAAAATCTCAGTTATATTGAAGGATATATTGTGTGACTAATGTCATGTGAATCCAGTTACAGAATGTGCAAGTCCACCTTGACAAGTATTTCAGAAGATTCCGTAGTCTCCTGGGTGCTGGAAATCGAAGATATATTCAAACTCTCATAGTTCTGACTAGGGCATTCCTCCAAGTCCTTCAGAAGGATGAGAACTGTATGGATCAAGCTGCCGCCACAAGAATTATTTCTGATTCATCTATAGCCATAAATGATTTCCTATTTTCTCTCAACATAGACAATATAAACGTGATTAAATTGGTACATTATATAAAGGAAAGCAATATTATTCACAAGGTGTGTTCCCTTTTACTTAGCTTTGCAAAATCAACCCGCTTATTGGTCAAATCAATCTGCTCATTGTTATGGTTGACCATGGAACTGATTTACAGGTCAGTGGTTTTGGTGATAAAGCGAATAGCTTGGAGAAAGGTTCATCGCATAAAGACAGGGATAGCAGAGATAATTGTGAGGAGGCAAGCATTCTTTCAGCTTTCCGGGCATTATTTGATATGATCCAGTCGCTGACAAACAATAATGGTGATGGGAGGATAATAATCTCAAGGCCACGACCAACTCCCTCAGGACAACAAGGAGGATATTTAAAATACGTAATGCTTACAGGGGAAAAGATTTTTTCTGAGGTTCGAATAAAGCTAAATACTAAATTAGTTTTATCTTTCTTTCTTTAAGGTTCTATGTGATTTTCAAATAACGTTAATAGCTATGTTCTTGTTCTTAAAACTGAATAAGCTCTCCTTGGACTCTCTCCTTATTCATGGTAACTGAGATTTAACCATGATTGTTCTTGGATTGTATTATTAGTGTCAGCATTTGACTTTATCATTAGTGGTAATGCAGATTGTGGATCAAGCCCATGCTGTTATCCTAGCAGGAGGGACTCTGCAACCCATAGAAGAGACAAGAGAGCGGCTTTTCTCATGGTTGCCTGCAAATGAACTACATTTCTTTTCATGCAGCCACATCGTCCCACCAGAGAGCGTTTTACCTGTTGCAATTTCCAATGGCCCAACTGGTCAACAGTTTGACTTTAGCTATGGATCAAGAAGCTCATTAACTATGGTGAGCATTTTGCGTTAGCTTTAGTTTTACAATGAACTGATGATGAAGAGATTTCTGTATCTTCTATTTGCTTTTGTAAGTTTTTCTGTGTTATTGTCTTGACGCATAATAAACTGATGAAACTATAATAACAGTCTTCGATCTACTGTCTACAGATTGAGGAGCTAGGACGTTTGCTTTGCAATTTGGTAGCAGTGGTTCCTGCAGGAGTTGTTGTGTTCTTTTCTTCATTCGAGTATGAAGAACAGGTCTATGAAGCCTGGAAAAATTCTGGCATTCTCGGTAGGATTCAGAAGAAAAAACACGTTTTTAGAGAGCCTAGGAAAAATACACTAGTGGAATCTATTCTTAAGGAATACAAAAGAACAATTGATGAGTTATCTGATGGACCAACAGAAGAAGCTAGACATCTTAATGGTGCAGTCCTCTTAGCCGTAGTAGGTGGAAAAATATCGGAAGGAATTAACTTTAGTGATGGGATGGGACGATGTATTGTCATGGTTGGACTGCCTTATCCCAGTCCATCCGATATTGAGTTGCTGGAGAGGATAAAACACATTGAAGGTCTGGGAGATCCCGACTCCACTAAACCTTTCGAGATTTCAGATACTGATGAATATTATGCTGGTGATGTTCAAGCTGGTTTCAGTATTCTAAGAAGTTGCACGCGCAGAGGGAAAGAATATTATGAAAATCTCTGCATGAAAGCTGTAAACCAATCCATCGGTGAGTAACTATTTCAGACATCTACATACATATTCATGTGTTTGACATTATAGACTTTGGTATGTTTATTCTTTTCTCTGTTGTTTAATATAGGTCGAGCCATTCGCCATATAAATGACTATGCAGCAATCTTGTTGGTTGACGTTCGCTATGCATCCAAATCCTCCCGAAGAGGCTATCAAAACCTAAGTAACAAGCTTCCGCAGTGGATAAAAGACCGTCTTGTTTTGTCCACTAATAACTATGGTGAAGTTCATAGAATGCTGCATTCTTTCTTCAAATTGAATGAGAAAAAAGGTCAGTAATGTGAAAGAAAGTTTCGGATCGAAAACAAATCTATTCTGATAATTTTATTATGCAAAAAGAAAAACACCTCAAAACTCTAAGAAGTCAAAATCGATGAACTGGGAAACAAAGCTAGCTATACCTCATGCTGAAATATGTCTTGAATACAAAGCTAGCTACATCTCATATGCTGAAATATGTCTCAACCAGGTTCAGATTCAGGTGTTAGAATCGGGTGAGTTCAGAGTTTGTGAGATTTCAGTCGGGGATTCTTTTGAATTTGAGAAAGATGAATGGCGATATCAGCGGCTGCGATGAGCTCCTTCTATATTTGTGTCATCGAGGACCTCATCAGTAAGGTTCCGGCGGTCATGACGGGGCTGTTCTCATCTCACCGAGCTTCATAGGGTAATTTATTTGCTATCTCTCACTAATTTTGCTTTTAAATTTTTGTATGTGTTTTGAAGTTTTAAATGCTGATTATATGGATTATTTCTAGCTATGGAAATTAGTTGAGATTGGTAGTGTTTTTAGAGAGACTGGTTGTTTGGTCGGATCTCATGTAATTTTAGGGTTTTGATTTGGAGATTGTTTGGTTTATTTGTTTTGTGCTGAAATTTTTTCCTATTTGGTTTTTGCTTGGTTTAGATATGTGAAAAGAAGATGATGCGAGTTGGAGCTTGTGTATGTGAGACACTACATACATTCCCAGCTTATTTGGCTTCCTTACCTTTTTCCAGAACTTTCTCATCTCTAAATATCTATTTTACTTTCTTTTATGTACCAATCCATATGGTTGTCATTACTTGTTTGTTTGATTTGCCATTAGTTTTAGAGCTTTGTGAAACTCTCCATGCTGTATAACATTGGTGTCTCGGATGCTTTAGTGAATAAATATCCTCTGTTGGTACTATAAAGAGATCCCTCGTTACCTATTTCCTTAAGAACATAATAGTTATTGACGATTTAGGCATTTCATCATTTATTAAGTTGGATTTTTCTATTTTTATCAACTTTGTGGTGTAATAAATATTGGATTCATTTTTTGGAGCACATTAGCCTTTGAACCATAAAGATTTGATCTTAAGATATGATCTGACCATGTGATGCATTTCAATGTGCTTCAACTTAAGCCATGAATACGGTCGAGTCTCGGTGAAGCATGAATTTTGCTTTAGTAACTTTTTAGATTAGTATAGGCGATGTAGCCATTTCAGCACACTTCCAATATAGTAATGGACAATGTGCAGTTCTGTTTTTTGGCTTCTTTCTTTTGAAATGGGTTGGGTTTGCTAATTTACTTGCATTAAACTTGTCTTCTGTGTCTTGACTAGATTGACAGTTGGTTCCTACAATGCATAACCTTCTTTAACTTTTAGACAATTGGTTCCTACAATGCATAACCTTCTTTAACTTTTAGCAAGCTCTATTAGAACTTAATGGCAACCCAAGTTTAGGTTCTTAAGTTGAATAAGTTGTTTATCATAAATTCATTTGTTTGGATTAAGCATCCCTCAAAATGCATCAGTATAGCTATCCTCAGTGTTGAGACGGGGTGTACATGTTGCTGTAATTTGATAGGTTGAACCTGAATCTAGTCTGGTTCATCTAACTTCACAGCTTTCTACAATATTTTTCGACCATCGGTTAGTGTTTTTGCAATTTGCTTCTGGTACTAGATTGAGATGACTTGATATCCTATATTGATTATTCAGTGTTTGCAATTTGCTTCTGGCACTAGATTGAGATGGCTTGATATCCTAGATTGATTACTGATGTTCGAAATGGATACAATGTAGATTAATTGCTTAATATATAGTTGCTCTTTAGCTTAAGTTTGTGGTTTAGAGTTTCATGGCACATGTTGGTTTAGGGTTTATTGCCTTTAGTGAAACATTGGTCAGCTTCTTTCTCTGGTTCTCTGTCTTTCTCCTCCTTCCACCACGCATTGATTTCGCCTTCCTATGTTACAGTGAAGAGACATGGGAAGAGATCTGTATAGGGTAAATTTTCTAAGTATGTTCTTGTCCTGGTCCATGTTCATGATCAATCTCTTCTTTTTGTTTCGTTATTGGCTAGGTTATGTGATGTTTGGTGTCAGGTGCCATTGACGGATAAAGGTGAATAATATTAGCAGTATCTGACCTACTATAAGTTAGTGGATTTGCTTCCTTAACTTGTTTCAACTGCATGTTTTTAAGTTACTTGGTTTCCATCTTCACTTGGAAAAAATGTATATGTTTGTACTTCAGTAGGTTACATTACTATTCTAATTGTTGCTCAATTTAGTATGTCCATACTCCTAAGTATTTCTTTTGATAATCCCCTCTATGTAAATACTTGAAATGTCTTATAGCTCTCTTCCCTATTTTATTGTAATAGTCAATTTTTTTTTTCTCAATTAATTTTATTAATTGTTTGTCTTTTATAATAGAAACACCGTAGAATACAGTTTTCTCATATATAATATATTATTGTTTTAATAAAATAATAAAAATAAAAATTAAAAGGTTGAAACCTAAAGAATTTGTAAGCGAAGAAGAAAAAAATTGAATAAATTGACTACTATAGGTCAAAGCTATGCTGGGGGTATTTTAGACATTTGAGTGGTGATGGACCTTCGTGATAATCGGCCTTCGAGCCTTATTACAATCGATTGTAAAATGTAATTGAAGAAAGCCAAAAGTCAAACTCCTCGCTCGCTCACTTGCACGCTCGCGTTCGCAGAACCCGGCCGCCACCGTCGATTCTCTGGTGAGTTCCTTCATTCTCTTACGATTGTTTAATTTCTTTTGCCAATTTCATTGAATTTTAGCGATTTATTGTTTAATACGACCATTTATTTGTTTATTGAGATAAGTTTCGTGAGTTTCGTCGAATTGAGATCAATCTAGGTTTTGTTTTTCTTTACCTCAGTTCGCGAAGTATATTTGTTGGTTTGAGCTAAATCTAACTCTACTTTGTAATTCAGAAATGTTAAGTGGAAGATTGCTTGCTTGAACATTTGCTTAGTAGGAAATTATAGTGTTATGTAGCTGTTTGATTGAACTTTTGGTGTTTTGATGGTTGTGAATTTGCTTTTTGTTAGCTTAGTTCTTAACTGTGCGTGTGGTTTTGTTGTAATGACATTGTGCAAGTATTTGATTTATCAGATGACTTGTGTAATGTAGTGGTGAGAATAAGAGGTAGTCGGTAGAATCCTGTTTGATTGATGTACAATGGTAATGCTAGTCTTATGAATTATATAGCAAAGCTATAGTTAGTGCATGGTTTATGGTGATATTGAGTGAATAGAATGGTTTGTGATGGTAGGCAGTGTTGGAATGAGATGATGTGAAGAATATTCATGTTTGTGTTTGTTGATTTTCCTTTGTTAAGTTTATGCAATAAAAACCTATGCAAAGATGTATTCCATAAAAAGTATCATGCATAAACAAGTAAGAATATTTCTATAATACATAAAACACACAGTTCTTCAACCCTGCTCTAGTTTTCATTCACTTTGTTGTGGTAGTTTGCTTATACCAGGTCAATGGTTTACTTGATTTAGCGCTTATTTCAATATACATAGAGTCTAAATAACACAAAAGTACATTTGTATTTGCAGGTGGATATTAACATAATTCAAGTACTAGTTCCGCATTGTTGATGGACACAATCAAAAGAGATTGATAGTAGAAGTTTGTCATCATCTCAGCTCCATTTGCTGAACGAGCTTTATGTTCATAAAGTTGCACTTCCTACTAAGCAAAACCTTTGAAGGAGATCAAATCAACTGTGAAAGAGACATTCTTTCATGATGATCCTCTATGACCATTTAAGGATCAAATCCAAATTTCACAAGCTTGTTCTAGGAATCAAGGCAATTTTCCCTGTTGTTGAATGGTCAAGAAAGTTAATCTAAAGAAATTAGAGGGGGATATCATTGCTGGTCTCACCATTCCTAGTCTATGCATTCCTCAGGTAAGTCTACATAAACTGCAACTTCTTGAAGAAGTAAGGCGATTGTAGTTTGTGACATTGAAACGAGTTATTTATTTATTTTATTTTATTATATGTTAAACAGGATATTGGATATGCAAAGGTTGCTAAGGGTTGGGTATGTTGTCTTGCATCAATGGATTTGTGTACAAGTAGTTGTTTGGATCTTATACAGATTCCAGCTTTGTTCCACCATTGATCTATGCATTCATGGGTAGTCCAAAAGATTTAGCAAAAGGGCCTGTTGTCTCTGTTGTTGGGAACACTGCTTGAAAATGAGATTGACCCCTCAAAAATAAATAATATAGACGCCTTGCTTTTGTTGCTACATTTTTCACTGGGCCACACAGGCCACCCTTGGCTTCTTCAGGTACATACTTCAGCAACAACAAACACTAGTCTTAAGTCTGAATCAGATGATATGGCAATCTAACGTTTTGTTTATGTATATCTAGGTTGGGTTATTAATTGCTTTCCTATACCATGCTGCAATTGTGGGTTTTATGGGTGGAGCTGCCATCACAATTGCAATCTAATATTGTCTCAGTCATGCACTCAGTTCTCGGTTCTATTCATCATGGGGTGAGCACTATTCTTTCTTTCTCTACCACAGCAAAAAAGTCCCAGATCTTCTGTTTCTTTCTCTGCTAGTAACTTACAAGTAATACTAATTTTGCAGTGGAGTTGGCAGACTGTATTGGTTGGGGCTAGCTTTTTAAGTTCCCTTCTTTTGCTAAGTACATAGTAAGATCCTATCATCCTTATCTCTATTTACTCTACATAATAACCCGGATTCAAGAAGATAGTCTCCTAATCTCAACATGTTTTACTCAACAGGGGAAGAAGAACAAGAATTTCTTCTGGGTGCTGCCTGCAATTGCACATTTGATATCTACCATTCTGTTTCCTTACATAAATGGCTCTCGCGCAGATAAGTAGGAGTTCAAATTGTAAGTGGAGGATTATCACATACTAAGTCAGCGGCAAAATTTAAATACTCATATCTATTCGTTGATCCTTGAAGGTCAAACATACAGAGAAATGAATCAATCCCCCCTCTGTAGATCAAATATTTTTCAGCAGTAAATATCTTCTAATGAAAGCTTTCAGGACTGGTATAGTGGCTGCAGGGTGGATTGGTTAAAGTTTAACAGTAAGTGAAACCACATCTTTTAAGTTATCAAAAGCAAGTGACATCTTCTGTTGTTCCTAATTAAGTTTATTTGATTTTGATGGCCTTATCAGGAAGCTATAGCATCCTTATTATTAATATACTGTTTTGGTCTAGCAACCTTCATGAGTACTGTACTCATCTATAGCCTGCCTGAAACGGTTTTTGTTTATGCTAAATTTTTATACTGACTGTTCTGTTTGTTTCAAAATGATTGTAGGGACAGCAAAAGCAATGCTCATCGCTGGCTTCTGAGGAAAATATTTCAGTCGTCATTAATTGTTTTTATTTTTGATCATTGTAAGTATGTAATATCTTAGTGAAAATCTCGATCCCGTCTGCAAGATTAACTATCCTTTTACATGATAAGCGGGGCCGATTTGAGAGCCCAAACTATAGAAGGCCGACATAGGCCCAAACTATGGAAGCCCCGCAAGGGCCCAAACTATAGAAGCCCGACATAGGACGGCCACCAAGCCCGACATAAGAATACGAAGAAACCCGTTTAGGTTAGAAGACGGGAATTGGAATGCGAAGGTCCAATTAAAACATGGCCTATTCACACAATGCCCGATAAACGGTGACCCGGCCCAAGAAAAATAGGATGAAAATCCCTTTATGACTTCGATGTTGCTAAAAGTGAGATTCCAAATGGTAAATCTATATTGAAATGCAGCAGCCGAAGGCTGGTAATTTTAAAAATATAAATTGAAAAAAAGAAAGAGCATGAAAATCCACAATTTGAATGTAAAATGACGGCAAAAAATATGGAGACTTCAAAAATATAAAATGAAAAGTCATCACCCAAAAAAGAAAGTTTTGATTGAGCGTGTAAATCCAAAATTGGAAAAACTGGAATGTAAAATGACGGAAGCACCCAAAAAAATAGAAATTTCAAATATATAAAATGAATATACGGCACCTAAAAAGAAAAGTTTTAATTTACCGTGAAAATCCGAAAATAGAATGTAAAAGGACGGCACCGAAAAATGAAAAGTTAAAAAATATAAAAGGAAAAGACGACACCAGAAAAGGAATGTTAATTTTGGGTTGTAAAATGACGGTATCAAAAAATGGAAAGTTTAAATATGAAAAGACAGCACCCAAAAATAGAAAGTTTAAAATGACGGCACCCAAAAATGGAAAGTTTCAAAAATATAAAATGAAAAGGCGGCACCCAAAAATGGAAAGTTTCAAAAATATAAAAAAAAGGCAGCACCCAAAAGTGGAAAGTTTTAATTAGGCGTTGTGAAAAGGCAGCACCCAAAAATGGAAAGTTTCAAAAATATAAAATGAAAAGGCGGCACCCAAAAGTGGAAAGTTTTAATTAGGCGTTGTGAAAATTTTAATTAGGCGTTGTGAAAAGGTGGCACCCAAAAATGGAAAGTTTCAAAAATATAAAATGAAAAGGCGGCACCCAAAAATGGAAAGTTTTAATTTGGCGTTGTGAAAAGGCGGCACCCAAAAATGGAAAGTTTCAAAAATATAAGATGAAAAGGCGGCATTCAAAAATGGAAAGTTTTAATTTGGCGTTGTGAAAAGGCGGCACCCAAAAATGGAAAGTTTCAAAAATATAAAATGAAAAGGAGGCACCCAAAAATGGAAAGTTTTAATTTGGCGTTGTGAAAAGGCGGCACCCAAAAATGGAAAGTTTCAAAAATATAAAATGAAAAGGCGGCACCCAAAAATGGAAAGTTTTAATTTGGCGTTGTGAAAAGGCGGCACCAAAAATGGAAAGTTTCAAAAATATAAAATGAAAAGGCGGCACCCAAAAATGGAAAGTTTTAATTTGGCGTTATGAAAAGGCGGCACCCAAAAATAGAAAGTTTGAAAAATATAAAATGAAAAGACGGCACCCAAAAATGGAAAGTTTTAATTTGGCGTTGTGAAAAGGCGGCACCCAAAATGGAAAGTTTGAAAAATATAAAATGAAAAAGCGGCACCCAAAAATGGAAAGTTTTAATTTGGCGTAGTAAAAAGGCGGCACCCAAAAATGGAAAGTTTAAAAAATATAAAATAAAAAGGCGGCACCCAAAAGTGGAAAGTTTTAATTTGGCGTTGTGAAAAGGCGGCATCCAAAAATTGGAAAGTTTTAATTTGGCGTTGTAAAAAGGTGGCACCCAAAAATGGAAAGTTTCAAAAATATAAAAAAAAACGGCACCCAAAAATGGAATGTTTTAATTTGGCGTTATGAAAAGGCGGCACCCAAAAATGAAAAGTTTCAAAAATATAAAATGAGAAGACGCCCCCAAAAATGGAAATTTTTATTTGGCGTTGTGAGAAGACGGCACCCAAAAATGGAAAGTTTCAAAAATATAAAATGAAAAGGCGGCACCACAAAATAGAAAGTTTCAAAAATACAAAATGAAAAAATAGCACTTAAAAATGGAAAGTTTTAATTTATCGGTGTAAAATGAGGGCACCCATAAATGGAAAGTTTAAAAAATAAAAAGACAGCACCTAAAAATGGAAAGTTTTAATTGTCTTAGCCTTATGAAATGACGGCAAAAATGGATAGGTCGAAAATATAAAATGAAAAGTTTTAATGGTGTGAAAACCATAAAATGACGGAACCAAAAATAAAAAATTTAAAATTATATAATAAAAAAATTGGGTAATATTCCAAGCACCACTAGAATTTTATCAGAATATTCCGTTTCAACCTCAAAATATATTACCATTATAAATCTCGTTATAGCAGAATTTTACTTGGATTCTCTCATCAGGCTCATTACGCTAAATCTTTTCTTGGGCCCAAGTATTTTCTGATACATTCATTGAATATTTTATTTCCGTCTAATTAAAATTGCATACTTTACTTATCGTGGAGTCTTTCATTTATTTATTATTTTTCGGAATATATTTCCGTACACAAGGTCGTAAAATGCACGCAGATTTACTGTCTGGACCTTGAGGCCCAGATCGTGCTGGACTCCTTGTAACCCACTCAATTTTAACTTTCTGGGCATTTCCACAAACAGTTCATCAATATTTTACTCCTAACGCCCATGGGCCGAGATACCCGGTTAAGTTATCGTGTATTGTCCATGCATTTGTTTAGGCCCAGCCCAATATGTTGAAAAACTAGTACTTAATGGGCCGCGTTTCCCAAATACTGTACCTGCAGCCCATACCTAAAGCAATGAGCTCCCTCCGTGGTTTACCTCAACAGCTCCATGTCTTCCAACCGCAGATCATGGCACCCAGCCGCCGTAGTAATAATACTTGCAGTAATATTTAAAAAGAAAAAAAGTAAACTAATCCTAATTATGTTATACATATTAGCATTTAAATTTAAATAATTAAAAAACCAAAAAATTCTAGCTAAATTTTTGCCGAAGAATCGAATATAAGGAAACTGCAGCTATTGAATTAGATCCCAGACTATATTCACCAGGTCTCCTGCAAAACTTGAAGGAACCACGTAAACAAACTTTATCAGATAAACTATTCTATAATCAATAAAATACTATAAATTCAATCAAAATCTATCATGAAAATCCAGATTATTAATATATCATTTTGTTTAGAATGAATTTAGCATAAATAGTCTCGTGCGATACCATTTTCCAAAAATGGAGACTTCATAGTACATGATATAGTTGGAGGAATGTTAATATCTTAATGGAACCGAATTTTCAGGCTGATGAGATAAACATTTCAGATAAACCTTGCTATTTTAAATTGGCAGGGAATGTACCAAGTCCAGATAAACCAACTTATAACATAATAATACCCATCATATTGATGGTAGAAAATAAGAACTTCATTTGATCTACATAAATGATAATCTATGCAAGTGATTCTAAGCCTATATAAATGGTAAACTACAGCCAGAAGTTATTCAGTTTACCACTATCTGCGAATTAATTTGCTCATGAGGTAAAATCATAATAAACAGCCATAACATACCAATTTTATACTTTGGATGTTGTCTCTGACAGGCAATTCCACAAGGTTCCACATGATCACTACCATCAAGTCAACACCCACGAAGTACTGAAGATGTCCCTAAAATGTAAGGGAGACACAGGATACTGAAGTGAACAATTTTGAAGCTTCCATGAATCAAACAAACTGACTGGAAAACAAAAAAAACCACATACCTAATAAGCACTAAATATCATCATCAAAATACTAAAACCAACTCTAATAAGCAACCACATGCCAAAAATAAGAATAAATAAATATCAAGGGACAACACCCTAATCCAGAAAATATTTTACATATGAACATCAGGTGTTTGTGGCATGTGCACACGCAGGAATGTACGGAGTAGAGACAACCACTCCATTCCGAAACAGGTATTTATAGAAAATTTAAACAGTAGCAATGGATTAAAATTGTGTTGGACACATGATGAATGCTAGTAAAACATGAAGAAACAGACCAAATCTCTCATCTAACAGACTAGGTTTCAGATGGCTCTATTAAACATAAACTCATTTTACCAGCATGTAGACAGTAAAGGTAAAGAACCATAATTTAAAATCTCAATGTCCCATTAGAGTTACATCAGAGTTGGAGAAAGCCTAAATTCAATAAAATAATACTACTCAGAGATTTTCAAACTATACAATCAATTTAATTAAACCTATCAAAAGTAAGATATTAGGTAAATGCAAAATTATAATAATAAAAACGTAAACAAGACAAGGCATAATCAGGAAATTTGAAGAACTTCAGACACAAGTTAGATGAATAGGCAGAAATTTTGAGTGCTTTTAAAAAAGGCAAATATACTCTTTGAAGTTCTTCAACTTTATGCCAAGATTCAACATCTTGAGCCAACAATGAGCAAGTAGCTCTTATTCACCACAGGTACAAAAACAATCAAATACCATGGTAATAGAAATGCCTACTCGAGTTAGCACAATAATAGAAACCGGCACCAGCAAATCAAGGTTCCTAAGGAAACCAGTTCACATTATACAGTCTTAAATTCTCCTATCTCGAAAAAAAAAAAATCTCCTAAGAAAATTTGCACCGACATTAATTCCGAGATTCGATCACATACTACAAGAAAGACTTACCGGAGGGAAGAGTATCTTAGCAGTAGGGGTTTAACACTCCTCCGTCTCTTCATAAGATCATGAACCGGAGCAGTAAAAGTAAGAACCATAATTTAAAATCTCAATGTCCCATTAGAGTTACATCAGAGTAGAAGAAAGCCTAAATAATACTACTCAGAGATTTTCAAACTATACAATCAATTTAATTAAACCTATCAAAACATATTAGGTAAAAATAAAATTATAATAGTAAAAGTGTAAACAAGACAAGGCATAATCAGGGAATTTGAAGAATTTCCGACACAGGTTGGACAAACCAGGCAGAAACTTTGAGTGCTTAAAAGTTTAAAAGGCAAATATACTCTTTTAAGTCCTTCAACTTTATGCCAAGACTCAACATCTTGAGCCAACAATGAGCAAGTAGCTCTTATTCACCACAGGTATAACAACAATCAAATACCATGCTAATAGAAATGCCTACTTGAGTTAGCACAATAAAAGGTCCCTCCCTAGTTACTTGAAACCAGCACCAGCTAATCAATGTTCTAAGGAAACCAGTTCACATTATACAGTCTTAAAATCACCTATCTCGAAAATGAAACATCTCTTAGAAAATTTACACCGACATTAATTGCGAGATTCAATCGCAGACTTACCGGAGGGAAGAGTATCTTAGCAGCAGGGGTTTAACACTCCTCCGTCTCTTCATAAGATCATGAACCGGAGGAGTTATGGCACTTCCAGATACAGCTTGCTTGCATCTTCTTCATTTCTCATATCTAAACCAAGCGAACAAACCGAATAAGAAAAAATCCAGCATAAAACAAACAAACCAAACAATCTCCAAATCAAAACCCTAAACACACAGCAAATTCAACCAAACAACCAATCTCTCTCTTAAAAGCACAATCAATCGCAAATAATTTCCAAAACTAAAAACAATTCATAACAATCAACTTCAACACACACACATAGAAATCTAAAATCGAAGTTATTCAAAGGTACAAATCAATTACCTCGGTGAGAACAGTCGCACGAGGACCGATCCTCACTCATAACGTCCCCGATGAAATGAATATAGGCGGAACTCGTCGCACACTCCACCGATATCGTCATTCAACTTATTGCCTGGTTTGTCGATTTTTCTTCTACTTGTAGAGAGAGAGTGAGAGAAAATCGATGAGAGAGAGACGGACGACGAGAAAAGATGAATCTAGAGTGAAATATAAATGGGTTTGAATCCGATCATACAAGATGTTCCACGTGGCAACATCTGGCGGGCAGTCAAGATTTTTCTCTCTTTTTCGCTTATAAACTCTCACGTGTGTTTGATAACATCACAGCCGTTGATCGTTTATTCAGATTTTTTTTTTTAAAATTTTAATTTGCGACAATTAATTAATAACATTTTACATTGTAGTGTAGTGTATATGAAAATGTACCTTATACAACTACATTGTACATTGGGACCATAGATACTGCATAGACAAAAACCAAATCATCACACAAGTGGTCCCATGGCTCTTAACTCGTTTAAAAATCAAATCAAAGTAGCAAATACTAATCACTGTAACTAAGCTTTAGTTTAGACAACAAGTCAAAGAAAGAAAGATGATCATGACTCTTATGTTATTCCAAAGTTTGTCTTCATAGTACCACTTTAATTATGCTTTAATAAAACATCTTTAAAATCTTCAAATGCCAATCAGAATATAATCTCTTCAAGAGTTGGAACTTGTCTCTTTAGCTTTAAGGACATCTATCGGCAGCAGCAATAACTGATGCAGCAGGCAGAAAGAGCAACTGTCTTTTTCTCTTACCTGTCTACTGGAACAAACATTTATTGAGCTAATTAAGCTGTTCTTCTGCATATAGTGAGATTAAGTAAGCTTACATTGATCTACAATTCTACTGGAGAGCCAAAATGCTGATCAGAGAATCCATTGTGAAGACCAAATGTTTCTTACACAAAGCACTTGTGAACTTCAGATCAGTTTTATATGGGAAGTGTCACAAGCTGTTGAAACCTCCTACCTTGAGGCCCTTTTTCTGCAGAATAAGCAAAGAGAAAAAGACCAATGTTGATCCATTTTACAATGACTTTCGCGACGAATGGCAGCACGATATTGAAGAAGCCAAGAAGACTAAGAGTGGTTTGATCATTCCTGCAAAAGAATCTGTGGTGGAAGGAAGTGAGAGCAGGGGAAGATATGAGATTTTTGGTAGGAAGAGTCTGGTGGAGAACAAACCTGAAGAAAGGAAAACAGAAGGTTATGTGTTGGCACAGAAGATTAAGCAGCTGGATATGATGGATGCTGGTGATGTAGAACATGTTTTGGATGTAGAAGAGGCTTTACACTACTATTCTCGTCTCAGAAGTCCTGTGTATGTTGATATTGTTGACAAATTTTTCACGGACATGTACTCAGAATTCGCTCTGCCTCAGCCATCTGCCAGTATTGGTAGCTCAATGCGGAGTATCAGTAGCTCAATGCGGAAGCTTGGATCTGGTAGCTCAATGCGGAGGCTCGGATCTGTAAGGGTGTAGATGGGGTATGTTTGTGTGTTTTGCCAGCAGTCTTGATTGTTGTTTGTGTGTTATGCTTATAGTTCCATACATTGCTTGTCAGATTTATTTGTCTATTGTTGCTGGTTTGAGTATGTTGTGCTATACTAATAAGCTATACAGATATTGGAACTTGTTAGAGTTTGTTGGTTTCTTCATTGACCATGTAAATCACCATAGTAATGATTTGTGAAGTTATGAGGTCTTTGTCTCTTGTTTATCAATAAATGGAACTTGTTAAACAATCAATATGTAAAGAGAATCTCTATTATTTGTAACCATTGAATGAATGTCACTATATACAACTATACAGGAAAAGGTACAGTATACAACTTCCAGAAGTAAAATGCAGTTCATGTGTGCACAAAAAACCATCTAGAGGTGAGGCTGAGCAAGAGGTATCACCATATTTTGTTGTCATTCATGCGAATCTTTGAACAAGTGAAACGTATCTGACCCATTGGTGCTGTCAAGGTCCTGAGATTTGAGAGCTTCATCATGGACAAGGCAAAGTCACGGTGGAACAGGTTGACATCTGATGCATAAGCTCTAACCCAAATCTCTGATTCCCCAGCAGTCATCAGCTGTTGATCAGTGTAAAGAATTCCTTTATTTTCCAAAAGACTGCGATAGTATGATGTACCAAAAGCTGTTTCCGGTCCACCATAAGCCACTTTCACTTCTTGTTCTGCTGCAGATAATTTTGATGAGCCTGCTTCATAGGGGTTGAAATATGATGTTGCTGATAATCGTGAACCAGTGTGATTATGTGATGATACAGCTAATGTTGATGTGGCTGCTGAAGTTGAGGGTATTGAGAAGGTTGAAGAAACATTGCTGCATGTTGATCTCATGATGTTGAGGAAATCATGATCCAGAGATGGATCAGGATGATTAGTTCTGTCGAAGTTGTAAAGTCTGTCCATAAAAAATTTGCAGTGAATCACTCCAATGCTATGAGCACCTGGAACAAACAAACACAACAGACAAAATGACACAAAATCATTCATTGTACAGCAAAACGCATTACATATTCTCATTGAAGTATCAGTCTAGGAAAGGGAAACCATACCGAAAAGACTAACAGTCTCTCTAGTATCAAACCCTCTTGATGCAAAAGAGGCAAGAGTTTCTGACAAATCAGCCTGAGGAGATGGAAGCTCAGCTGATGCAGATTCTGAATATGAAAACATGCTGTCTCTCCTCCCAGTCAACAGTGGATAGAATGGACCACCAGCCTGAAACATCATCAATAACAAACTAATCACATAATTCAAACACATCAACAACAAACCAATCCAATTCATATCAACTAACCAGAACAACAGCATCTCTAGTTGCCAAAACAAGAATATCAGCACATGAAACAACACCAGGACATCTTTGTTCAAGCTTCTCTTTGATTTTATCAATCACATCAAAACCTTTCAAAGTTTCATTTGGAGGTGAATCCTTCTCTGAATCCATCCCCTCCACAGCGTCAAGCAAAACCGAAGCATCACAACCCTAAATCACCAAATATTGGATCTTTATACTACAATCAAAATTCAAGAAACTAAAAAACCCATCAAAGATTGGATCTTTATCAAACCCTAAATCACCTCGACGAAGCAATCATGGAATAGGAGACGCAGAAGGGAGGGAGCGACATCTTTACGGTGTTTGTAAATCCATCGAGTCATGGCGCGAATAGTTGACTCAGCTCGGGGACACGTGTCGCGGTAGAAATCATACGTAAGAGAGAATACGTCGTCGTTTCGGTTTCCATCGACGGAGACAGCATCTGCATGTGAAGCGAGCTTGAGTTCGTTGTGGTGGGCATTTCGGTCCTTGAAAGAAATCAAGATGCAGAGGAGGAAGATGAGGAAGCTTAGCTTGAAATAAAGCATTGTTTTTTGTTGTAAATTTGATTTTTTTTTTAGATTTTCTTGATGGGTTTTTGTTTTTGTTTTGGTTCAGAGAAGCATTTGGGAGTTGGAGTTGCAGAGAGACTGGTTTGGATGAAGAAGAGAGATGAGAGAAAAGGCGGGAAATGGAATAGCAGAGTAAGATCGCTATATAGTCCCTAGTTTTGTAGATAATTATGTGTTATTGATATTTCTGAAAATTGTATCTAATTAACCACTATGCATTTGGAATCTAAAGCTAGTCGTGTACTCGAGTTTGTTAGATTATACGTATTACTATTTCATACAAACTTAAATAATTATATTGAATAAGTTAAATTAACTCTATTAATTAAATTTAAATTTAATATTCGAATATTTTTACTTAAAATATTAATTCTATTTTGATAATAAAATATTATATACTAAAATTAAATTCAAAAAATTACATAATATTTCAAATATAATCATGACTAATATTTAAATTTTAAAAAATTTAATTTTTTAATAAATTAATTTGATAATTAATTAAATAATATTATTTCATAAGATATATATTTTATTAACTCTTCTAATTGAATTTTATGACTATATTAAAATGTTAGTGTAAATCATTTTCATATGAAGTTACTCGAAAAAGTATAATTATCAATCTATCTATAACATAATAAATTAAATATAAAATAAAAATATAATAAAATATAATTAATGAAATATAAAAAAAATAAAAATATAAAATTTATCTTAAAATAAAATACATAATATTTTTAAAAATGATTGATACATATAGTGAATAATTTAATTTTAAATTCATTTTCTATATCACTCATTTTTAATAAAAATAATTTTTTTATTTATTAAATGAAGTCATTTGATTTAGAGATTTTGGGAGACTTGATTGAGAAAGTAGAAGATTATAAGAAAAATATTTTTAAAATTTTATGGGAATGAAAAAATTAGTGATTAAAAAAGTATTTTAATTAATTTGAATATTATTAAATAATTAAATTCAATATTTAAATTGGATTTTCAAAAAATTTATATATGTATAAAGTAAAAAATAAAAAATATATATAAATTACTTTTTTTATAAATATTATTTTATTATCTCATATTGCTTGTTTTATTGGTTCCCTTTTTTAAAAAAAAAAAAAAAATTAATTATTTAAAACAATATTTTTTAAAACTATAATTTTAATAAAAATATGGTCTAGATTAGATTTAAAACTAAAAAGTTTAAAGCAATATAAATTATAATTATTTCTTTTCTTAATTTATAAAATGATGGATTTATAGTAATAGTAATAATATTGTTATTATTATTGAATTTTACTATAATTTAGGTGGTGTAATTATTTTGTATGTCATAATTTTAATGTTATCCAAAATTAATAAAAAGACAAAAAGATTAAAAAAAAAATCCCAAATTATAATGGAAATTCAAATATATCATCAGATTTATATTTTATAGAATTTTAAAAGATTTTGGGATTTAATTTTTACCTTTTTTTATTTATTTTAGTAATAGATAATGAAAATAAATATTTAATAAATAATATATACATATAATTAAGTATAGATTTTATTATTAGCCTTTATTAATTTATTGAAAATTTATGCTCATTCCTTACCACTATCAAATATAGTGTGAAAATCTTAAATTAGTGATTAGAAGCATAAATAATTATTTTTTATTAAAAAATAGTGATAACTTTTTGTGGGTTTGAATATGAGAGTAAAATATTTGAAAAATATAAAAGTGCTAGAAACGAGAAGAAAATCTGTTCATTTTCATTTTTAGGTTTTTTTTAGTCAGTATCTTTGAAGATAGAACAAATTTGAAATATTGTCTTAGTATTTTTGAAAATAGAACAAGTTCAATGGTACCATTTACTCCAACTATTGATAAGATGACTTGGCCGACAAATGGATTTCGGTAACCATAAACTCTATGTTAATATACTAATGACTACTTTTGTATCTTTTACATATTTTTTTATGAGCAAATACTTTATGTCGATATGTTTATTTTAACTCACACTCTTATAATTTTTAGTTATAAATATTACAACTAAATTGTTACAATACATCTTTAATGGCTTAAATATAGAATTTGTAAATTTAAACTCTTCAATAGAACTCTTCAACGACACCTTACTTACAAGATAAATAAAGTTTATTTGGTATTTCTCCACGAAGCGTATCCACTAGCTAACTCTAAAATGTAGTCTGATGTTTATTTCGAAAATCAAAGCATTTGAAGAAATTTGAATCAAAGTAGACAATCACTTCTAAACCACTTGACCGTTTGTATATAAATTTTTAATCCTTAAAAATATCTCAACATCTTCTTATACAAAATTGGATATGAATTTTGGAAAACTAAAGTTGTAAACCGATGAAGACATATATGAAGCCATCAATACATTGTTTGGGTTATGTGTATAGAGTTCTCCATATTTTGATATGATTTATCAAAATAGTTTGGTAAGTAGTATAAATATTGAAGGATATTTTGGATAATTTGCTTCACTAAATAAATAGTGAGGTATGGTATCCTACTTGCCATTTTTCCAAATTCAGCCCAACCCCTTAGAAGTGAAAAAAATTGGCGATGGCATTTGCCTGCACGAGGATTTTCGAAGAGCTTTTGTACGCCTTACTTGTAAAACAACCCTACCAGAAGATGACGCCTAGTAGTAGTACACTGCAAACTCAAAAACTATCTGATAGATCAACAAATTCAAATGCATAACTTTACAAAGTGTAATGGAGGATAAAAACACCACTACCACCTTCAACTTCAACAAAGATTCCCAACATTTCAATATTAGATCGAGATTACCATACATGATACACTATTCAATCATCGAATCGGACCGATTTCTGCTTTTGAACACAATGCTTCAAACAATGCTACCATTAAAATCACAACCAGAAAAAGAAAAAATGAATAACCAATAGCAGAACCAGTCCAAAGAGAAAATTTCTATTTGCAACGTTGCGAAATATTAATACCCAGAAGAAGAAACAAGAACATTGTGTTCCTTTAATCGCTTCTGGAACTGAGCAAGACGAGTTTGTAGTTGCAGAATTCCAGCAGCCTTCTGAGAAAGAATGGCGTTCAATCTGGAAACGTAGTCGTCCAATTGATTTCCTGGTTGATCTGCTTCAACCAATAGATTCATCTCCTGCATTTGAGATAATTTATTAATACACTGTCTTAGTGAAGAAGATGATAAAGCATTACATACCTCTTTGACAATGTTCATGGTATCCTCCACTTGCTTTCTGTGAGCATTTACGAGATCCTCTTCTTCCTGAAAACATGGGTTAAATGATGTGAATCTGATACTTTGTTTTTGTTACAATATGTAAAAGTGTTTGTTGGAATTTTACCTGTAGCAAAGCATTTAAATCATTGTCTGAATTTGAGTTCATAAAACCAGATTTTGGCTGGTCTTTCCATTTCGCTAAGCCATTGGGTTTCCGCAATTTGTCTTCTGCTGGAGGGAGGTTGAATGTCTCTTGTTTTCCAGGCTTCTTCCACACTGGTTTCTCTGGCTCATAAGAATCTTCGGAGGCATCAAAGTCCTCTCTTTCGTTTTGGTCAGGCCATGCATCGGTGTCATCATCATAAGTGGATGCAGTAGGTAGAACTGAAGATACAGCAACTGACTCCTTCAGATTCGTTGTTGATGATAATGTGTCCTTTTTGGGATTGTTCCCTTTTGAAAGACTCTTGACCCTGAAAAGGAATCCAATTAGTACAATACAGATGAATAGTCTTATCTGTATCAGGCACAATTTTTAGCAATCCAGTTCACCTGTCGGCATATCTCAATGTGTTGAGAGTATGTTCGCAAGACCCTGAGCTTGGTGAGATGCACGATATCATAACAGTGCGAGAATTGCCAACAAATGAATCCCTTAGCACTTCAGTTAACTTGCTTCCTCTAAAAGGAATGTGGTTCTGATCATTGTCAAGAGCTCTAATGCATTCCTTTAGTGCAAGTAAACTCTTATTAATCTCCGCACCTTCCATTCTGCAGCATACATCATAATAATTCATTAATAATTCATCCTACTTTTCCAAACAAAGAATAACACTCCCAATGAACCTTCTTTTTTCATTTTCAGGAAGTTGATACCAATTTGTTTCATAGGGATGTTAACTACATGCACGAGGTCAAATTAACCACCTTAGTTTGTACATAACATTAAAAACTAGAATCACATTCACTGCCAGAATCAAGCTATTGAAATAACTTCAGTGCATGCGACATTGAACTTCAGAGCAGGAATTGCCAACACAGATACTAGATCTACACTCATGCAAGTCATTGCTTTAAACAATTTGTCTGGAGTCACCTGGTGATCTCCATTTCAAGCTATTGAAAAGATAACATGACAGATATCTAAACTGCATAGGGATGGTATAAAAAGAGATACCTCGTCTGTTTATCATTATCAGTAGTATCAGCACCACGTTCACTGCCTGCAAGATCTATAAAGGAAAGCTTGCCAACAAGACGAGGAGGCTTTGATTCATTGCCCTCAACAGACTTCTTTATAGCAAGCTGAAGTATAGCATGTGAACGAGAGGATTCCTCATTCGCCCCTGTTGTGCCAGTACTTCTTGTGGCACTTCCTCTCTCGATAAGCTCCTTAATTGTCTCTACATCTGATACTCTGTACTCTTGCAAACCCACAATGCAAACTTGCTGCTTCCCATCCTCTCTCATGCAAAGCTTTCTGTTAAGGCAGATCTCTAGGTTTTAAGCAAATCGCATAATTTATAGATTTCACAGGAGTTTCAAGCGAAAGGATCGACCAACTTACTTCCGATCACTAAGGAGATCAAACAATTTTCCTCCATATATTTCAAAGAAGCTTACGAATAGATGGAATCCTTGGTTTCTATAAGTATGATGCATCAACCTCAAAATATCCCGTGATGCTTTAAGAGGCAATGGCTTCATAGTATAAGTTTTTCCACTTCCTGAAGATGAAAATGACATTAATTTTATCCACGGGTAAAAATACATAATAAAATCGACCTTTTTTTGTGCATAGACACAGTCCAGAAATACTACAGAGCAAGATACAGTGACTCAACAAATTTCTTAAGAGAATTCCAAAATTAGAAGTTCACATTACTTCTAAATCCAAGACAATACGAAGTTAGCTTTGTAAAAGCAACTATTCCAAGTTTGAAAAAGCCATTTACCTGTTTGCCCATAGGCAAAGCAAGTTGCTTTTGTGCGTTGGAAAATTATAGGGACTATGGGCTCTACAGTCTCACGATACACCTACAAGGAGTAAATGCATGGACAATAAGCTACAATGGCACTACCAACACCAGCCGCTATACAAGTAAGATTGATTTACTGTTTTGAATTTTGAACATAGGGGTTATATACTCACCTCATCATTCGAAACCTCCTCATTCAGCACAGCATCAAAAACAAACTCATGCTTTTCAAGGTATTCTGTTAGGTCAACCTGCAGAAATAAAGATATAAAACACTAAGTCAGAAAACTCTTGAATCATATAACATTCCAAGAAATGTATGCAAAATTGGATTAGGCTGAATGTAGAACTATTTCTTAATATTAACGTCTGGTAATTCTTATCCATTTAATATCACTTCAAAAACACCCATAGCTTATTAGCTGGTTCTGTAGTTAACTTTCTTATCAGTTGACATCTATAATACATAAAAATCTAGGACAAAAGTGAGAATAAACATCAGAACAACTTACTTTAAGTTTGGTTTCATGAACCGTTAAAGAATTACAATGTGTGTCTATGATGTCTTCCTCATTCTTTGCCAACTCCTTTTTATTAAGTGGTCTTTTACGCACCTGCAGCCCAACAACAAAATAGGTGTTAGAAAGTCCGTAAACAAGCGTAAATGAATCAGTGCCTCACAAGCAGATGAAATACTAAGTTGATTTAGATACGCGGATTTACATCCACAAGACAAACTTCTATATGTAGTTCAGGGAGAAATATAATGTCCCAAGTGCTTGACCAAGATATCTATGGTCAGTTGGCATTAAGGATAGGTAATGGATTCTAGACTGAGAAACCACAAACTAGAAAATAGAATTTGTCACGTACCACAACTTTGATCTTTGCAACAGAACAAGTTTTTTCTTTGTCTGCAGCAAAGCTTCTTAGGAGGTTATTTTCTGGCAAACCACGAGCTCTACCAGGTTGATTGTTATTTGAGATGTAGGGCTCAGAGTCATCAAAGCTTCTACCACGGACAGGATTATACATAGAGGAGCCATCATAGAGACCAGGAACAGGCATCTATACACATGACACTCAAGAACTTCAGAATATTTCCTTATGCAGCAAATGTCCTACTCTAAACTTTTACACTTAATAGAAACAACCAAAAATAATATAATGCAGAGATGCCAAAATCAGAACCCATCAGTACAATTAAAAGAAAATGTAACTGAAGATAAGCCAATTCTATGAATAATAGGAGCAACTACTGCCAGCCCATAAACATTACATATAGATAACACCGCCACATGCTAGACCAATGAACTCAGCACACAGCCAAGACAAACACAAACAAATTGCAAAGTAGATTCTAAACAGACTGCATCTCCCTTGAACTTCTGATCTAAACAACCTTGGTTTTGCATCACTATTTAGGAAAACACATTTTACAATTATATGAGAGCTCAAAGCGATTCATCAAGATATAATAAATGCAAATGGAGATATACATTCTAACATAAAAATCACAAATGTGCCTCACAAGTACTTATATTAATAGTAGCCTACTTATGTCTCACAACCTCAGGAAGAAGCTCCGTATCAAAAGAATGAAGATCCAATAATCCAGGACTGAGCTCACTTGGCGACTCTTCCCCACTCTTCCTCTGACTCGAAGGCCGGGAACTAACAGGAGGTGTAGAAGGTTCCATATAAAACTCATTCCCTCCATTAAAACTCCTTTGTGCATTCCTGTATCCTCTAGAGCCTCCCCCGCCACCTCCACCTCCACCTCCATAAAAATTGAAGTCCTGTCAATCAACCAACCAACATTGTAAACAACCAATAATCAAAACAAAAGCACACAATAATAAGCAACATTTTCCCCCTAATTTCCTATTTTGTTTAAATAAAGTAAGTTTTCTACAGTCACTCTACTAGATCTACACAGATCCACCTCAAATCACTGAAATCATCAAACCGATCTTCTAAACACAGCGATCAATCGACAAAGCTCAATACAGAAAAACAGACACAGATTCCAATAGTGTATAACCTTTTCCTCAACCTCCTACATCAACTATCTAACACGGTCAGATCCATCATCCAGAGTCAAAATATTTCAAATATTGTCCTACACAATTCTCAGTAACCGAGACAACTAAAAACACTATCAAAGATCGGAAACCTGAAGCGGAGGTATAGAAGTGTTGGTATAAGACTGTTGCAGATGCTGTAGTCCAGTAGATTGAAGCCATCTGCCATTTGACGAACCGTCGAGAAAGTTTTCCGAAGACCACTGCCTCTGGTGGTGCGCCGCCGCCGCAGTCGATCTCTGTCTGCCGTTCATTTCTTCCTCTTATCTCTCTGATAAAATGCAGCTTCCAATCGGAGCCTCTTCTCTCAGTCTCTCTCTGGTTTTCTCTCTCTAAATTCGAATTAAAGTTTTCTATCCATAAAAGAGACAGACATCAGTGAAATGAATACATACAATAAAATAAATTTCGAATATGTTTTGAATTTGAGAGTGGCACGTGCGAACCGTGTGGTGGAGGAGGAGTGGGCCCCTAGCGGTGGTGAAGTGAGGAGAGAGAGAAGGAGGGAAGTTTCTCTTCTTCTCACATGGTGGTGGGACCCACTGCGCGCGGCTTTGATCTCTTCACGTTCAAAATTCGTACTTTGGAGGGATCTCACGTATGCTTGACACGTGTTCACATAGTAGCTTTTCGTTTAATTTTTTTTTTATTCAAATAAAAAAATTAACGGCGGTAAAACAGTAACTTTGGACATAATAACGGTCAACGAGACATTCGGGTCCCTTTTTGCAAAGATTACACTGTTTGGTGGTATTTCCATAAATATTTACACTTTCAGGGACTGATCACAAAGAATCAAATCCGTAACATATGGCACCACTGTAGTTTATAAAAGTCACTTGCCTTGACGCCTGAGAAAAGTATCGAAGTTTCTACAAACGAACCTTATTTCCCTGCACCGACGAAGGCACTATCGAATCTACCCAGAACCTTCTCGAAAACTCCATCTCCATACCTATAAACCCTCTTTAACTCCAAGAATTCTCTCGCTTCACCATATTCAATCGATTTGATCTGATTCTGTTAGTCTCATTGCGGCATTTTCACAAACACCCAAATGGCAAACGACGACGGAGCGGTCACGCTTTACTCCACCAACACCACCATCACTACTGACGCCAAGAAGACACCTTTTTCTCTCAAGGTTGGTCTTGGCCAGATGCTTCGTGGTGGGGCAATCTTTGAAGTCTCTAATCTTAACCAAGCCAAGATGGCTGAGGCTGCTGGTGCTTGTTCAATTCTTGTATCGGAGAAGATTCTTGGAGGTAATGGTAATGGGAATGTGATTAGACGTATGCCTGATGTTTCACTTGTTAGAAGTATTAAAGAAGGTGTTTCAATTCCTGTTGTGGCTCCTGTTCGTGTGGGTCATTTTGTTGAGGCACAGATTCTTGAAACCCTAGAAGTTGATTACATTGATGAAAGTGAGGTTTTCGGGTTGGCTGATGAGGATAATTTTGTTAATAAGCATAATTTTAGACGCCCTTTTGTTTGTGGATGTAGAAATTTAGGGGAAGCGTTGAGACGTGTGAGGGAAGGTGCTGCTATGATTAGGATTCAAGGGGATGGGGATGTGAATGGTAGTGTTGTTAAGACTGTGAAGAATGTGAGATCTGTGATGGGAGATATGAGGGTATTGAATAACATGGATGAAGATGAGGTCTTTGCCTTTTCGAAGAGGATTGCTGCGCCATATGATTTGGTTGCCCAAACTAAGCAGATGGGTAGATTGCCTGTTGTGCAATTTGCTGCTGGTGGAATTGTGACTCCTGCTGATGCTGCATTGATGATGCAATTGGGTTGTGATGGCGTGTTTGTTGGCATGGAGGTTTTCGATTGTTCGGATCCGTTTATGAGGATGAGAGGCATTGTGCAGGCTGTTAGGCATTATAATGATCCTCATGTGTTGCTTGAGTGTTGTAATGGTGGTGGCAGCGGCTTGGAGAGTTCCATGGCGGGGATGAATCTTTCTGAGGATCGTATTGAACAGTGAGGTAGAGTGTACTGGTTTCACCAATGTCTGATGATTTTGTTTGCTATATGTAGTCTTGGTGGTGTATTCTGTTAGTTGTGAAACCATGTGTATGTTGTTTCTTGTTTTGTTATAGAGACATACTTTCGAATAAAATGTGGAACAGATTTCTGGATTCTAGTTAACCATTCAAGCTTCTGATAGCCTCTCTATTCTGGAGAATTGTTCTGCAATGTAGTTCTGTAAATGATACTCTTGAGAAATATAGCTAATGATGCGTATTGTGTTAGCAGCTTATTGACCATACATGATTCTTCTCCTCTGTATTAACTATCACTACTGCTACGATGATGAAGGGATTAGCTCAATGGCTAAATTTATCTTGGATACATGTTTTAGATATGCAAATATATTGAAACATTAAGGAAAGTTAGAGTCTAATGATAAATATGCCGTAAGCTGTAAAGACTATGCAGAACAGCATCTTTCCCAGATTTGGATTCACACGGTGTGTCATGTGATGTTTTAGAATTACAGATTCAGATATTACATGTATGGATCTCCACGCTTTCAAGATCTGACAGTGGTCCTACCTGTTTGGCTTTCAGATGTTACATAATGGCATTGTGCAGAGAGCATCTTTTTAAACACACAAGATAGTGACAATAGCTTTGTGGAATAATTACACGTTTGAATTGTGTCATGTTTACTGGGCAAGTTCTAATTCCTGCTAAGAATTCGAATTGAATAAAACTGAATTTTTATCAGGTGTTGACACAAAGATAAACTAATAGTGGACTCCAGAAGATAGTGATTTTATTTACTGCACAGGTAGTAGATTTGCAGGTACATAATGGGTGAATGCAGAAAATTTTATGACACTAAATCATTGAAGAAAGAGTAAATAATGTGACAGTTCAAGATTCATAAATTATCCATTGCAAATACTAAATGTTATAGAATCAATGAGACTAAAGTAAAGTCTCCTTAGATTTGTATTCTCTAGATTGTATTCTCTGTTTGAATGCTTCCATTGCTAAACAAACACCTCAATGCAATCTCATAAGCAGCAAATACAGCTCCATTTACCACAAAGGCTCTTGAAACTGCAGTTCCTATTCCTCGCCACAACACGCCATAACCCTCTGCCTTAACACTTTTGCTAAAGCAATCAACAATGCCATTGTATGTTTGAGAAGACTGTGACTGAGCTTGCAGTCTGGTTTTCAAAACATCTAATGGGTAACAACATATCCAACTCGAAACTCCTGCTAGCCCTCCGGCCATAAGCATTGTTCTTAGGCTTTCTTGACAGTTCTTTCTGCAGCCAGGATGAAGCCATTCTCGCATATACTCATAACTCCAGAAGTAGACACAATGTGCAGGCGCATCACGCAGAACAGTGATGGTGAATCCTCGATATAGTCCTTTTAATCCTTCACGTCGCAATATGCTTCGAGCAACATCTACCGGACCTTTATGGCGATATACTTGTTGAGAAGAAGTTGCAGTTTTGGAGTTCTGTAACTGAAGCCGGATTTTTACAAGTTCTACGGGTGTGAGTATCAAGCTTTGAATTGCTCCGGCACCAAATCCCCCCATTGCGACACCTTTAAAAGAAGGAGGTTCGCTAACCGGCACAGAAGAGTCAAATGCTCGAGACATTATAGCATACATTTGGAAAACCATCGCGTTCTGCCAGATCAAAACTTAATGTTAAAGTAGCCACAGACTTCAATCAAAACGCAATTGAACAACAAATAGTACAAGTTAACACTAATTTTGAAACAAAATAACATCAAATCCTCAAAACAAAAGTTAATGGAGATAAGAGAAGACAAGACATGATGGGCACACCATTGATGTAGGCTAGTATCTCCAGCAAGATTCCTGAACAGAGACAGCTCTGAGAATCAGACCAAACTGCCCATCATATCAAAAAGCATGAATATGCCATTGTAATTCGAAAGAAACATCCAGTCAATCACACACACAACCAAATGGTTTCAATTCAAAACAAAATCAACTCTGATTTTACTCCTGTTTGAACGTGTCTTTTCAAACACCAACAGTAAACACAACGCATAGAAGTCAGAACATTGATAATGATTGCAATCAAGTCAAACTATTCCAAAGATGCATATTTTAATCACGGATAAGGGTAAACAAGTCAGAACCAAACATTAAACAAATCATTAAAAAGCAAAACCAAATTGAACTCAAACACTCACAAAGCACACGTTTTCATCCCAAACCATAGATTAAAGAAAAAGAAAAGGGGTTTCTACCTGAAATGTAACTGAAGCCAAAGGAGCGCCCATACCTCTGTAAAGAGCAGAAGGGCCATCATTTTTGACAACAGACTTCAAAATCTTAAAAGCAGAAAGAGAAGTAGAATTATGACAACTCTGTTGATGAATCCTAATAGTATCAAGTGGATAACCTGATACAATCCCAGCAATGCCTCCGAACCCTCCTGCCACAAACTCTCTTCCCCAACTCGTAGCTAAAAACTCCGGCCAAAAATCCATTCTTTAAATCAATTGTTTCTCTCACTCCTTATTCTCATTCCCAAAAAACACACAGACCAATATATTTATATACACAATTAATGAAATCCTATCTGGGTTGATTCAAGTATCACCAAAGGTTGAACCTTTTTGAATCTGATAGGTTTAAAAAGAAAAATGGACCCAAAAAGGCAGCCTCTCTCTCTCTTTATTACAAAACAAGAGTGATTAAGGAGACAAATGTGGGTTTGGTTTGTGTGAGAGAGAGAGAGTTGCGGGTGTGGCTGATTATGATGAGAGAAAGAGAGTTACGTGTAAAAGTTAGCCATCCAAACCCAGGCTTTGCCTTTGTGTGAAGCAGTGTCAGGCTGCCACGTGCAACACTGCTCTACAAATAGTGATTGTTTCTTGCACTTAATAAAGATAATGAAAAGGTAATTGTTTTTGTGACAAAAGTGGGCCTACAGAGTCCAAGAGTGGGGCCCAAAAAATTTGTACACATGCGTAAAAGAGGACCGAACAGGACCACCACCAACTCAGTTACTTACCTAAATCGGGTGTGATGTCATTCCTGGCTTCGCGTGTGTTCACTGTCGTTGTTTTTCAAATCAGTGTCGTCGTCTATGAATCTCATCTGGAATCATAAGTATTTGACCACTTTCTGTTTGATTCCGTCGTTGAGATTTTCACTGCATCAATCAAACATAGTATATTCAGGAAATCATCACAGCACTATAATCTACCATATAAATATCAACAAAAACATATTCATATCTAGAATCCAATCAAATTAATTTGGAAAGTTAAGATTATAGAGGCATGGAAGGCTCTTAATATCCAAATAATTAAAAATTAGATGTTAAGAGCCTTCAATGACTCTACCATCTTTTTCTCCATTGATACTCATATACATCCTACATTACTCACATTACCAAATACACTCATATACAGCATACATTATTCACATTACCAATTTATATATTTGATAAAGAATAACAACTAATAACTTTAAAAATCTGATAATAACTAATAAATTATTTTAATAAGATTATATATATTAATAATGTTAGTGAAATATGTATTTAATAGAGAATAAATTTAAAAATATATATAGTAGAATATATGAATTAACAACTAATAAAATTATATATATATATATATATATAACTAATAAATAAATTATACGTATATGTATAGATAATTTTAGTTAAACACATATTTAATAAAAAAATTAAAAATAAATTAAAATATATGAATTAACAACTAATAAATTTAGATTAATTTTTATTATTTATTATTAATATTATTATCATCATCACTATCTTATTTTAGATCCTTGAACAGTTTTTTATTTTTTATTTTTTATTTTCTAGGAATTCTTTTATTTTCTAAAATAAGTTTTATCTAAAGTCTAATCATAACCTGAATGCAATCAAACTCACACCAAACAAACAATCAAACGTCTCAATTCACAAAAACAACGTCAACCGAAATTCAACAACCGAATAAGGATATATTATAGACTTTAATCACCTCATTCAATTCAATCATAACAAACAATATATCCATGGAGTGAGCAATGGTTAGAGGTATCTATCAGAGAGCTTGTATACTTAACAATAACAAAAGTTTAATCTAGAGAACTATTTTGATGGTGAAAAAGAAGAAACCAACTCGTAGTTTTGTATCAATGATGAATCCAATAGTAACAAAATACAAAAGGGAAAAAAAATATCCAAGTCAAAAACAAATCCAAATAAATTACTACTATTAACCGAAAAAATTATTTAAAATCATACATCAATCACTAAATAGATCAAAGTGATTAGATTAAAAGGCCTGGCAGCTTCTGAATATCCAAATAATATCTGGATAACCAGAAGGCCTTATAATCTCATTCTCCTTTTCAGCTTTAATCTTATTTTCAATAATTTCTACTTTTATTTTTTATAAATTTTGAAATATAATATTAGAATAAGAATTTTTCAATTTATATAGTAATTTTTTTAATATTATTATTATTACAATAGTTTTATTAATTTAAAATTGGTTAAGAGATTAAAAAAATTTTAAATTAAATTAAATTAAAAAAAAAAAAAAAAATCCATAATCAGAGCCCGTGTATATGATGATCCAATAGCAAACAACCAAGCAGATGTCTCAATTTATAGAAACGTCAGCTCAATCATCAAATTCTAAAATGTCATTAATATATATATATATATATATATATATATATATATAATAAAGTGTGAAAATGTATTGAATTGAAGAGACTAAAATGACATGAAAGGTGATTTACAGCAGCAAGTGAACTGATTCAAGTTTTCACAACTTCAGACAATAATGAACATACATTTTCCTATTTAACCATCAATCTCAATGCAACATATCGAAACTAAAATCAACATTACAAACAGTTGAGTAAAAAAGCATAGTGAAGGTACTGACCAGCATGCATAAGAAGTTTAAATCTGCAGACACTGCGGAGCCATTTTCACCTGGACTATTATCAATCTCATGCACAGAAAGCATTGTCTTCAATCCAGCATCGCATACTATGCTTTGTGTCCATCTTCAAATTCAATCTTCAGACATTGATTTGAATCTGATAGATGTTACTAATGTTATGTTCGATTCATTCATTGTTCGCCCACAAAACATGAACTAAGAGATTAAAAACAAATAAATATACGAATTATGAATGAATAAGGTAATACGTAGTAATGTACCCTTCAAGCTGTTTGGTATATGCAGAAGGTAACGCACTGCTTGCTGGCTTGAAAAGTAGGAACTCAGAATCAACAAATTTTGAAGCCAAAGCCTGCTTAGCAGCTCCATCGTCCCATTCCAATGCATCCCACCATGTTCTACTGCCTTTTATCGCATTTAAACTGTGTTTTGCGCTGTTTGAATCAAATGGGATCTTCATTAGACTTGTGCAGTTGGTTACTTCAAGATTTTGCAAGGAAGGGAAGGACAGGATGCCTCGGAATATGCTTCTAAGGTTTTCGAGAGCCACCAAAGTCATACTTTCAAGTTTTGGGAACAGGTCAGTGTGTTGTTGTTCTTCTATTTCTGATGAACTATGAACATCAGCAGCTATTATTTCTCTTAACACTGGACAGTTATCTATCCAAAGAGAACGAAGTGTTGGCGCATGTTTGAGCCATGTCAATTCTCTTATCAGACAATTTTCAACACGTATATAACAAAGGTTGCAGAAACTGACATGCATAGCTCCTCTCACTGTCTCCATTTTTTCAATCTTTATCTCCCTTAGAGAGTGACCACCACGTATACTTAATGTCTTAAGATTTTTCATCCTAGCCATTGCAGAAGCTTGTACATTGAAACATACTATTTCTGTACACATGACTGTAACACGTTTAACGCAACATTGCAGCTTTAAGGAAGACCTAAATTTGAGGACGGAATGGACAGACAATAAAGTGATACTTATGTCAGTGATGAATTTCAAAGTCTCCAACCCTTCCAACAGCTCTATGTCATTCCATGTCACATCATATAGCTCTTCCAAAAATGCAAGACTGCCCGATTCTTCATCACTAGAGGAGTAATGTAGTGGTGGATTATTAGTAGCAGATAAGATCCTGCTGAAAACTTCTAAAGATGAAAGTGCTGAAATCAATTCCCTCGAGATCCCTTTGAGATTCTTTGTTTCATCTAACAACAGAACCCTTAGTTGAGTCAACTTCATAAGAGTATTTGGCAACACATCTACCTTTGTATGCGAAAGATTAAGGTAATTTAACTTAGACAAATCTCCAAGCTCCACAGGCAACCTTGTTAAGTCTTTGTTATGCGATAAGTCCAGAACATTCAAGGAAATCATATTGAAGAAAAACATATTTGAAATTCTCTTCAACCCCGTATTCCTAACCAGGATAGTTAAAAGTGAAGGACAAGAAGGTGATTCATCGAAAAATTCAACTCTAGGACTCCACAAAGACATTCTCTTGACATCTTTATTCCTTAAAAATCTAGACCATCCATGTTCTTTTACCAATATCATATTATCTGTATCAGAAGCCAACTTTAAAGCCATATCACGAATAACATCATGCATCTTAACAACATTCTTGTACGGACCAGTCTCTAATAGGCAAGCGAGTTTAAGTCTCCCAATAATGTTCTCCCCATGATTTCTCATCTCATATATATCATCAAATCTATCTAGAAATCCTTCACCAATCCAAAGTTCAATAAGCTCATCTATAATGATGTTATGATCCTCAGGAAATATGGAACAATACAAGAAACACAATTTCAAAGCATCATCGCTCAAACTATCATAGCTAAACTTCAATTTATGGAACACAAGATCTTCCATACCTGGTATCTGCAAGCGATACTTCTGTAGCACTTGAATCTCCCGCTGCCAATCCTCAGGAGTCGTCCAATTAGCCATGGCTCGCGCCACAGTAACAATTGTTAAAGGCAAACCACTGCACTCCCTAGCAGCAATTTCGGCAAGCTTAGGTATCTCATGATGAGAATTCAACACATTTTCGCCCAATTTGAGTCGAAACAAATCCAATGCAGCTTCACTAGACAAACACTCTATTCTAAGCTTTCTATGAGCATCCATTTGACTACACAAATCCTCTTTTCTTGTTGTGAATATCACTTTAGACCCAGCTTCATTACTCATAATAGGAATTCCAAGGGATACAAAATCTATAGGCTCCCACACATCATCTAACAACAAAACAAACTTCTTATCTCTCAACAGATTGAAAATCTGGGCATCCAAATCTCCATAATCTACAGAAATGTGCAATTTCTTCATCACAGCTTCTTGAATTTTCCTCACCTTTAATTCTCTAGATACCACAACCCAAATCACTGCATCGAAATCATGAACTATATCAACAAACTGATTATTAATCTTCTTCAACAGAGTAGTCTTCCCAACTCCTCCCATACCATACAATCTAACGATCCCAACACTCGAATCTTCAATACAACTCCAAACTTCACTGAAGATATCATCCATCCCTACAACTCTCTCCATCGGCCTCTCATCCGCCACAGGAGGCGGTAACCTATCAGCAACAACATTAAATTGACCTCTCCTAATTAAATCTCTCATTTCATCAATCTTCTTCAAGACTAGTTTACCAAGATTATATCTAGAGCAACAGTTCCTGGGAACACAACTTCCAAGACATTTCTTCTGGATCTCTTGCTCAACTCTTTCTATGAAATCTTCAGCTTCTGTTATGACGATCTGTTTGGTCTCAAGCCAGGCTTTGACTTGATTCGTACGCTGTGAATACTGCTCCCGCTCTGCTACCTCAACTCTGGTCGCAATATCTTTGCCGATGTCCTCCAATTCACGCTTCACTTCCTTCAATGAATCCAGATTCTTTTGAAGTTGAGAGATATAAGCAGTGTGATTAGCTGTGCAATTTGCCAATTTAGTGACTATGTTTAAGATTGGACTTACACAATCCATATAGATTGAACAATAATCTGCAAGCAAGCACTATAAAGTATGATGTCCCTGAAGATTATACTCACTCTTGTCATGAAGAAGCAACAACTAGTGATGAATGATGATAAACATGAGTTAGGTGTTGGTCATCACAGTCAATACCGCGTTGAAAACACGCAGTTATTGACATTTTAGAGAGCATATGTAAGTAGGTTTCCAGGAAGGTGTGGGATCACATATCATGTCCCTACCCCAAAATCCAAATACATAAAAAGTTTGACCAACATTAATACCAGCATCCCAAGCAAGACATCATTCTAACACATAATGCAACACAATCACAAATCAGAACAATCCTTATAGAAGGATTAAATCAGATAAAATGAACAAACAATGTGTAAATAATGTATAAAAGAGGAAGAAACCAGAAAAGTAACCTGTGTAGCCAAGCCAATCAAAATTTCAGGTTTCCAGTTACCAGACCTCACAAAGCAAACGCTTTCTCCATCACTCTTCTGCTTCTGTCTCTCTGTCTTGGCTTTAAGAGAATTTAGAAAATGTATACATATATGTATTGGGCTTAAGTTGTAGCTAATGGGCTCAGAGTTGCAGACAAGAATGAGAACACACATTCTTACAAAAGTTAAGATCGCATTTGGACTGTTCTGTCTTCAAAATCAGCCTTCAATGACACCTTTCAAGTGATGCAGAGTCCTGTCAGGTCATTTCATCACAGTCAAAAAGCTGTTGAAAATGGAATGTGAAATGTATATCCGTTGAACTGCACCATTCTGCCACAGTTAATGTTCTTGTTATTGATGCATTGTTACCGTTGCACCCAACGGTAACTTTTTGTTTTCTATCACTATATCTATTTCCTTCATTTACAGCTACAAATTCCATATTTTTTCATCTCTTTCTCAATGGATCCGAATCAAGCAAATTTCTTTACCCATATGAGATATTTGCAAAGTTTGCATCACAATCAATATCCAAATGCTCCATTTCCTCCTCCTCCTCCATGTTTTCAACCACTGAATCCGAATACCAATATCCAAATAGATCCTAATCAAGCAAATTTGCATCCCAGACAACATCCAAATGCTGAAATTCCTCCATCTTTTCAACCTCCTAATTCGAATACCAATATTCAAATTGATCCAAACCAAGCAAATTTCTTTGCCTATATGAGCTACCTGCAACATTTGCATCATACTCACTATCCAAATGGTCAAATTCTGCCACCTTTTCATCCTCCAAATCCGAATACTAATATCCAAATGGCTCAACTTCCGCTGCCTTCTCAACCTCCAAATCCGAACACTAACATCAAGATGGCTCAAACTCTGCGGCCATCTCAACCTCCAAATCCAAATACTAATATCCAAATGGATCCAAATCAAGCAGATTTCTTTGCTTATATGAGATATTTACAGAATTTGCATCACACTCAATATCCAAATGCTCCAATTCCTCCACCTTTTCATCCTCTCAATCCAAACACTAATATCCAAATGTCAAACTTCTTACAGTATTATTACTATCTAAACCCCCAACACTATAATTTTTCAAATCCACCAAACCCACCACATCCTCTAAATCTAGCTCGTAGAGAGCAAAACATGCTATCTCAACCAACAAAGAGCGGAGAGTCTACAAACCGGTCAAAAAGGCCTATTGAAGATGTAGATGGAGTAGAATCTCCAAGTAGCACACAAGGTAACAAAGTCGTGAGAAGAAAAGTAAAGGGAAAATCGAAGGCAAATGAGAGCACATGTCGTGAATTAGAGAGGGCTGATGGTAAAAAGAAAAATACTCTTGATAAAATTTTAAAGCAGGAAATAGAGAAAACCAAGCAGGCAATGGCCGAAGTCAAGAGGTACGAGACAGATATGAATATAATTTTACAAGACACCTCTAAGCTGATGCCATACCAACAAGAAGCTCATCGAAAGCTGATTGAGAAAATAATGTTGAAGTATCAGTAGTGTTTCTATCAAGTATTTTGAGTGTTGCATATTTTAAAATTATCCATGAATGTTCACTGCTTCTCACGTGTCTTGACAAAAAAAATACTGAACAAGAAAGACAAGCAGCTCGGGTTCTCATGTAGTAGGGGCCAAGAAAATGTATCATAACTTTTTGCGGAACTATTCTTTATACTAACAAACATCAAAAAAAGCAATCAGGGACTACCATAAACATATTATAAAGAATATACTATCTTACTATTAGATAAAATGTATGACATCTCCACGCTATAAAGCATAACTAAAAGAATTGTGTATTTGTCCAAAACAATATAATGTACAAAGTGTTCATCTGCTGCTAGACTCTAATCAAGATTGGATACTCTGCAAAAAAGTTAAAATCAAATCATCATCACTTCCAGATTTTTCGTGTTTCATTTCCATGGAAGCATCTATCTCTCTGCATATATGTGTGTGCGTCCCCATCTAACTCCACTCAAATGGCAGCTTAGCGCAAGGGAACCATAATTTTAAATTCCAAGTCTACTTTGATTATTTTCAAAGGGCAACAAGAACGTTAGCTAGCTGTTCTATACCTATCAGTTCATACAATAAGCAGAGAAATAGTGGAAGAAACTTCACCACATCATCAGTAATCTCTTGCAAGTTAGCTTGGTCTCACTGATTTTGCGGGAGAGTATCCCCTTTGTACACCTTCCAGGGTCCGTAATAAAATTTGGGCTTCATGAGTGGTACTGCTTTTCCAGGGTGCTCTTCCCAGTACTTCTCCTGTTCATTATAAAAGCCAATAATGAAAAATCTTGTATCTCATTCTTAAACTCATTCTGCGAAATAAACAAGTAAAGACAATATAACATTTATAGAACTTAATACTAACATAGTTGTTTGTGATTAATCCAGTATTGCAGTATCATATAGTTAAGCAGAAGAAAAGTAGTTCCATAATGTGAATATTAAAAGAAAAAGAATCTCAGCAGGAGAAGAAGCATAAGAAAATGGGAGCCTTGTCAAAACCTTTGCCCTGTAAAAACCCCGGACAAGGATAAAAGCAAATAGGTACAAAGAGGAATTGAACATGTCTAAAGAATTTATGATGGCTATTATCTGCATGACATGAGTATACCCAAGTGAGATGTGTTTTATCACAGGAGAATTGGAAAGAGAGTTGAACAATGCAAGCCATAAAATCAAATCTCCAGGCGATAATTTTTTTTCCAAAATTATGACTGAAATCAATTCCTCATCCCTAGCAAAAGTCCTCTCAATTAAGGAACAACAAGAGAATCGATTGTTTTCTCTAATCAGTAATGACTTCTGAGGGTAAGACTCAAAAGTCAAAACATGTATCTAAGCTTAAAAGAAGCGTGATTTTTATGTTCTCAAGCCCTATGAAACATTACAATATTATTACTCACTTGTAAATTCTAAATGATCTTTAACTGCTAACACATCCACCTACACTATAACATAAAACCAAGAGAATAGATTGCATAAAATTGAACAAGAGGAGTGATTAAACTCAAAATGAATAACATCCCGAGTCTGCATCACATAGTTATCACTTCATTCTTCCTGATAATTTCCTCTCTAGAATGTGTTTTTGAAAAATATACAATAACAACAAAGCCTTAATCCCAAACCAGTTGGGGTCGGCTGTAAATGAACCATCTAACAATGAACCTCAATAAACCATAACTAGTTCGTACAAGCCTTAGAAACTGATGGACATTTTAAGAGATAAAACCAGAAGCAAAATGCAAAAAGTGAATAACTAATCAACAGCATATTCGTCCTAACTGGAGGCAAAGTTCTGAATCCTGCCTAATAATCCAATATAACAAAGTGCCCTAACTAATAAAACAGTTTACATCACAAAATCTAAGAGATGATAACCATGGACACCACATGATGAAGATAAACTAACTGACAAACGAAATGCACAGTTAAGGAAGTACCAAAATTGAAAAGAAAAGAAGTGAGAACCTTGTAAAGCTGCTCAGTAATAGCAGAACCAATGACACCAGTGTAAAAAGCAGCAATGTAAATCGTGACGAGAGGCTTGAAAGACTTGGGTCTCCGGTAAGGCTCAATCATGTCCCAAAGAAGAGTCCTCTCCCACTTGGTGTACACATAGTCTGCATATTTTCTCCACAGATAACTAGCCATTCCTCCTGTTCTCTAAGCTCTCTTATTATTCCTTGAAATTTTACAACAGTGGTTGACAAAAATGAACCAAATTTGCAATTCAATCAACAGGTCATTATGTATATCATCATAGACAGTCACAATAATCAGCTAATAAGTATACAAATATCTGAAACTATTTTTCAAGTCTAACTAAATAACTCTAATCATCAGAATGCAATATCAATTCATGAAATCCTTCTACAGAGGAACTAACTTATCACATCAATTCATGAAATCAACAAAAACAAATTTATTGACATGAAATTAATGAATTATAAGTGAAATCAGGTAAAGTTGTAAACATACCTAGTGAAGTTTGAAGACAATCGGTTTCAGAGAATCGACGAAAATGTTTCAAAACATTGATTTGAGCAGCGAAGTGTGAAAGTGAAATAACAACAAAGTGGAGGGTAAAACTGAAAAAAGATTGGCGCTATTTGATTGAGAAAATTTCATTTATACCCTCAATATTTGCTTTATTTAAATTCCCTATAAATAAGCAAAGCCTGAAATCGACGCACAATTATTGAGCAAATTAGGGTTCCATCGTCCATCTCTCTCTCTCTGTTTCAGTCAGCCATGTCTTCCAAACAAGGTATGGATGATTCTTCGATTTGCTCATATTTTTTGCTTAAATTGATTATAAAGGTCTCTAATTTATAGGGTTTTGTTTTTGTTTTTGTTGTTGCAGGTGGAAAGGCCAAACCTTTGAAACAACCAAAGGCTGATAAAAAGGATTACGATGAGGTAATTTGTTTTTTTGCATGTTTAATTTATTCAATGAATCGTTTTGTTTCGATTGATCTATGTATTGTGTCTGATTGTGGATCATTATAGTATTGTTGTTGGTACTTGATGACCATATCTATTAGCAATCAATGAATTGTGTAACTTTATAAAAACATTTGATGTATTGAGCTTGTTGATTCATTCATGTGTAATTTTGATATTATTATTTGGTTTGGTTTTGAGGATTCAGGATTCATGAATGGTTTTGAGATCAACATCTTATGTGTGATGTGATGAAAATCTTATATGATCTCTAATTGCTTTTAAGTTTGTTTTTGTGTAACTGTGATATGGAATCTTGTAGTGTTGTTTTAGTTGTGGATTTATGATGTTTCTTACATTGTAGTGATCGAGTTAGATGCAAGTTTTCATTGAGAAATGTTTTAGGTAGTGCCTCCGAATCAACGTGTTTGATATGATATGAGAATGTTATATCATCCATGATCGGTTCAAGTTTGCTTTTGTGTAATTGTGATATGGGAATCTTCTTGTGTTGTTTGGTTTTTGAGATTTAGTTTTGGATTTACGATGTTTCGTGAGAATTCATTCAGGTGTCTTGATTCGATTTAGATGCATGTTTTCATTAAGAAATGTTTCACTTGTGCCTTGCCGAATCATCAACTTCTTATGCGGTGTCTTTTTGAATTTGTGATATGAGAGTGTTGGTAGTGTTTTGAGGGATGCTTTCGAACATCAGTTGTTACAATGTAATGAATGTTATTGAATGATTGGTTGCAGCATGATTTGGAAAACATCAAGAAGAAGAAAGAGGAGGAGAAGGTAAATTAAGTTAGTTTTGAAATCACCTGTGTCTCCGTTAATGTTTTAAAGAATGGTTGATCAACTTGATTTTGAACAAACAGGCCCTAAAGGAACTTAAAGCCAAGGCATCACAGAAGGGAGCATTCGGAGGTTCTGGACTGAAGAAGAGTGGCAAGAAATGAGAGCTTGATTCGATATCTCTAATATAATCAAATCTCAAACTAAGATTTCTCTCTTGTATGGTGATTAATGGTTTCAATGTAATGCCATGCTGTTGTTTTAACAGTGTGACATGCTATATCTGTTGCTCAGTCATCAATTGCTGAACACTACTAATGTATTTGACAGTAAACTCTGTGTTGTGTAAAACTGGTTCACTTTGAGTTAACATTGTGTGTTTCGTTTGTGGTTATTATGGTCTTGATATTATATTCCGCTGCACTTTTCACTATATATCACCAGTTTGGTTGTGTTCACCGTTGGTGTTTCTGTTAAAATGGTAAAAATAGGAGTTCACCGTCCAACAATTTGACAAGTGCTAGATTGAAACTGAATGGAATCGGCATGTTTGGGTTGGTTATCAAACCGGCATGTTCGGATTACCAAACATACATGTTCAGTTTGTCGGGATCATCAGGTGTCCCACTATCTAGCCTCTGCCTGGATCATCAGGTGTCCGACTTCCTGGAGGTCTGGATTGGTGAGAGCTACTCGCGAGCTATTTGAGATCGATTCTCGATTCGAGAAATGTTCAAAATCGACTCGTTGTTTACGAGTTCTTACGAGTTCAGTCAAGTTGTTCCCGAAACGAGTCGAGTTCGAGCTTTATATTACTCGAATACGAGTCGAGTTCGAGCTTTATATTACTCGAATCGAAAAGCTCGCGAGCCTAATTGAATTTTACCGTAGAAAAGATAAATGAGTCAAGCAGGTCTAATACATATATCTATGTTTAGTTCAGTTTTATATTTGATTTGATTTTCTTTTTATAATCTAGAAAATAAAATTTTATTTCTGTTCTATAATAATTATAAATTATTATTATTAGCACAGTATTTTTAACAACTAATTTAAATCATTATCGAACTTAACCTTTTTAAGTTGATGTAATCTTACTATATTTTTCTTTATAACTCTGATTCGGTGGAACAAATTACAAAACACATGACCACTTGAAAGAACATGAAAAGAATGGTACACATAAATAAGAAAAGAAAATGAAGTCTCAATATATATATACCAAACATGAGAAATCTCAATCTCAATCTCAATCTAAATCTACATGTAATTGTAGTTGACATTATTCTTCACAAGTACATTATTCTAGTTGAAGAAAGAGCACAGCATATTTGCCATCTATATCATTTTGTTTTTAACAACAAAAATGGTCAATAATAAGCATGATTAAATTGAAATGGAATGGTATATTCCAAGAATAAACTAGTCCACTAGTAAAAGAAAAGATCATATTCATATTTCTTCCTTTCTATCCAATTAAATAGTCTTTCACTTCAACCGTTAAATTTCTTCTTTCCTTTTCAATTTTCCATTTCAAATTAGACATACACATTTCAACTTCTTATTCTAACCATTTTTAAACTCGTATTACCAAAATATTAATATAAAAAGTAAATTATATAAATGGATGGTTTTAATATATAAAATAAATGTTAATAATTTTATTAAATGTTTGAAAAGTGAATTGTAAATAGATGTGGAATAATAGTATTTTAATATTATTAAAATATTATTTTATATTAATAATTATATTTATTTTTTATAATTTTATACTATTTAATTACTATAATTACCATGGATTATAATTTGTATATATTTTTTAAAATTTCATTTAAAATCCCTTACTTAGAAAATAACAGCGGTTTTTATATCATTAAAACTCTTAACACAAATGTGAAATATGAAATCTGCTTTTTTTTTTCTTTTGTTTTTTTAAATTGTTATTGAAAAATGTAGTTCGATAATGAAGTGAATGAGCTACTTTAGAATTGTACAGATAAAAATATTTTCCAAAAAGCAAAAATAGTGATAATAATGGATTGGTTGGTTGGTTAATTATTTTTTAAATATATGGGTTGACTTTTGCTAACTGTTATGGCTCAAAATACAAAAAGCAGGTTAAACTTAATAGATTCTTTTATTATTATTATAAATATTAAAATAAAATGCTTGTAATTCAATTCAACATTGTACCGAAACTAGCTTCTACTTTCGGCAGAATTAATTAAAATTAAAAAATAATAATAATGTAATGTCAAAGACATTATTATTGTTATGTTGAACCATCTCAACCTGCTGCTACTAATTTTAAATCAATGCTAGCTTTAAGAAAAGCTTTAGTAAATGTTACAAAATGATTTTTTTATTTTTTTAAAAAAATAATAGTTTTAGATACTATAGTGAGAATTCTTAGATAGTGAAAAAATATCAAAAGTAAAAAATTCGGTGGAGTGTAAAAAACAACGATGAAGCAAATTTTGGAAACACTTGTATTAGCAGATGTTTAACTTAAAAAATAGTATAAATATTTTGATTATGTTTTCTTCTAAGAAGAAAAATGAATTTTTTTTTGGAAATTTTAAAATTTGTATAAATTGTAATTAAAATTGAAATTAAAAAATAACGTGAAAATATTAATCGGAAACTTTTACGATTATGAAATAACTATGGAATTTTAATAATACATGAACCACGTTAAATGAATAAATTTTAGCGGAATTTAAATAATAGATAAATAATGTTAAATGATGAATGTAAACTTCTATAATATTATTAGTGGTCTCATGTCTGAATATTTTTGATTTAGCGTAGAATTTAAAATACTCTCAACTGCATATTTAACCGTAATTGTAGTTGAGTATTGAACGCTCAATTCCGGTGATTGGAGGACTAAATCTGATTCTTTCTCAACTTAGGCATTGACGATATATAAAAAACCAGAAACAAATAAAAGTGGTGGTTAATATTGAAGATTTCTTTTAAGAAAATTGTATGTGCTTCAACATACCTCTCGCCGCATATAAATAACTCAACTCAACACTTGACAGTGTTATCAAGAATATACCACTTTGTATGGTTCACACCTCTACCTGTCATTGTGATTTGATTGCAAACATTTTAACCTAAAATACCAACACTTGGCAGCCCTACCTTTTCTCCTAACCATCATATCATTAACATGTACATATTGGTATATGATGATCATATTCATAAATATGCGAAAGCGTTAACATTAGGTAATCACTTTTTTATTTTTTAAATTTTAAACCAAACTAACATATTGGGCTAGTTGGAGGTTAGATTATGATTATCCTTTGCCAACTTTTTGGATGATATTTGGAGTAGGCAAGATTTATTATTTTGTAAAATTTCTATTATATGTTTTAGTAGAAATTTTTTACAAAGATAAGTATTTATGAAAGAATATTTTATATGAGATAAATTACGAATTTTTAAAGAAAAAATATTTTTTAAGAAATGAAATTATAATAGAATTAATTTAATACATATTATTTTAAATATATTATATTTTAATAATTAGATTTTTTATAAAAAAATAATCATTAATGATTCAGTATTTATTATCTGAAATTTTAGTTAAACTAAAACTCTTGATATTATTATCTTTCAAATTGACTAGGGTTATTTCAAATTATTTTTTTATTTTTAATTTTTATTTTAATTTGAAAATTTCAATTAAGCTCTCAATCTTCTAATTTCTATTTCACTTATATAATTTTAACAAATAATTAGAAAGAGTTTCTTTCAACCAAAAAAATACTGATCTTTCAACAGAAAATAAAATAATTGCAAATTTTAATTCTTTACACGAAAAATACCTAATTTAAAATTGAGAAAATTATTCAAAATAGGCCATCTAAAGTTTGAATTATTTTTATAGGCCCATTTTCAAATTTTTACAAAAATAAGCTTTGTAAAGTTTGGTTTGCATCCCATAGGCCGTGCTGACAATTTTACCCTCCACTTGAAGTTTTAATTTCAGTACTGCCATTTTGATACCACTTCACAAATTCTGAAATCTCTTCAGACATCTTTGAACTCAGATCAGAAATAAAATAACAACTGAATCAGAAATTTTGATTTCATATCAGAAATGTGTGATCGTGGATCACAAATTTGTGAAGTGCGCAATTTTTGGAAAATTTTGAGCTGAGGGTAAAATTGGAAGCACAGCCTATGGGATGTAAACCAAACTTTACAAAGCTTATATTTGAAAGTTTTTGAAACTGGGCCTATAAATAAAATTCAAACTTTAAAAAGCCCATATATAAAAAAAGCCCTTTAAAATTTTATCCATACAACTGCAATTTTTATACCTAATCGTAACGTGCTTTAGAACTAGAATTATCATTTACAGACAAACTTAATGGAATTAGAATAAGGCTTGACTTACACTTTGAAGAAAACAAAAGAACATGGTTACTACATTTTCTACATATTATTCTTCCCACTCAATATCCAACCAACCAACCAACCCATATGTAAACATGAATTGAACATTTTGTAGACATATTTTGATAAATGATTCATGTAGGCAATAAGATATAGTGAGTGGTTTGGTTGGTAGGACCAATAAGATATAGTGAGTGTCAAAGAGTCAAAAATATGTCAATATTTGGACACATATAGATATAGTAGTCAAAGTAGAGCAACTAATAGTATTAGTGATAAAGGCATGACTAAGCATGCACTTATAAAATATTAATCATCTTCCTCTCTATTTCTTTTATTTTGATTTCCACCATCACATGTTTTTTGACACATCCAATTTCGTTGGAAAATATCAATATACATTTCGTCAAATTCCGACTTATCATTATCACTATTTCTCTCTCTCTAACCTTTATTTATATATATATATATATATATTTAACACACATTATAAGAATTATTTATTCTAAATGTCCATAGGTTGATTGTGTTATTACATCATAAATTAATGCATGCAAAACGTCTTTATTATTATTATTATTATTATATATATTAATAATTTAGTTTATGATTTATGTAAATAATGTTATATGACTTAAATAGATAGTAATTTAATATTGGAGGAGAAATAAATAAATAAAGTATAATAAATAAATTAATGGATTTTTTTATTAAAATAATTATATTTTTTATATTAGAAAATAAATTTTTATAAAATTATTTTTATTTTTATTTTTTAAAATAACAATATTATTGCTATTTCCCAATCTTAATTTATTTTGAGATAAATTAGATTTGGAAGTAAAATTGAATCAAAAGGCAGTATGGTTTAATACTTTCCGATTCATTATCAAGTTAATCTTTTTTTAAAGTTTAATTTAATAATTTATTATCATAAATAAATAAATAAATAAAATTAGTCTAAAAATATAAAATTGTAATTTGGAATATATTTTCTATTAGAATAATTGAACCAGTTATCATTACTCAATTTTTTTTATATATAGAGTTACTTTGTTCTCAATCTATGGATCTTATTTCCTTTGTTGTTTTCGATTGAAAATAAGTTGAACAAATCAAATTGAATTGTTTGAGTGTGTGTATCATATAAATGATTATGTCTATAGAATACAGTATTTAATTAATGGAAGAAATTACTGGCACAATCGAAGTGGCTAATGCTTTGAATTTTTATTTTTATTTATTTTAAAGATAGTTATAGTTTTTGACTTGTGTTCAATTGTAGCACGTGAACATCTTTCAATGTCAACTAACATACATGAAATGTATTTGAATAATTTTTTTGTGGCTGTGATTTCTAACAAAGAATAAATTACCAATTAATTACTGTACTTTTAAATTTTACCAACTTTTCTTACTCAATTTATCATGCTTAATTAAGTTTTACTTTTCTTTATTTAATTTTGATAATATTATGTGGATAGGAAAAATTAAATTAAAGTTAATTTTATTATTAATAAATAGAAGTCTTCAATTTAATTTAATTTCGGTTGGTTATATGAATTTATTTATTTATTTAAGTCAACCATATGACTTGAGCACATGTAAAACAATTACAATAAAAAAGTTAAATAAATATAAGATGAAAATGTTCAATGTAATATGTACATAAAAATAAATCAATTTTAACTCACTCAACTAGAAGCTTTTTAACCAACTAAAATATTTTGTTATATTTACTTCCATTCATTTTAAACTATAGATTAACGATTAATTACATCTTTTACTTAAATTAGAAAATCTATTCTATAAAATAGTTATGGACGAATTATCCTTATTAACACAATCTTTCTCAATAAAACAAAACTTATATCATGGTTAGAAGAGAAATTAGGGTTTTGCTAACTATTTCAATGGTTCTTATATTGTTACCAATAGCTATGGGCGGTGAAGTAATCAAGAAAAGCAACAAGGATACTACGGAGGAATCTCAACTTGCAAGAGAAAGTAATGGTGTTATTTTGAATCGTAATCTGAATTCAAATTTGAATCCAAATTTGAATTTAAATGAGAAATCAAAATCGAAATCGAATCAGAAGTTAAATTCAGATATTAAAAATATAAAATTAAATCCAAATACTAAAAATAATAGAGGTAGAAAAGAAATAAAAGAGTAGAGAGAAGATGGCCGTGTTGGTCGTGTTGAATATAAAGGTAGTAAACAAACAAACGAAATTAAAGATGTTTATTGGCGCAATCAAATTTATGATAATCTATTTCGTTCGGATAAGACTCCAAAAGTATTTCAACCTAGAAGTAAGGCAGGAGCTCCGAAAAGATTCGAATTCAACTGATATTTCTAAAATGAAACAAATATAGAAATTTGAAATGAATTTGGGAGGAAAAAAACAAGTGGAAAGACCAATCGAATTTATTATATTACATATATTTATAATTTTTTTATACATAATTATATTAGGTTAGTATTGTTGTTATGTATCTCTAGTCAATTTTAGGAATGAAATTCAATTTTTAGAAAATAATTATATTCTATTATTTAAATATATTTGATGTGTGAGAAAATAATAAAATTATATATATATATTAAAATTACTTTCAAAAAGAAAAATAAATTGAGTAATATATACTATTTTAAAATCTAATAAAAATATTATATTTTTATAATATATATATGGCCCCGTTTAAATTCATTAAAAGATAAAATTAACTAGTAAAATTAAGAGGTATAGATGCTTAGTTCAGCCACCTCTACTAACACATCTCAACACTTGCTAATAGATTTCCGAATACTCAATTGCCCCAAAGTTATTAATTATTAATTAGCAATTAATAAGGGATTATTAGCTAGCTCTTAACAGGTACTTGATTATTTATAAGGGATTCAAACATTCGTTCATTTACTCTCTCTCTAAACTTGAAAATATTTAATAGTTATTTATATGTTAATAAAAGAATAAGGAAAAATTATTAGTGAATTATATTAAATGGTTGACAAAAATCATTTTATAGTACTATAAATTATATACAAGGGTGAGCCACGTCGACAATTGGGTATATATATCACTTTTTATTAATTTTAATATTGAAACTATATAAAAATGGTTTTTTTTTTCAATCTCACTCTTAAAGTATATTGATTTTAACGATTTTAATATTATAATTTATTTTAAAAATATTATTATTTATAGTTATGTTTTGAACACCCAAACAAAATTTTTTACATATATATTTAATGAAATATAATTAATTATTAGAAGGAATTTTCAGAAAGCATTAATTAAAAGAATCTTAATTTAAAATAAAGGATTGTCCTTATAATTAAAAATATTTGGAGTTTTAAATAAGTTGATTTCAAAATATTAATTTCAAATAACAAAAAAAAATAAGAAAAAAAATTAAAAATTACAACTAATACGATAGAAACACATGTGAAAATTGTTTTGCTTTATTTTCTCCTAATTACTAAAATATTTCAGTTCGCGGTAATATTTATATAAAATATTAAATTAATAATGTAGTTTAGTGGTAAATGAATCTCACGCATTTAGAATATAATAACGAATATTATATTATAAAATTTTAAAATATTAAAAATAATAATATTTTTTAAAAAGTACAAATATATCTTCATAAATGGTATTTTTTAAACAAAATAATTTTAATTAATGAAACCTACAATAAAATTACCCACAAATGAAAACAAGTAGTTTATAATTGGAATAAACAAACAAAAATTATCATAAACTAATTGTCATATTTTAGATGTGCAAGACTTAGCAATTTGAATTTTAAGCCATAGACTTTTATTTTATTTTTCACCTATACCATAACTTACCACATTTACCATAATCTTCCACTATAAACCATTTTCAACTATATATTTTAAGTTGATAAGTTTTAAGTGTTATTTTCGTTATAAACTTCTCTTTATATCATTCCCATTCATTCTAAACAACTCATTAACATTAAATATATTAAAAATAGAAAACACTACTCATATAAACCCATTAAGAAAAATGTTTAATATAATGGATAGAAAAATGTTTAGAATTCCTCTTCACATTTCAATAATTCTCATTTTATTTCCTCTAACCATGGGTGTTTCTAGGCAAGAATTTCAAATGCCACATAAAATTAATCGTCAAACCAATCCAAATCCAAATCTAAATCTAAATCGTCCAAATATAAATCTGAATCCAAATTTGAATTTTAATACAAATCGTCCAGATATGAATCTGAATCAGAATCCGAATACATTTCTGAATCGAAAGGTGAAGGAAAAAGGAGAGGATGGAAGTGATAAATATGAACACTATGAACATCAAAAGAGCATAGTTGATGAGATATATAAGGTAGATTGGCGTAATGCAATTTACAATGATGTATTTCGTTATAGTGAAGATGGTGACAAGGTTGGTGAAAATGATCCCGGTTTATATAAACCTCTACAATAATAAATGTTTCATATTTTTAAATTTATTTTCAATTCTATTTTAATAAAAAAAATTCATATGAATTGTCCTTCATTTAGTGAACAAACACAACATCTATATTATTATTAAATGTTGATTCGATAACATGTGTTAATGCTACAAATTTTAATTAATTTGCTTTTGGTTCTCTTTATTTGAATTGATAAGCACTATCATACTTATCGAATCTCATAAGCATGGAAGTTTTGTTATTGATAATAAAAATTTAAAGTGGAGACTTCATTGCCTATAGAAGATAAATTAATTAAAACCACTTTTGAAATTCTTCACTTGCTTTCAAAGATTCCTTAATTATTGAAGGGTTAATTCTTAATTGAGTGATGATAATACAATTTTATACATAGTAATATTGTGTATATTATTTTTAAAAATAAAAAATAAAATAAAAACTATAGCTATGATATGTTTTATATAGTGATATAGTGTCTGCCTTTCCATTCAAAATCCGAAAGGTTAATTCACTTTTGTAGTAATTTTATATTATTTTTATTTAAAGTATGATTCATAATTTATTTATTTATATATTTATATATTTTTTAATTTGTGTGATGCTTAATTCTAAAAAAATAATGAGACATCATTACTATTCTTAAAATTGTAATATTTTATCAAAATAGTATATTTATTTAAATAATATAATATGATAGAAATCGAAACGAAACAACATATTTAAAATTAAATTATTTTTTAAAATAGAAAAAATAAGTTGTTATAGTGATAGAAAAATTGAGTGTCGTTGAAATGAAAAATGAGGCATGCTTTGCAAAAAGTCAAAAAGTTAAAAATACAATCCATTGAAACAATTAATTCAACGGTGGAAATAAATTAATAAATATTGTTGAAAATGAAAATTGAAAATGGAAAGGTGAAGGCAGATTCCATGTCTTAGAGCCACAATGAAAAGAAAAGAAAAGAAAAGTAGTTGGAATATTCCATTTTCTCTTCCACTAAATTAAATAGCCAATCCATTAAAATGTAATTCCAAATATGATGTGTAAATTTTATTTATTTATAAAAATAAAATTCCAAATTAATGGCATTTGAAAGTTGGATTTGTACACATAAAGTTGTTTACATGAATGGCAAATTCTGTCCAGATTTGATGAATTCTGTTTTTTTTTTTTTTTTTTTTTTGTTGTCATCAAATTCAACTTTAAATTAAGTGTGATTTTAATGGTGGGGGATTTAGTTAAGTTGATAATTTGTTTAGAATATTGATGATTAAATGGATTCTTAAGCACTGACAAAGATTGATTCATTTTCTCTTCTGAGGATAAAAGAATCAACATGATAAGAATGTGAATATCTTTTTCACATTTTAATTATTTTAACAAAATGAAAGTTGTTTTCCTTTTTGTTTTATGAAAATATAACATGTAAATTGATCTATGTGAGCATTTAATATGTGATGATGTTGATATATGAAGCTAATAGATGTATAGTGAGTGTTGTATGACAAGTTTAAAAGAATAGTTTTAATTATATATATATATATATATATATAACAAATCATATTTATAGAATATTGTTAAGACTATATTCATACATATGTATATGGAGTTTATGTCGTTAAATTTATTTTTAAGAAAATAAATAAAATCACTGTAATTTTGAGCACTTATATACTAAATCCATCCATCTAAAATACAAAACCATTTTTAAAAATTTTATAATTATCTAACATATTTCAATAAGGTTTATGAGTCGTAACTCATATAGAAACCTATGTTATTTCAAATATGGAAAATTAGATTGAAATAAAAACTCATATTAATAGAATAAGATAAATACATCCATAAAATAACATTATTGGTACCATATTAGCATAATATAATTATATTGTGTATTTAATATAAACATCTTAATTATAAGATAATATATTGATGTATAACATCTCAATCATATTCCAAGTAAATGTAATATATAGATTTACATTTTTACAATAACTAGATGTAAAGCAAACAAATCTAGTTACATCTTAAATAAATTACTATTATTTTATTTTTTTTAAATTATTTCAAAGATATAAACAATTATGATTATTGACCATGGAATATTTTTTTAAAAAAAAATTAATTAATTAATTTAATTTATCAAATAAAATTAATTTATACAATTTTTCTTTTTTTCTTTAGAAATGTAAAATATAAATTTATTCCATATTAATATAATATGATAAATTATTTTTAATAAAATTTAAACCATATTTAATTTAGCATGATTATATATATATATTAAATTACTTACCTACATTTAAAAAATATATATTTATTCAATTTATAACTATTTTAAAAAATAAATTGATGAGAGCAATTAATTGAAAATGTCAAATTTAATATATGAATTTCTAATGAATGCTAATAACTATAATAAATGCTATATTGAATTCTACTTTAAAAATATTCTATAAATTCAAACTATTTCAATATGATTTTAACTATGTAATTTAATAAAAATAAAAAATACATTATTTATGTTAAAATTCATAAGTTTGAAAATTTTTAATTTCAATCTACTAAGTAAAATGAAAAATTTATAGCCATCAAAATTGCAAAGATGGGAATCCATTATCAAATATATCATATAAATTTATTGATATATCTTTACCATTTTTAATTTTTTTGTAACCCTCAAATGTTTATAGGGTCAACCCAAAGATCAAAAACTTATATAGTCCATCAAAAGTGATGGGTCCACTACCAATGACACTCCATAGATTCTCATTTCACCAAAATTCATTTTTCAAAAAATTACAATTTTATATAAACCTCATAAAAAAAATAATTAAATAAATAAATAAATTGCTCACTTTCCTCCACACTTACTTTCCAAATTGTAAGAAGACAATTCTACCCTTCATTCAACAATCAACAACTTACCTTCCTTCTTTGCCACCTTTTTACACTCTCTATAAATTCCAACACTAAACCACTCACCATCACCAAACAACACAAAACCATACAAATGGGTGTAAACTCACATAGAGTTGAAGACTTCTCAACCCATGGAAACAGCACTGTCATTACAATCTCCAGTGATGGATTGGTTAACAACCTAACACCATTGGAGACAACAACTACTACAACTACAACACATAATGTGTGTTTGCCTCCTAAGAAAACCACTTTACAGAAACTCAGACATAGATTGTCTGAAATCTTTTTTCCAGATGACCCTCTTCACAGATTCAAAAACCAAACCTTAAAACAAAAGCTTCTCTTGGCTCTACAATTCTTCTTTCCTATATTCCAATGGGGTTCTAACTATAAACTCAGCCTCTTCAGGTCTGATATCATTTCTGGTCTCACCATTGCCAGCCTTGCCATTCCTCAGGGGATTAGCTATGCAAAGCTTGCGAATTTGCCACCTATAATTGGTTTATGTGAGTACTAATTACATACAGAATCAATATAACATGTTGGTTTCACATTTTGATTGTGTTTATTTGGTTTAATTGCAGATTCAAGCTTTGTACCTCCATTGATTTACTCTGTCCTTGGAAGTTCTAGACACTTAGCTGTTGGTCCAGTCTCTATAGCTTCATTAGTGATGGGATCAATGATCACTGAAGTTGTTTCTTATAGTCAAGACCCTATTCTTTATCTCCAGTTGGCCTTCACTGCTACCTTTTTCGCTGGTGTATTTCAGGCTTCTTTAGGCATACTCAGGTATATACAGCTGCTGCTGATTGAAAGAAACCATGTTCTTCTGATTGTACTGATGTATGTGTTCTGATGGACTTTGACAGATTAGGATTCATAATTGATTTCCTTTCGAAGGCGACGCTTATTGGGTTTATGGCTGGCGCTGCTGTCATTGTATCGCTGCAGCAGCTTAAAGGGTTCCTTGGAATTGTTCATTTCACACAGAAGATGCAGATTATTCCTGTACTTGCTTCTGTTTTCAACCATAGAGGAGAAGTAAGTGGCTTTACCAATATGTCTTCTCCTTTTGCATATAATATTTGATATAAAGCAATCAGCCACTAATTCACTGTTTGTTGAATAATATTCTCGAAGTTTTTTTTGACTTTGTGATTGCATATCTGATTTAGTGGAGTTTGTATGCAGTGGTCCTGGCAAACTGTTGTGATGGGGGTTGGTTTTTTGGTCTTTCTGTTGACAACAAGGCATATTGTAAGTACACTTTTTCTGCTATGCCTAACCACAGCTCTAAGATTCTTATCTTTTAACATTCTGGGGTTAATTGGACAGAGCATGAGGAAGCCAAAGCTTTTCTGGGTGTCTGCAGCTGCACCATTGGCTTCGGTAATTGTGTCAACGCTTATAGTCTTCTGTCTCCAATCAAAGGCTCATGGGATCTCAGTTGTAAGAGCATTTGAATATATGCATATTGTTTGTGTTTCTCTAGTTGTAAAGGCAGCTGAAAAGTAACCTTTTAACTTGATTCACTTGCAGATTGGACATTTGCCAAAGGGTGTAAATCCACCTTCTTTTAACATGCTTTACTTCAAAGGTCAGTTTCTTATGGTGGCCCTCAAAACTGGCATTGTCACTGGCATCTTATCGCTCACTGTACGTACCTGAAAAACCAAACCACTTCTTGGAAAGAGTATCTTCATTTGAAGTTATAGATGATGAATTCACTTTTTCTGCAGGAGGGAATTGCTGTAGGAAGGACTTTTGCTTCTCTGAAGAACTACCAAGTCGATGGCAACAAAGAAATGATGGCGATTGGTCTGATGAACATGGCCGGTTCATGTACTTCTTGCTATGTCACAACAGGTGATGATTGTTCACCTTTATATTCATTGATGACAATTAGACTATCACACCGCTAACCTTGTCTGTTTAAATTGATTCTTCAGGTTCATTTTCACGGTCTGCTGTGAACTACAACGCAGGGGCGCAAACAGCTGTTTCTAACATAGTGATGGCTTCAGCTGTGCTTGTGACTTTACTGTTTCTGATGCCATTGTTCTACTACACTCCCAATGTCATCTTAGCAGCCATTATCATAACAGCAGTCATAGGCCTAATTGATTATCAGTCTGCATACCGACTTTGGAAAGTCGACAAACTTGATTTCCTTGCTTGCATGTGCTCCTTCTTTGGAGTTCTTTTCATTTCTGTTCCTCTTGGTCTTGCCATCGCGGTACGCTTTTGCAATCTTTATGGTCATCTATGCTAAGAATCCTATTGTTCTTGATAACTAAGGAGTGTCCTCATCGAAAAACTGCAGGTTGGTATTTCAGTTTTCAAGATTCTCTTGCACGTCACAAGGCCAAACACATTGGCCTTAGGTAATATTCCTGGAACTCAGATATACCAAAGCCTCAACCGGTACAAAGAAGCTAGACGAGTCTCTTCATTCCTCATTCTAGCTGTTGAATCACCTATCTACTTCGCTAACTCCACTTACCTGCAAGAAAGGTTTGTCCCGCTTCCTCCAATTCTCAGAGATCGGATAAGAGATATATAATACTATCTAGATTATTAACCTACACAATCATCTCTTTACAGGATTATGAGATGGATTCGCGAGGAAGAAGAGTATGTAAAGACAAGCAATGGAAGTACATTGAAATGTGTTATATTAGACATGACTGGTAACTACTTCACAAATACCTTTCCCTTTACTAGCAATCAATAGCAATCAACAATCAATAAACTTACAAGGTTTATATTGCTTCTCAGCTGTGACAGCAATAGACACAAGTGGTATCGACATGGTTCGCGAACTCAGAAAAATCCTACAGAAACGATCACTTCATGTAAGGATATCACTACTTAGAATTTATACAATGTGTGAACAACAAACATTGGTTTAGCTAAATCATACCTCATTGTATGCAGCTTGTGCTGGCAAATCCTGTAGGAAGTGTGATGGAAAAGCTACATCAGACACAGGTATTAGAGTCATTCGGATTGAATGGACTCTATCTGACTGTTAATGAAGCTGTTGCAGACATCTCATCACCCTGGAAGCCTCAACCATGATCATCTTCCTTGATTGCAAATAAAACATACAAATAAAGTTAAAGAGAAAACTGAAGAGAGATGAGATAAGGCAATTGTAGTTGAAATGTTAGAGGTAGGTTTAATTTAACCAAAGAATTGGTCTTCTCTTCTGAGAAGAGGTTTTGAGTATTGGCTAAATTTGATGCCTGAATTGTTTTGTCTGTCATGTCTTGTATATGGTGATTGATGAAACTATACATGGTGTCAAGGTAACAAAACCAAAGTTAATGAAATTTCTTTTGTTCTCTTTCAATTAGGATTTTGTTCTGTTTGAATATAAACCCTACAATGGTGGGTAAAACATAGACAATCTCACTCACTCTAAAATATATCATATCATACGCATTCGCAAATTCATATTTAACCAGTATAATATACCAAGAACATATTAACACTACCATGACAATGCATCCAATTGCTTGAATAACATGTGCATGTATATGAGAGTGACAGAAAATGAGAAAGGGACAGGACATTCCTCAACAGCATCAGAAAACAAATCTGCAACTTGACCAAAAAAACTCAATTCATTCATGGACTTGGAAGCTCAACATTTGATTGTGTCAAAACATAAGAACCTACTCTCAGCTATACCAATACTTTGAGACAAAAAAGAATATGAAAACAATGTATTATCTTCCTCAAAATCACCTAAATTGTACAGTGAAAGCTTCCTAATACAATGGATACCTAGTCTGACTGACTTGTTTTCACCTTCCCATCACAAGCTTTTACAATTTCTCACCTTACCACCACCCACATGTATAAAATGTAATCCATAGATTTGAACAATTTAATTTTGTAATCAATTAGATCCAATATCTAATTATTTGTAGAAGGGCTCCTTCAAAAGCAGAGAAGATACCCCATTACAATGAACTGGCTCGTGCCTGTTGAGCATCCTCATCGTTTAAACATCTGCAAGAGGTATCTAATTAGTTCAGCTGATATTATAAACTGCAGAATTTTAAGAACTGAAATTTAAAGATGTAGCTTATTTCAATTTAATATAGAAAAGCAGTATAGACTATTCACAGTGAAGACGGCGTCTTCTGCGGCAGTTAAAAAAAATCAAGACAATCAAAACTCGCTGATATCAAATTATTAATAACTCCGACTTGCTCAAGAGTATAAATTGAAATGCAAGAATCAAACCAACAGAAAGAGTGAAAAGTCTAAAAAGCAATTTTGATGAAATGGAATAGAAATATGGGAAATGAAACAAAATTCGGAGGTGCAGACCAGCGTAAAGGAAGCAACCTCTCATTGAACTTCTCCCCCACACATTTAAAAGTTAAAAGTGATGACATGAACAAATATAATGAATATCAACAGAAACAAAACAGATGCTTGCTTGATAGTTGGTACAAAGGTAACTGCATAAAAAATTCAAATTTCTACTCCATTTTGAGACTAGGAAGCTAAAATACAAGATCCTTGCACTCAGAGGGTCCAAATGCATCCCTCCATGTGGATTCTCTTTCCGTGATACTAATTAATCAATACCCAAAATAATTAAGCATAATTTTCCATTTGAAGAAATATATATATATATATATATATATATATGTATATATAGAAGCGTGGAAAGCAAAAAATCAGAAACGATGACTAAAAAGTAGCAAACAATGCTATCATGTTTTCCAATGTTCTCAAAATAAATCACAATCTTATACTCATGTCAATTGGACAATATCAAAATAAAACATCAATTTTTAAAACATATGTTTCCAATTTTATCAAGATCACAAATAAAGCTCCACAAAACACCCTACCCTAATAGAATCCAGGAATGCAGTGAAACAAATCAGCACACACAGCATTATATAAACAAATGCCCAACAAACTGAATAACATCATAAATAAAGTTCATGAATAGCAAAAGATTGTCAAAATCGATTAAAAATTGCAGGAGAAAATCCAATAAATAGTATAGAAAACATAAATTATGAAATCATACTTGCTCTGTAACGTGTGATTGGGATCTCCCGAAGTTCACGTCTAATGCACAGATATTCCCCTAGCAAAGCCATCACAGCGAGCCCAGTTCCATTTACAACCCACCACGTTATTGAGGAGGGCCAACCACCATATATGATGCAAATAAACAGATGGATGATGTACAATGTAGCTGAAAAATCTAAGCACTTCTTAGCCCTCTCAATCAAATAAAGCATAAATCCAGCTCTGCAGCAGCAACAAACCAACTTCATCAAGGGAAGTAGTAAAGTTGGACAATTAATGCGATGATCAAATATACACATATTGGTCAATAAGATACTACTGCTAAACCTAAATCCAATACAAAATGCCAACTTTTCCGTTGAACCAAAATATAAATAGGATCCTCACCATAAACCATCATTTAAAATGTAATCGGGATCAAGAAGCAAGCAAGCATTAATAATACTAAACATACATCAACAAAAACATATTTCAAATTCCAATATCAAAATAACAAACTTCCTGACTATTTAAACTATAGCTAACAACATTTCAATATAAAAGATGAAAATAACAGCAAACCAATTGACAAAATTCCAATCCAAAGAAGATTTAGTCTCTCACCCTGCAACTGAGCTAAGCAGCATGGAAACAATGACACACCAGCCGGTGACAGTGGATATCGTGACAGTAGCAAAATCAAAGAAATACACAAGGCTCAGCCGAGAAACCCGAGTGCCAACAAGAACGGTCAAAAACATACCAAGGCTGAGATAATACAAACATTGAAGACAAGCAATCTGTGCAACAATAAGCCAAGGGTCCCATACCACTGCACCATAGAACATCTCTTCTCCTTTAACACTTCTTCCCAAACAAAACTAACTACAAACCAAACCAACTAAATCCTCCAATACCCAGATCACCAAATATCAAAACCCAGATCACCAACTTGCCTAGAATCGCCACTTTAACAAAATAAAACCAATTGCTCAAACCATACGCAATTTGTGTAGCCAATTGCAGCAAACCCCAAATGAAGAAAACGAAAAAGGAATCGAATTTTGAATACCAATTGAAAAACCCAGAAGTGTGCTATGACGAGACTGGATCCCGGTTGATCAACAAATCTGAAGCAAACAACACAGTTACGCAATTAGGGAAAAAATCACATTTCTAAATTTTGAGAGAGAAAGAGAAAGAAACAAACCACGAGAATTACGTTTGTGGAGAAGAAAAACATCAATCAATCAATCAAACACTGTTGGTAGAGACGATTGTAGATTGGTTTTCAGAGTGATTCCATTCAAATACCACCTGTAGAATTTCACCACAGAGACGAATCTATTTAGATTACTTTTAATATTAAAAAGCAGCCTGTGAAATTTCGATTACACCCTTCAACACTTACATTTTTGCGTTTCTTTCCTTTTATTGTCGTGATTTTCTTTAATTACCATCATTAAGAAAATGAATAGCCTGGCTCATCTCATCAACAAGAATCATTACATCACAAGTCCTTAGTCAATGAATACACAACACCTCATTCCTCCTATGTTTGTACAATATCAGTACACTAGCATTGCAAAAATTTGTCAAAAACAAACATAACAAACAATGAAGATTCAAGAGTCTTTTTGAGTGGAAGACTTCCTTCTCCGACCAGGTCTCTTTGCTGTGGCAGTAACTTTGTTATCCTCTTCTTCCTGATTCTGTTTCTGTTTCTTTACTTCTTGATCATTTACAGGTGTTGGTTGTTTTGATGAGTTTACTTGGCTTTTGCTTTGACTTTGGCTTCTTAGCCGCAGTATTTCCCCTTTTGCTGCTGCAACTTCCTCTTCCAGTTTCTTTGCTCTCTTTTCCAAGCTCTCCCTTTCCTTTCCAAGCCTCATGACAAGATTATGAGCGTCTTCCATGTTTTCTCTTGCTTCTGTTGCTATGTTCTTTTGCTCGGTTAGAGACCTGTAGAGCACTTCTTTCTCATCTTCAAGGATAGAAATCTGGGAACTTGCTCTTTCTAGGTTCTGAGAAAGTGTCAATGCGTTTCGATTCATCTCATCTAGAGATTTTGTAGCCTCTTCTAAGTCTGTCTCTAGAGACTTTCGAGATTCCTTGTCCTTCTGAATCTGTTTCTCCAAAGCTTCCACTTCTTTTCTCAATGAAGAAACGACATTCTTCTCTTCTTTCAAATCCTTAGTTGCAGCTTCAACTTTCTTATACACATCTACCAATTCTTTCTCTAGCTTATCACGAGTTTCTGCTACAGCTGCTAGCTCGTGCAACACAACTTGCAGTTCGTCGCCAGTTTTCTTCAGAACATCTTTAGTTGACGTCAGCTCACTGGCAATGACTTCACCACTTTGCCTAGCTTCATCAAGGCTGTTCTGCAATATTTCCCTGGCTTCAGTGTATTCAGCCTTGACTTTGGAGATTTCAGATTCAAGCTCTTTACACATACTTTTCGATTGCTGCAGTTGCTTTGCGACATCAAAAGCCTCATCCTTTGCCTTCCCAAGCGTTTCCCGAGAAACTTGGAGGTCATGTTTCAGATTCTGTACTTTCTGTATCTCCCCATCGAGCAGTTTCTTCAGCTTCTCCTTTTCTTCCATCAAAAGTGCAACCATTGCTCGATTTTCACTTGCTTCATTAAGAATAATCTCAAGTCTTTCCTTCACCTGATGTAGTTCTTTCTCTTTTTCTTCCAAAAGCTTTGCATCCAAAGCTGCCTTCTCTTCAGAAGATGACTTCAGATTGCTGTAGTCTTTTTCAAGAACACGAATTTTGCTGTTGGATTCATCTTGCTCAAGAACTAAACTACTAACTCTTGCATTTAACGCCTCCAACTCAGAGCTCTTTGCTTCTAGATCTCTTTTATTTATAATGATTTCATCCTTCAGTACTTGGATTTCTGAGTTCGCTTTGGCCAGTTCCTCCTTAGTCTGTTTGTATATAGAATTCAAGTTATTCAACTCCGATTCTTTTTCTGCAAGCAAGGAGGTGAGTTTCTGAACATTATTGTCCTTCTCCTTGATCTCTATGCTGATCAAGTTAGTCCTGTCATTTAAGACTTCAATCAAACTGATCTTTTCCTTAAGTTCTTCCTCAAGGGTCCTTTTATCTTCACCAGCCTTCAAGAGTTTGGTTTGAAGATCATCTATTTCAACTTTAAGCTGATCAAGCAATTTTTTCTCATTTTTAAGCTCTTGCCCCAATCTTGCAATAGTACTGTTAGCTGAAGTCAATTGGTTCACTAAAGACAACTGTTCTTCCTTCACCATTTTCAATTGCTTGGCACTTTCTTCTTGTTCATCAAGCAGTTTTGATTCATAATCTTTCCGCAGTGAGATGATGGCTGCCTCCTTTTCTTTGAGCTCGGTGTTCAACTGCATTCAACTAGAGAAGATCAAAAACCAAAACTGATAAACAGTATCTAGATACCGTTATCGATTGTTTAAAAAACTATCTTAACAAGTAAACCCAGGAAAATTTCCCCTTAAAGGTAAAGATCAAAGCTTACAGAATCTATAGTTGCTTCAAGAGTTTTCTTATCATTCCGGGCCAAACCATAGAGTGCACCAAGCACACTAGTACCAAGTATTCCAAGTGCATTAAAGAAAGCCACAATGGGATTTGATGGAGGTTCGCTTTGATGTACCTGTTCACCCAATAAAGCTTCATTATCAGTTTAAACTAGAAATGAGTTACTCAGCAAAAACAGAATTCAGTTTTCTAGAGCATTCATAGATAAGCAAAGTTAGAACCTCAACATTTTGTTTTCCATCTGTTGCAGCTGGCTCACTTTCATTGAGAGCTGCATGAATGAAAAAGATTATCCATGATCAAAACCGAGAGATTCAGATGAAGTTCAAATAAGCAAAAGAACAATAAGGAGTATTTGACAACCACAGAGAAGAAGATAGCTATCTTGAAATGTGTTCTCTCATCATAGATGCAAGCATATTAAGGAAGCCTAAAACTAACATAATCTATTGAAAAATATTGTACGAGAAGGAGGAAGACTGAGCAGCATATCTATGAGTAGTCTTTTTCTCTCTCAAGTGCAACTATAAACGGTATATCTAGATATTAGTAACTACATAAGCAATGATGTGCACCATTCAAGTAATGACAAACACAGAGCATACTTACAAGGTTGTTGATGAGACATTTCAGTTATTCTTTTTGGTAGTCGTCGCCTCATATAGGCAAAGCAACCTCAAAGATGGCAATTCATAATCATACAAAAACACAAGGGAAATGAAGGAAAATAAATAAATATATGTACAAATAAAACCACTAATATGTAGAACTCTTAACAATAAAAGTAACATGATGTGTAGTGCAACCTAGAAAAGAATTCAACTAAGACCCCTTATGGTTTTGCTGTCTTTTCTTTTCCCATGTGTTTTCTTGAAACTGTTTATCATAATAAATGAGCTTACTGTTCCTAAAATCACTTCAGAGAAAGACATAGAGATAATGCAAGTTGATTATTGCACACTAAACGTTCTCATGAGAAATGTTAACACATTATACTTCACACTTTCAGAACATTAGTGCAAGAACATCACCATTAAGACAAACTTCTTTCTTCAAGATATACATAAAATTCTAAAATTTCTTGAGTCTTTGTTCAGTTTTCTACGTCTCTATACATCTTAACTTGAAATCCTAACATATTTGCACTAAATTGGCATCAAAGCCTATGCCTCACTAAGTGCAGACACAAGAATTATGACATCTATAGTCATTTTGCATAAATTAAAATCAATTCCCAAACTTGCTACTCACATACCACTAACATTACAAGAAACCTAAAGATAACTACTTCCTCGCAAAAATCACTACATAACTAACATAACAAAAAAACCCATTTCACCAAATGCTATAAACTAAAACAATGAACGAAAAATAAAGAAATCTTGACATGTAATTTAAGCATTTCAAAGCAACAGCGAACTCACATGAAGCTACCCCATCAACAGCTCTGGCTTTGAGATGCAAGAATGGAAGAACTGAAATACCCAGAAATAGTACTGCTCTCCTCTTGCTAAGAAGAATCTCATTGGAGTCTTGGGGAGCCATTGAAGCCATGATTGATGATGATAGTTTCTTCTTCTTCCTCTTATAAGTCTCTGCATTTCTTGAATACCAAAACGCGGAAGACTGAGAATTGAAGCTTGAAAATGAAGAGGATGAAGGTGGGTGTAGATAGTGAATGGTTCCAGTGATGAGAGTCATGGCTTCGTCTGCTTGTTGTTGTAGAGATAAAAAGCGAGCTCTCACTTTCAGTGATCTGGTGTTTATTGTTGGGCTCTCTCTCACAGTCTCTCGTTTTCAGTTTGGGATTAATGGATGAATACCCAAATTACTTATATGGGCTTGTCATTTTGACAAATTACTTCATCAACAAAATTTACATTTTCTATTTATTTTTTAATTTTTAATTTCTACAAACTACACTCATGTCCACAACCAAAGATAATTTACATATAAGTAAAGTTTTTTTTGTAAAACATATCACTACACCCCTCTATTGATTAAAATTATTTAAAATATAAAATAAAATAAACTTCAAAGAATATTATTTAGATTTAGAAAAACGGTACCCAATGAAATGTAATTAGATTAAAGTAGATATTCAATTAAATGAAATCGAAATTGTGGTGTGATGTTTGACGAGAATGGAACGGAGGAGTCAAGGTAATCGGAAATTAAACTTTATTACTTCCCAGAAATCTCAGTCTTGTGTGTGAGGTTTCGTAGCCCCACAGTGGGCGCCAAACTGTGGTGCCAAATAAACCACAGCCAAATATTAGGCTAAGATTGCTTGAGAAATACAGCTAAAAGCTTACAAAGATAATTTCTCAGAGTTTCTGCTCTGATGAATAAAAATCGGATCATTTTTCAGTCATCCCTACCCCTTATTTATAGTGGGTATTCGGGTCCTACTTCTGGTTGGATTGGGACTCCTTGTCCTTCTTGAGCTTGATCTCCTTTTTGGACTTGAGTCTCCTATTTGGACTTGGTCTCCTTTCTGGACTTGGACTTTTTGATACTATCTGGAAGGTTGTAGAGCTGCACCATGCTTCTCCGACCGCAAAGGTCAGTTGGGTTTGTTTGGGCGCTCTTTGGCCGCAGGTTCGGTGGGCCTTCTTCGACCGAAGGGGGCGTTGGTTTGCTTCGGTCGAAGGTTTTGGTTATGCTCGGGTCTTTGAGTTTTCCAATTCGCTAAGGGCTCTTGACTTCGTGAGATCGTAAGTTGTTTTCCCAACACAGAAATAAAATTGAATTTTTTATTTTTAATTAACTGAACTTTTAAATTAAATTGATTAAAAACTAAAATATTAATTGGAACCCAATAAATTAACTAGAAAGTAACTAAATTTTCAAATACAACTACAATGACCAATAGCTTTAAATTTCAATGTTTATAATATCATAAATCATAAATCATGCTAACTTCTACTTCTTACTTATATTTTTCATTCATTACATTAATTCATTCTTCAAAACATACTTGTTGATTCGACTTTGGATTAACCAAAAACTTTTAACATCAAAACTAAAAATCGAACGAAAGTATATATTTTCAGCTAATTGAACATTTATTTTTTTAAGTTCAGTTTTGGTAAAAATTAAAATTTGTTCCATTCTAAATTAGATAAATTGTCCTTTTCCCGGCTTGTGTAAATTTATTTTATTTATTATAATTATAATTTCATTTTACACATTTAACCTAACCTATCTAATTTACCATTCCATCATAAGAAGTAATTTCAAAACATAAATAATATTATTTTTATGCAAAAATAAATTCAAAATATATTTATCTTATTTAACTCACCCCTGGATATTTATAAAGAAAACAAGAGTTTTTGAGTCAAAACCCTACTTCCGAACCAAAATTAATAATTTGCGAAGTCCTACCTTGACTGATTTCTAACTTTAGACGTTAAAATTTAATTTCTCCCTTTCAGAATTGTAGTTGCTTACCGTTACTTAGTAGACTACTAAATCTGTGACATATAAGTCGTTTATCACATATGGGCTAAAAGTCTAACATAACTTACTATTTTCCTTCAAATGTAACTTACTAAGTCTATATCACTTGGGTTCTCATATACTGTTCACATCAGTAAGATAACACAACTTAATATATTAGTGATGAATGAACAACAATTAAATATATACATGAGTTTGCAAGTTAGAATAACTAGCCCAATACGTAAATGTTTTCATCTCATCTATTTGATGCTTCTCTCACAAAAAATAATGAACACCTCCAAAGATGATTTTCTTCATCCTCAAGTATAAACCTCTCAAATTTGGTATGTAATTGTCCTTTCAAATATTCGATATTGTTTAACAGTATCAATATTATATTTATATCCCTATTTTTAAAAAAAAAAATGTTGAGACATTGGTGCTCTAATTCTCATCCCGATGAATATGGCCAAGACAATAAATTTTCACCTCCCTATTTGGCGAGCTAGTCAGGCTGCTTGGACGCCCACCAGACTTAAAATAAAAAGCCTCGCTTGAAGAAGGGTCCATTGGCGGCCTAGTCAAGATAATCAAAACTCAAACGAAGCTTTAAAAATGGATTTATACCAATTTTCGTAGTCTAGTAAACTAGTCTCAAGGTGTCTAAGGCAACCTGGGTGGAAATCAAGTTGTGTAATAGTCTTTAATATAGATATTGTCACTCTGGTTAGTAGTTTATTAGGGTGATCAGGGCTTTGGAAGCTTCAGTATACTTTTTGGCACCCAGATCAAATTGATTCATCAAGGTGCAGACTAAGGCGCAGTTTAACTTGTAAACAGAGTCTTTATTTTGAATTTTTTATTTATTTATTTTTATCAAACTTGCCTTAGTAACCGAAAATTTTGAAATAAATACTAAATGCGTTAAATTGCTCACAAATGATCCAAAATTAGAAAGAAACTTCCTATACATAGATATAATTTCAAAACATTAGCATGAAATGTTCGCCACCGTCACTTCACATTTAGAGCTTGCGCTTCTAATTGACTAATTAACTTGATATGCAGTTTGTTGTGTCACATCATATGCATAAACTTAAACGTGAATTAATCGAGACTTCTCTTATTCATACATGTGTTAATTTTGTGACAAACATGTTTCTACCAGGAGTAAACTTAAAATAATTTTGCATATCTCTTCACATTCAGTGATCAAATTAGTAGTATGTTAGGCCGCTTCATCTGCATAAATTTAAACACGAATTAATCGAGACTTCCCTTCTTTGTGCATGTAATAATTTTGTACAACCTCTCTAAAAGTAAACGTCTCCACATTTAGTGATGAAATTAGCATTTTATTACATAATCTTTATGCTATACTTCTTATTATTCAAATTCACTTCTCGACTCCTATCTCGTTGAATGATTACATTAGGTTAGTTCATCTGGTTTTCAAGTATAATTTCTAGTAATTGTTTTTACTTTGGACTCCATTAGTTTAATCATTTCAAATCCAAAAATCAATATAAACATTTTTTTTGAGCGGTTTTCATTATCTCAACTAAGGGAGAGCATTCGGTTAACTAAAACCGAATCAAATTTTTTTATCTTTGGTTAACTGAACTTCAAAATATACAAACTGAAAGTTGAACGGAATTTACATTGATTAACCAAAAATCGACATCAAAATTTTTCAGTTAACAGAAACATTAATTGAAAACTAAATAAATGAATTAAAAATATGCTTCTCTTAAAAAATAAAAAAAAATTCAGTAAAATTACAATGAGCAGCAATACAAAATTCAATTTTGTGACTTATAACACTAGCATTATCAAACAGTCATGCCCATGTTCGCGCCTGCTCGCTCATCCTCGAAAAAAAAACCAGTGATTTTATAGTCACCAATTTAAATGATGTGTCCGTAAATTCACGGGCCGCCCCATGGGCTTTCACGTTAATTTGATCCGTTTCCATCTGTATTCTTAAAAGCATGTAATTTTATCGTCATCAATATATGATGACCGTGCCCACATGATCATAGTCCGTTACAATTAAAAAAAAAGACATTGCTATATAATATCAATAATCATAAATTCTCATAACTCTTACTTGTTGCTTCTATTTTCCATTCACCAAAGCAGCGTATCCATCAAATTATTATTTTGGTTTTCGGTTAATCGAAAAATTTCGATATAAAAACCGAAAAATTCAAACCGAATTTTTTGGTTAACAAACTGAAAAATTAAAAATACATATATTTTCTATTAATTGAATCGAAAACAAAAACAAAAAATATATATTGCATCGATTTTTTTTCTTAAATTTTTTTTCGATTTCAACAAAAATTAAAATTTAATTGATCTTGATCTCAACTAAAATTATTTATTAAAAAATCAATTGAAAATATTTTAGAAAACATACATTTAATACAAAAATCACTAGAGAATTATAAAAATACCATTAAGATATACGTGACACCTCAAATTTTAAAATTACTCTAAAATATCAACAATTTCATCAATTTTATTAAAATTCATCACAATTAACATATACATGAAGTTTTTATAAACAAAGAATTATTTTTAAATTTTAAAATAACATCCAAAGATTGAGAATGAATTATTAAATTTTATATTAAATGAAAAGTAGCATTAGTTACTAATATGTGTTAACACGTGCAAGTTACTATTTAAACATTTTAAAAGAAAAATCACTCTATAAATCTATATTATATGTCACATCGTTGAAATTAGTATGAAATGACCAGATATTCAGGTGATTTATATAATATACAAATTTTATAAAATAAAAAGCACAAAATAACTGACAGAGATTATTAAATTAATAAATTAAAACAGTAATTGTTGTCCTTTCTAACAAAATTAGACTTTTAGTTACCATTCAACCGTCACGGTTATAAATCGTGAACTGATTGCTTTAAGAGGATGGTTTGCATGCAACTCGATGACTTCAAATTGACAGATCATGTTCCAATGGAAACATGTAATATACCACGACCATCAAGTGTCATTGAAACTCATGATCAAACGTAAACTTGTTGTGTAACGGAACCACCAAGCTGTCACTGAAGATCATACAATACAAACATGAATTTGCTTCGAATATCACATTCAATTCATTCATGAAAACAAACAAAACGTGAAGATGTGCTGTTGGTAGTAATATGTTCGTTTGTGTATGTAAAGAATCTAACGATAATATCGATGAAAACGCAAAGAGTTGCAAATCATTACTAGTAGATGGATAAATGTTGATCAAATTTGAAATTATTACAGATCAAACTGAACTAATGACAACACACAACAGACAAGACAAGGTTTGATTACATGGTCTCGACCAGAATGGCTCTATTGCAGCTTGTTGATTCAGCAGCCTTCTTTTGTGCGGCCTCACGACAACTCTTCTCCCATTTCGCCCATCTCTCGTCCGGCAATACCTTGCTATCGCGGCAGACTGGACTGCAAAATGCTTTCTCACCTCTGCACAATAAAAAAATAAAATGAAAAAGACTCGTAACTGATCATAAATCATAAAGGGGAACAAACCTGTATATATAAATGTCTTCCGTTTGGTCAAGTTTCTTCTTGCAATAGAAACAGAAGCTTAGGAAGCCTTCAGGGAAGCGAGAATGGGTGAATGATAAAGGAAATGTGAACTTAACGCGCTTGTCCTCTTCAGATTTGGTATTGATCATGTCTAGAATTGGATCTTCTAAGATATGGTCACAGAAAATTTGAATCTTTTTCGGATTCGGACCGTGAGTTGTGATGCAAGTATAGTCCTCGGACTGTTCTACTTCTTCGGCAGTGAGTGAGCTCAAAAGTTTCTTGGTTTCTTCCAATGACACGAAATGGGGACTAAATTGTGCAGGTTTGGGACTTAAGTCTACGGTTTCTGAAATTAAATGGTTTCTGGGCAAAGAGATTGATTTGTTGAACAGTGCAGTGGCCTCTGCTCCTGTTCCCATGAAATTAACAGCATCGAACTCGAGTGTACGGAAGATTATGTACTTTCGAGTGGATGATTCGGCATCTGAATTGTTTTCCTCAGCAGCGAGGATTGTTACGATTCCAAGTCCGACCACGTCGCTGCTCCACATTTTTGTTTGAATTGAATCTGCAAAATTGGACAGAAACAGAAATGAAACCGAACTCAACAGCTTCAAAGCATCAATAAACCACAGTTCTGTTACAGTTCAATTATCAGAACTTCGAAACAAGAACGAAATCAACATGCATCGACAACCAAGTAAAACAAAAACAATCATCAAGATCTATAACAATCACACAGACCAAGAAAATGAATCACAAAAAAACAAAAAGCTCAATTAACCAAGAAATGAGTCACCTGAGATTTTCTCTCTCTAGACTAGAACTCCAAATGCAGAAAGCTATCTGAGCTAGAGCTATCACAACCAAGAAATGAAACACAACTTATGAAGAAGATGCAAAAATTGATAGGACAATAATGGGTATGTGTTTTTACTGCATTGCATGTATAAAAATGAGAGAAACTGGAAGACGAAGCTGCTTTTAGTTACTGTTCACAGTTCATAGAATCGCTGACGGGATTATATAGGTGAACGTGGTGGGGACACAGGTGAGTGTCATTACCATAATAAGACCAAGTAAAGAGTAACTCATGTGTTAAAAGTGTAAAAGAAACGTGTAGTGTAATGGTATGGTTTTCGTGATATTTGTGAATTGTTTTTTTTTTTTTTTTAATTTTATATATATATATATATATTAGTTTTGTAATTATAAATTTAATTTTTTTTCACCTTTGAGACATGTGTATATTATATTTTATTTTTGTATTGTTTAATCAAATGTAAAAGAATGTATAAAATATAAAAATTTGTTATTGAGATATTTAATAGTTTAATTAAAAATTAATTTAATTTTATTCAACATTTTATTTATATAGTAAACTTTTAAATATTTATTGGTCAAAATTATATAATTTTAATAAAATAAGTCTATTATTATGGATTTGATAGAAATGGTAGTTATTTTTGAAGTGTTTAGTTAAATTATTATGATTACATTAGTTTTGAAAATGAAAAAAATCTAGATCAACAAAAAATACTTTTTATTGTTTATCCTTTTAATTTATATTATTTTATTATTTTAAGCCTTCTAATTTTACGACTTTCAAACTATTAATATTAACATTCAATGCTTCCAAATTATTAAGAGTGTGTTTGGTAGATAGATTTTCAATTAGCGATTTGAAAATTTAGATATTTGTGAGTAACTTTTTTTTTATTAGTAATGAGAGTTAGCGATTTCTTTTAAGTAGATGTCCATAAATCGTTAATAAAAAAATTCTCATTCTACCCTTATTCAATTTTAGTTATTACAAAAATAGAAAATTTACTTAAATAAATACTTTTCAACCACTATATAATTTTAATAGTTGAGATCTATTTATGATAGATTGGATGAAAATGATAGTTATTTTGAAGTTTTTAATTAAATTTTTATATGTTCATATTAGTTTCGGAAAAAAAATATATATATCTAAATTACTGGTTGGTGAAAATAATTGTTAACCCGCAGAATTTGTATCATTTTATTGTTTAACCTTCTTATTATGTATAATATTGTTATTTATACAAATTTCAAATTACTCACTCAACTTGTTAAACATGTAAGCTTCAAACCATAGACAAGTTCCGTGAGTTTACAACAACATCAAATACTTCGATGTTACTAATACCCAATAGGTCAACAAAACTTCCTATTCTTATTTATTAAGAGTGTCAACAAAAATGCATAGCCTGCGATTGACAATCTGACACTATTTTATTGATACTTGTAATTTTTTTTTTAATTTATGCACACATTATTTAGTTTTTGCAATTTTATTTTTAAAATTGATTTTTTTTTTAAAAAAAATATTTGAGAATTGGTATAGATTATATTTTATTTTTGGGCTATTTAATATAATGTAATATATATATATATATATATAAAATACATAAAAATTTGTAAGTGAAGTACTTAATGGTTTAGTTAGAAATTAATTAGATTGTTTGTTTGTTAATGTTTATTTATTTCGAAATATCATCCACTATTTCGATGAGTATTTAATTTTATTTAGAAATTTACTTAAATAAATACTTATGAACAAATTTTTTTTAGAACTATATAATTTTAATAGAGTAGTTATATTTATTATTGATTTGATGGAAATGATAGTTATTTTAAAGTTTTTAGTTAAATTTGTATGTTTATATTAGTTTTGAAAAAGGAAAACATCTAAATTACAAATTTACGAAAATAATTTTCAACCTCTGAGTGTATACAATTTTATAAAACCACCGCAAGTTTGCTAAATTCTAAAAAAAAAAAAAAAAAACTACAGTAGTTTAAATTTTCTTCATTTTACTACTTTTATGTTGATTTAAATGGGATTAGTGTTCACCTTTTTAATACTTGTAAATTTTTTTAATTTTTTGTTTTTTGTAAATTATGTATATATTACTTAATTTTTGTAATTTTACTTTTAAAATTAATTTACTATTTTGATTAACATTTGAGAGTATGTGTAAATTAACTTTTTTGGGGTCATTTAACAAAATGTAAAAAACTATGGGTCTCGTTTGGATAACTTGTACTTTTGACTTCTAAAAAGAGGGAAAGAGAAAAAAAAAGGAAATAGAAGCACCACCTCAACTACTTTCACTGAAAGCATTTTCCCATCCTATAAGTACTTCTGATTTCTAACCAAAACAGTACTAAAAAGTGCTTTTGAGTTTACAAAGTTATAAAAGTGCTTATATAAGCCACAGTAAATAGACTTTATATAATATAAAAATTTGTTATTGAAATACTTAATGATTTAAATGAGTAAATAAAATATTTGAATTAAAATAAATTTAGTTAATATTTTGATTGTCTCACATAAATTTAGTTATTTTAGTTAATATATATTTTTTTAATTAATAAAAAAAAAGTTTAAATAATATATTTATATTTTTAAAATTTACAGTTACATAAATCTAATTTACTTTTTAATTTCTATTTTTACCGTATGAGCAATTTTTTTTTTCTTGCTGCGCATCCACTTTGGGATTGAAAAATTTCCATACAATCTCAAAACGATTAAATCTATATTCACCATTTAACTAGTGATATATTTATATTTATTTATTGAATATAAGATGAAAGAGGATGGGAAAAAGAAATTTGTTAGTAAAGAAAGGAAACTAAAACAAACCAAATATAATATAATTTGCTGACTAAAATTTATTGTTTGAATTTCTCAGTCGAAAAATTTAAATTCATTTTTCCATTTTTATGTTGTCATGGAAGTTAGACAAGTAAAATAAAAATGGGAGGTTTTTATTTTATTATTATTATAATATGATTTATTATCCCAAATGAAGATGGATAATCACATTTTATAAATTTCATGGAAGATACTCAGAACATTCTACCATCATATCATTAAGAGCATTTGTACTAATAGTGTGAGTTGGGTCATATTATGAATACAAATAACCAATTACTCATGTTAATCCCACAAACAACCTAAACCAATTTTTTGCCTTTTCCAAACAACTTAAACCAATTCATTGCTTTTCTCATATATCTAATTATGTATTGTACTAGGTTTAATCATTAAATGAAATCGCATCAAATTCAATAAATTTATATTAACTCATGTAAAGGTAATTATAATGATGTACTCCCTCGTGTTCATAATAAAAGACGTTTTAGGAGATTAAATTTTATTCAAAATAAATGTCGTTTGTGATTTTCTATATAATTAAACAAGTCTAGTTCCAATTTTATCCTCTCATTCTCTCACGTACTCATTTATATATATACACGTTTTCAAAACTCTTCGTTTCTCGTGTTTTACTTCTTTTATTAGTAGTTAAATACTGTTAAAACCTTTCATTTATCAACCACATTCATTCATTTAAAAGTAAATATTTTATATATAATCTTCAACCTACCATTATTCAAGGTAAAAAAAGTAATCAGTATTCAAAATGAGTGAAAAGAAAGAGATACAAAAGTTTTCAGATGACAATAGAGTAAAAATAAAGGAAGAATATGGAATCAAGGAAGAACATGGAGGAAACAATGGAGTTCAGAGGAAGATTTTGGATTTTGATCTTAACAAGTTTTATTACGAGGAAGGAGAACTTCATCCTAATAAAGAGATTCAACAAACAATACTGGAGATGTTGAGGATTTATCTCCCAGATTTTTTCTGAATTTCTAAAAAAAAAGAGATGTATTTTCATGGTCTACCTTTTAATTTATCAGGTTTTATTTTTATTTTTATTTTTCTGTTCTTAAGTTTTTTTTTTAATGTATTTTGTTTCAGTAGTGTAATCTAATTTCATTTTGTTTCCATTTTTATATTTATATTAATGTGTTTTTATATACATTTCTCATATTTTATTATTGTCATTTTAATATAATCTCATTTTAATATATTATTGTTTCATGAGTACTCTGTTTTTAAATTACTCAGAAACAACTGGAGAAAATCATGAACACAACAAAAAAGAAAAAAGACAAAAAGATAGCATATCATAACACCAAAATAAACACACTAAATAACTAATAATGGATGGAAGAAATTATTTATTTTACTTGGTGTATGATTTTTGAATTTACGTATTTTCAATTTATTTTATTTTTTTCATCTCATGAAAAATAAGAAGTTTGTCATTTTTATTTTTAATGTTAATTTTAAATACAAGAGGTTTATGATGAAAAAATTAAAATATTTTTTTTATTATTAATATGTGAATTTTAAAAATTCACTAGAAGCAGGATTTAGGTGACTAAATAGCATGTCTACAAGTAAAAGATCATGTAATGAGAAAATTTCTGAGAGAGAAAATTAACAAAGCACTGCAAGGAGATCTTGTCCAAATGGGAATGTTATCTCAACTTTTTGGTTGAGGCCATACAGACTCAAAAAAGTGATGAAGAAGTTCCAAATGATACAGTGTCAAGTATGAAAACACAAGTCTTTTAGGTGACTAAATAGCTTCACACGAGTCTTTTATGTGAATTGACAATGCTTGCATCATAAGGAACTTAATCACACACTCTCCCAGTATCCACATAGTACAAACACAATATTAAAACAAGTAAATAATTTGTACCACCGAAAAAATGTCAATCTTTGGTTAGGCAAAAGTAAGAGTCATCAGATGCAAAAATTGAAGCTAATGATGAGTTGGATAAATATTTTCTTTGATAATATCTTCTTTTTTTGTTTTATTTTTATTTTTTAAAATAAAATAAATTTAAAGCAAAAATAAAATATTTTAATATTAATCATTCTAACAAAGTCATCACTTTTTGCACTATAGCAGGATCACAACTGATCTGTGTTGGAAGAGTACCCTCCATTTCCCTTGCACCTTTATTCATGTGAGGGATTTTGTAATTGTTGGATCCTTCAACTTTCATAATTTCCTGCATACACAATTGTAAAGTCAAGAAAACACGATTTATTTTTTTTACAGGATATTCATCAAAAGACTTTTCAACTGCATGGATAAGCTCTTCCACTGTCTTTGGACACTCTTTATGTTGCAATGCTTGAATGGCGCTAAAAAATCCAAGGTCCAAAATATTTAGGTCCGGTGAGTTTGGAGGTTGACAAACTAATTTTATATCAAAACCATGCTGTGAAGCAGCTGCTTGAAATTCCTTGTCACTAGGATCAACGTGCGTCCTTGCATTATCTTGTTGGATAAAGATATTATTTCCTAAATCATCTCTGGGCCACTTAAGTTGAATTGCCGGTATGACCTTTTCAATCAAAAATGTCTTTATAGTTTCTCTTGTGACTGAGGTCATTGGTTTAATCTCTAAAGTTCCAGCTTCTCTATTTCGACTTCGTCTTTGGGCCGGTTGTAAGTGAACAAATGGAAACACTCCTATTTTTCCTGAGAATACTTCATTTCCTTCATTGTCAAATCTTGGACGAGCCATAGCAACTAAAAACATTACCTTTTCAATGTAATTCTTACTCTGACATGTGCGCAAAGGTTCCTCTTCGTTGGGAAGTAAGTAATATTTTTCCGACTTTCTTGTCATATAAAACCATTTTTCATCGATATGCACAACATTAAACATATCGTAGAATTTTGGCTCATAAGGCAAACTGCTTTGATCTAACATGGATATGCAAAATCGCAAGCGTGTTTTTTTATTTTCTTCTTTTAACTGCGGCTTGATGGCATTTGAATGACGTCTTATAAGACCTTGTTTAATGCGTCTATGTAATGATGTATAGCTAACACTTGGACCAGTAGCCTTTAAATATTCCGTAAGAGACATTATAGTCTTTCGTCGGTGTAAGGGAATTTCAAGAACCCGATTTAAGTCTACTTCAATTTTTTTCCGCCCACAATTTTTTGTTTTCCTATGGGACACATCAATTGCTATACCATTTTGAGTATCTTTTGCTTGTTTCCAAATTCTTTGGACTGTTCTTATCTGAACAGAAAACGATTCTGCGACCTCTTTGGTTGTATCTCTTTTCAATTTTCCATTAACACTTTTTTCCAATAAACTGTTGTAGATGGCCCATCTTTGGTCATTTGATAAATTTTTCCTTGACTTTTTAATTTCTTCTTCATGTGATATCTCTGATTTGAAAAAAAAAAAAGAATTAGTTTTTAAACACAAACAACAGATAATTGAATATAGCTAAATAATCACACAAAATATCCAGGAATAACTAATAAAATAAATTTTAAAAAATATAAATTAACATATAAAAATTAAAAATAAAATAACAAAAATCACATATCATAAACATGGATTAAAAAATAATCATCTTTACTCATGGAATAAAAAAAAATGAATTAAACAAATTTAAGCTGATGAACAATAATTTTACAAACAAATGAAAATCAGACTAATATTTATTTTAAAAAAATACAAATTAATTCACTAGAAAAAAATCATATACATAAATAAGTATATCTTAAAACAAAGAATTTAACAACATACAACATACAGTAAACAAATGCTCCTATTAATTTTTTCAAGATAATTTAAAAATATTTTTAAAAAATAAAATTAACAAGAATTTTTTTAAAAAAATATCTAAATAATTCAACACTGTTTATTCTAATTTTAGAAAATATACTAAATGAAAATTTTTTTATTCAAATACATTATCCATTGATTATTGAATATTCTAAAATAAATTACCTACAATTAGTAGTATGAGAACAATATAAATGGAATTGAAAAAAAAAAAATACCTGTAGGCTCAGATAAAAGTTGTTCATCTTCCACATGCACACCATAAAGCTGTTCATCTTCCACATGCACACCATGGAGATCTGTGTCCGGTAAAGATGGCTCGAAGTCTTCATCAGGTTCTAAGTTTAAATCAAATCTCATAGCAGATGTTCTTAACGGTTCCAATAACCTCGACATTGTCTCCTCTCCCTCTGTGCGAGACATTATCTCCTCCTCCTCTGTGTGGGGTTGATGAATATTCAAATCAATTGAATAATCTCTCTCATTCTCATCGTATATAACTGGAAAATTTAAATCGATATTTTGTTTTTTACTATTGAAATCCATGAATATATGTGAGTATTCAAAAATTATTGATATATATAGCCACTAGAATTGTTACTTCTTTTTCAAACAAATTTAAACTTTTTTTTTGGCTCTTTTCTAAAAGTTTTAAATTTTCTGTAAAAATCAAATTTTAGGCTCTCAAGTCTTCATAAAATTTTCGAATACAGATTATATTTGGCTCCAAATCTTAAATTGATTAATTTGAAATTTTTAAACTTTACAAAAACGATAGAAAGAGAAACAGAAGATAGAAGGTTGATGATTATATTTTGAAAACCTTTTAAAAATTCTAGATAACAAATGATAAGCATAATAATCATGTATCTGGTGTAATTGAGAAATGTTAATGTATTAATAAGAGAGATAACATACACTGATAATAATGAAAAATAAAAGAAAAAACATGCATATGAAAAGAATAAATAAAAACATGCGTATAAAAAGAATAAACAGATAATTAATAAATGAGGACAAAGAAGACAATTTACCAATTTTCTTAATAGTTGTGCATGAGGTTAAAACGACTTTTATTATGAACTGGAGGGAGTATAATGCAATTGAATTTAACCCATTGACAAATTTTTTTTTAAAAAGAATTACTGACAAAATGTAAAATTCAAAACTAAATTCAATACAATCATATAAAGAATCTAACAATTTTAAAAACATTTAGAACAATGAATATTAAACTTGTGGAGTTCATCAACCAAATATCAAACATATTAAATAGAATTTTTCTCACACCATTTAGGAACATTATTTTTCATGTCACTTGATAAAGGTCTAAACTATGGAGGTATTAAATGTAATATTATAAAATTAAAGGACTAAAATGAAAAAATATTCCAATATAGAGAATAAAAAATAATAAAAAAATAAAAGAAGGGACACTGCATGTATACAGGAACACACCAAGCGTAAGTTAGCAGCTATCTCTGTTAATGCCCAAAATACGTTTTTTTGACAGTGTCTCCACATCCTACCAATCTCATTTCAGCTGTTCACATCTACACAGTTTTTTTCATTTTCCCAATTCTTTTCTAATTTTTGGATTAGGGTTTTGGTGTTCGACACCACTTTCTATAATTCGACCCAGTCATCATCAGGTATGAATTTGCCCCCAATTTCATTTTCAATTCAGCTGAGATATGTGTTGTTTTCAATTTCATATCGCTTTGTCTTCTGATTGTTTTGCAGATTAATGATCTGGTGCTGTCAATGGAAAATGGGTTTCATCCATGTTTCTTGGGGGTGCTGAATTGAAGTTGAATTTTTTTTTGGGTGGTTGGAAGTGGAAAATGAGGTTGATGTTTAATTCAAGATTTTAGTTCTTGAAAAGGTAAGTGATTGTGTTTAGAAACTTAGAAAGTTATGTTTTTCCTATAAAAATAACATAACTTATTGATCTGGCTCTGTTGTTCTTATGCCTAACTGCACTGAGTTAGGATTCAAGTGTACTTTAATACATAGCTGAAATGAAGGATATTATTGGGTTATGTGATAGATTGGAATTGGAATTGGAATTGAGTTTTGGTGGGGTTTAATAATTAGGATGAAGGATAGTGTGTTATGTTGTAGATGTTTGATCGTGTCAATGATGGTGTTGGTGGGTTGAGGTATTGACTTGGTGTTTTGTCTGGTTCTTGAATATTATCAGGGAGTTATAAGGTTGAGGGTAGTTGGTTTTCGGCTTTATTTGAATTTTAGTTCTGTATATCATGGATGACACCGAGGATGATGCTAGATACCCACCAAACCGATATGGTGGCAATCACCGGCAGATTTATGGTTCTTCGAATCGCCAAAAGGTGTCAGCTCAGGGTGTGTCTTATACTAGGGCAGTTGATACTCCGTATGCTAATGATGAGGATGAGGGTGATTTAGATGATGAAATAGATTTAGAAGAGGAAGAAGGGAATAATAATCGCGACAATGGTGTATCTCAATATGTGGAGAAAGATGGAGAGGACGATGAAGATGAAGATGATGATGAGATTAATGATCATGATAATAACGATGAGTATATCGAGGAGGAAGATGATAGTAAGCCAATAAACAATGACTGGAAGGAAGATGATACTGACTCGAAAAGTCACCCGAAGAAAAGGAAGTTGAAGAGTTTGGTTTCTAGTTATGAATTTGCTCCTCGAGTTCCAGCTCCAGTAGCAGCTCTTCCTGCGCCAAAGGCATCATTTGGAGGTCGAAATTCGCTTACGGATTGGAATGAGCAAGAGACATTTGTTCTTTTGGATGCATGGGGAGACCGGTTCCTGAAACGTGGGAGGAAGAGTCTTCGATCTGAGGAATGGCAGGAGGTTGCAGAGAAGGTATCAGAGGTATCAAAAATAGAAAGGACCGACACACAATGTAGGAATCGATTGGATACATTGAAGAAGAAATATAAAAAGGAGAAGACAAGGATGAGTGAAACAGGTGACAACAGCAGCAAATGGGTTTATTTCAAGAAAATGGACATGCTAATGTCTTCACCTCAGCAACAAGGCGGACTCTCCTGCGGGCTAGACTCTGGAGAATATGTCTTTATGAATCCTCGATCTTACTTGAGCCGCGCAAATGGATTAGATGAAATGAGAGACAGTCCAATGAACTCAGAATCTACTGAAGCCGAAGAGGATGACTCTGATGGACTGCCACCAAAGAAGAGGAGAACAGGAAAAGAATCTGAAGAGAGCTCATCATTTAAGTTGCTTGCAGATTCTATTCAGAAGTTCAGTGAGATATATGAGAAGATTGAGACTAGTAAGCGGCAGCAGATGGTAGAACTAGAGAAGATGAGGATGGACTTTCATAGAGACTTAGAAATGCAGAAAAGACAGATCATGGAGAGAGCTCAAGCTGAAATTGCAAAACTAAGGCAAGGCGGCGCGGCCGCTGGTGATGAGAATGATGTTTCGGCTGAGAATGCAAGCGGGTAAAAGATCTAAGACTGGCCTTTCCTATCTGTAATACTATTATTTAGTATGATGCTAGTAGCGGTAGTAAGCAAACTCTTTGGTGCATTAACCTCTATTCTGCTTGAAATTGCAAGCTAATAATGTGATTCTGGAGATGTTGTATCCATTATACTTCTAACTAAGTTCCTGATTTAGAGTGCATTGCAATTATGTGATTCTGGTGTTATTTGCTATGTTTAGTCATCTGTTATTTATCACTTCAGCCACTGATTAACATTTGTGTTTCATTTACATGATGGATACAACAACTTTTGAACAACTTTTATCATGCAAAAGATATTAGACACTGGATATGTCAACAATTGAAGATGTTGTGGTTCAAAACTAAATTGAAGAGTCTAACATGCAATTGATGGGCTATGTTAACATTGACACCAGCTGCAAAACTGTAATTAAATTTTGTTATATCAAAATTTTCAATTTAACTGTCCTGAATAAAATTTAACACCAAGAAAATCAAAGAATATAGAGAAGCTTTCTATAAATCATGCATTAAATAATTAAAATAAAAAGAATAAAAAAAACCTTATAAGCCAAAAACGAAATGGGCCAAAAGCAAAGTCCAATAAACAAACATAATAAAATTTACAAATCTTATAATCTAAATGGACCAATAAAAGTCCAGTAAAAAACGTAAACAGGGAGGTAGTAGTCCACGTCATAAAAAAAAAAGCCCAAAGAGAGAGGTAGTAGTACACATCAGCAGCAGAGCACTTGGTACATGGTAGATCTTTCTAGAATCATTTGAGTATCTCGACTTCTCTAGGACCATTTGACTCCACCATTTAACAAATATTCACAAAAATACCACCAAACCCTTCAACTGGGTCGGCCTTCGCTTTTTCTCTTTATATTAAAACACATCTCCTCCGACCTCTCTGCACATTCTATTTTCACAAAAGCTCTTGGCTTTAGAACCTTCAGGCACCAGCCACACAAACCTCTCTCGCTCGTCACGCAAAGGTACGATCACGATCTGCGACTTATTTAACCCTAGTTTCTTATATCTTTTTCGAATGTGTAGATCTGTGTTTCTCTCGCGCTAGATTTAGGTATTTGTGTTTATAATATAGCTTCAGTAACTCGATTTGGCTTTTCAATTGTGTTCATTCTACTCAGTAGCAGGTTTGTTGTGTTATTTTTTTTTTGGTTTGATAGTTTTCATTACTTTTGAGTTTTTGACGTTCAAATCGAGAACTTTATTTTCTATTTCCGATGTAGTTTAATATGATGCGCAGTGTGTAGTTTTAGCAGTTTTAGTGGTGGTTGTATAATGTTGCATTACTCAGTTGCATGAAGTATAAACTAGTGTGTTTGTACGTTTTTGTTTAGGTTGCAGTAGAGGATGAACTGTTGTTTGAGTCCTATTTTTTATTTTTTATTGTTGCACATAATTGCACATTGTTGGACTTTTGCCATCTTTCTATTTCCGCATTTTTAGTTCTGATGTATAATTTTTGTGTTTTGCTTTTATCAGATTTGAGTTAATTGCAAAATTTGATAGTTGAAAGAAAATGAGCGTGGTGGGATTTGATTTTGGTAATGAGACCGGTGTCGTTGCTGTTGCGAGGCAAAGGGGTATTGATGTGGTGCTGAATGATGAGTCTAAGCGTGAGACTCCATCCATTGTGTGTTTTGGGGAAAAGCAGCGATTTATTGGAACTGCTGGTGCTGCTTCTGCAATGATGAATCCTAAGAACACAATCTCTCAGGTAAAGAGATTGATTGGAAGGCAGTTCTCTGACCCGGAGTTGCAAAGAGATATCAAGTCTTTCCCTTATGCTGTAACTGAAGGTCCTGATGGATTTCCGCTGATACATGCACGTTATCTTGGTGAAATGAGGACATTTACACCTACTCAGGTTATGGGAATGATTTTGTCTGATTTAAAAACCATAGCAGAAAAGAATCTGAATGCAGCAGTTGTGGATTGTTGCATAGGCATTCCAGTCTATTATACTGATCTCCAGAGAAGGGCTGTTATGGATGCTGCCCAAATCGCTGGGTTACATCCTCTTCGGTTGTTCCATGAAACAACGGCCACAGCATTGGCTTACGGTATATATAAGACAGATCTACCGGAGAGTGACCAATTGAATGTTGCCTTTGTTGATGTCGGGCATTCAAGCATGCAAGTATGCATAGCTGGATTCAAGAAGGGGCAACTTAAGGTTTTGGGTCACTCCTTTGATAGGTCATTGGGTGGTCGAGATTTTGATGAAGCGCTGTTCAATCATTTTGCTGCCAAGTTCAAGGAGGAATACAAAATTGATGTTTACCAAAATGCTAGGGCTTGTCTTCGTCTTAGGGCAGCTTGTGAGAAGCTAAAGAAAGTTCTTAGCGCTAATCCTGAGGCACCTCTCAACATTGAGTGTTTGATGGAAGAGAAGGATGTAAGGGGTTTCATTAAAAGGGATGAGTTTGAGCAAATTAGCATCCCAATTTTGGAACGGGTGAAGAGGCCGCTAGAAAAGGCTCTTGCTGAAACTGGGCTGACAGTTGAGAACATTCACACTGTCGAGGTTGTTGGTTCTGCATCACGTATTCCTGCCATAGTGAAGATTTTAACAGAATTCTTTGGTAAAGAGCCTAGGCGCACAATGAATGCAAGTGAGTGCGTGGCTAGAGGATGTGCTTTGCAATGTGCGATGCTTAGCCCAACCTTCAAAGTCAGGGAGTTCCAGGTAAACTTGAGTTTTTTTGGTATTAAACTATTATCATGGAAAATAATTAGAATTAGTCTATTTTACTTTGTCCAATTATGAAAACGTATGCTGGCTGTGCTTATTGATAGTTTTATTTTTAAAATGACTTGAATCTCTCTTAAGTATTTTATTCTTTTCAAATTATTGTATAATAACTTCATTGACAGGTTGGAGGCTGACGCTAATAGTATACTTTGATTTCTCTTCTAGGAAAGATCAAAATTACCTTTATATGGTTGTTTTCAAGCTTTAATGGACAAGTTGAAAAAAATATACTTATTATGGAAGTTTAAAAACTATTGACTTCCAGTTTTGACAGGGAGTAGGAGATTCATACCATTCATCTCCCTTTTATTTCCAGTTGGTCTGTCTTAATGTGTTGAATGTTGGTTGAAGACTTCACATTTTTTGAGTCAAGTGGTCTGAAATCAGTATATAAGATTTCATATGTTTTCTGAGTTATTGCTCCTATAATTAATGGCTGTATAGAATTCCACATATGGATTTAAGGAGTTAATGGGATGTATTTTCTGAGGCACTACTAATGCTGTATTCATGTTGGTTTCTTTTGTCATCTATCTCTATAATTCATGTGAGTTCCATCATATCTTATGTCTTTTCTGTTTTGTTGTAGGTTAATGAGAGCTTTCCGTTTTCTATTGCTTTGTCATGGAAAGGTTCTGCTACTGACCAAAATGAGACTGCAGAAAACCAACAAAGCACTATTGTGTTCCCCAAGGGTAATGCTATACCCAGTACCAAAGCTCTGACTTTCTACAGGTCAGGTACATTCTCTGTAGATGTCCACTATACCGACGTGAGTGAGCTGCAGGCTCCTGCTAAGATTAGTTCATATACGGTAAGCTTTTACACTAAAATGCTATTGGTCGTTAACTTCATATTCAACTGAAATTTTCATTGCTTGAGTTTTGTCTTTCGGTTACTAGTATTCATAGTTTGTAATGTTTGTTGGGTAGATTGGTCCATTCCAATGTACCAAAAGTGAAAGGGCAAAAGTGAAGGTGAAAGTTCGCTTGAATTTGCACGGAATTGTTTCAGTTGAATCAGCAACGGTAAGTTTTTACAGAAATTTGTAGATCTAATTTTATGTTTCGCCTATTTTTCTTATCAACTCTTGAACACTTGTAGCTATTGGAGGAGGAAGAAATTGAAGTTTCAGTCACAAAAGAGCCAGAGAAAGAAAATGCTAAGATGGATACTGATGAGGTTCCCAATAATACTCCTCCTAGCTCAAATGACACTGATGTGAACATGCAGGATGCCAAGGGCACTGCTGAATCTGCAGGAGCTGAAAATGGTATTCCCGAGTCAGGTGACAAACCTGTCCAAATGGAAACTGATATTAAAGTAAGTAGTTATTGCCTTTTTCTTTTCCTTTGGTTGAGTAAATAAAACTAGTGTAGTTTCTTATATTGATATGATAAGTGATGCATGGGAATGATGGGGGTTTGTTAATTTCTGTGCTTTGGAAGCTCGTTGCTCAGGTATTGTAGTGATTTCTGTTGGGTGTGGTGTATCCATGTCATATCCAGTTTGCACATATTCTTGTATGATTAGTTTTTGGAATTCTGTAGGTGATTAACTGTCATATTGTGAGCTCATGAAGATGGCTGACTTAGCCATTTAATGTGGCACTGTCTTATGATGATTTCTATGTTGCCTGTCGCATTATTTATTTATTTTGATTATATTGACCTGTTCATGGTGGATGCATACTGTTCATGGGCTACGAATCAAAATTAATTCTTAGGAGGTTCTGTATTGTTAGGCTAGAGAATATACAGCATGTTGGCTTAAAATTGACTTGATTGTGGTATAGGGTTGTAGCGAGTAATTTATTATTATTATTTTTTTTCAGGCACCCAAGAGGAAGGTGAAGAAGACTAACATCCCTGTAGCAGAGTTGGTTTATGGGGGGTTGTTATCAGCAGATTTGCAGAAGGCAGTAGAAAAGGAATTTGAGATGGCTCTGCAAGATCGTGTAATGGAAGAAACAAAAGACAAGAAAAATGCTGTTGAAGCTTATGTCTATGACATGAGAAATAAGGTAAATTACATTCTAGTTATGGTATATGGCTATCCATCAAGTTTTCTGCTGATAATCTAATCATATTATGTATGTGTGTGTGTGTATCCGTGCTCCTTCCTGTTCAGCTCTGTGACAAGTATCAGGACTTCGTTACGGATTCTGAGAAAGAACAATTCACAACCAGACTTCAGGAAACAGAAGATTGGTTGTATGAAGATGGCGAGGATGAAACCAAGGGGGTTTACATTGCCAAGCTTGAAGAGCTTAAAAAGGTGAGTTTACTTTGAGGGTGGCAAATATTTTATTTGATTTCTCTTAATATCTTTGTAACCATTTTTATCTTTAAAATTGCTGGATATTGCAGCAAGGTGATCCCATTGAAGAGCGCTACAAAGAGTTTACCGATAGGAATGCTGTGGTTGAACAACTTGTTTACTGTATCAATAGTTACAGAGAGGCTGCCGTATCAGTTGATCCCAAATTTGATCACATTGACTTAGCTGAGAAACAGAAGGTAACAAATTGTCTCTACTATTATGTTCATACATATACAAGTTTAAATTGCTCTCCCTCCTTATTGACAAAATTCTTGCATTGGTGAACATATTAGGTCTTGAATGAGTGCGTAGAGGCTGAGGCCTGGCTAAGAGAGAAAAAGCAGCAGCAGGATGCGCTGCCTAAACATGCAGCACCTGTTCTTTTATTAGCTGATGTTAGAAAGAAGGCTGAAGCTCTTGACAGGTAAAATATCAATCTTTTAGAACTGCTGCAATGATTAAAAAATTGTTTCTAAATTTGCTTTGTAATCTGTCATACAGGCTCTGCAGGCCGATAATGACAAAGCCAAAGCCAGCAAAACCGGCCACTCCTGAAACACCAGCAACCCCTCCTCCACAAGGAACTGAACATCAGGAGCAAGGCGGGGATGGCAATGCCAACTCAAGTGATAATGCAGGTAATGGTGGCGCAGAAGCAGCACCAGAGTCCGGGGAGCAACCAATGGAGACAGAAAAGGCAGACAACTCAAGTACTGGCACCGCATAAATTTGGATATGAGCAGGTTGTGTTTTATCACGACTACCGGTTCTTATGTATATCAATATGCTTGAGACGCAACTCTTCTTTTTGGGGGTGGGTCGAGTGGAGAGATGGTTTTGGTTTTCTTTTAATCTTTTACCTTTTTAAACTTCACTCTTGTAATGTCTTATTCTGTGGTTGGTGGTGGTCTCTTTCTAAATTTTATGTCATTCAAGAGCTAGTCTCTAGAATCCAGGTTTCTCTTTTCCAAAGGTTTATGTTTAACAGGAAGTTTTAGAACTATATTATATCTTCTTTAGGGAAGACTGAAAGAAAGGTATTGCTCTCAAAATATTGTCACTATTTTTTTGAGTCGTTAGATACAGAATTTCGAACCCCGATTCTCGATTATTGCAAGTGGTTTGTTTGGTGCATTGATAAGCTTGGTTTTACAATTCCATATACATCTTCGCCGTTTCCAATTCTCAAAATAATTGACATATAAACCAATTTTAACGTAATACACTTGCACTTAAAGAGAATATTGTACATCATTGGTCTAAAGGCAATGTTACTATTGCCGTAGTGAGGATTAAGGCTAATGTAGTTAATAACTTACACAACAATCGAATATATGTTACCGGACAATTCAGCAGAGTCGTTGAATATACCAGCACACTTTAGAAGCTATATTGTGCCTTGTTAACCTGATGAGTGTAAATCTACTGGTTCTACAATTCGAGACCTTCGTCTCCTCTTGCTTTCAGGAGTGCACCTCGAGACATTGATCTTCATAGATGGCTTACTGGCAGAATCATATTTGGAAGAGAGACTTGGAGTTTCAGGTTTTTTAACAGATTTTCCCCTATCAAGTTTCACAGAAACTTTTTTGGATGGAGTTTTAACTTTCTTTTTGGACCATCGAAATTGTTGTTTCTCGCGTTTTTCAGTGTTAAGGAGTCGCACATAGAAAGGCTTCTCGGCTGTGTAACAGACGAGCTCACTGCCATTCCTGTGTCTCTCCAATTCAACATCTCCATTGTTTACCTGAAAGAGAAGCAAAATCCACCCGTTTAATTTAGTCTCATTGTCAGCTATTCTAATGAGTTAAATGTAAGAATTGGATAATAAGCAAACATAGATTCTTCAAAAAGAAAAAAAAAAAAAAATACCAACTGAAGAAGTGCAGAAAAGGCACGGGCCACATCATGCTTCTCTTGACCCTCAGTAATATTAGCAAAGGACATTGCATCTCCATTGTCTTCTTGGAGAGATAATTTGTTCAGAATACTATCCCCATATTCATGAATATCAAATGGAGGGTGTGAATCCTAACAAAAATAAGAGGTTTAATATTTAAAAGAACCGCTGTAAATTTCTTCACATTTTCTAAATGATCCATGAAACTAAACTGGTTAACAAAAAGGAAAGAGATTAATTACTTGCTCTTCCAAGTTGTGTTCAATTTTCTGTTTCCATGTTGAGACTCGAGCAGCTAACTCCGTCTGCTTTTCTGTTTCAGCTATGCTCGCAAGGAGAGCATCCTGCAAAAATGAAATAGCTAAGAAACCATGATATAACTCTGTACAGGGTAACAAAGCAATAACAACCACAAACTGGATATTGCTTCTGGTTCATAGATATAGGTACAAAGCCACATATAAAAGAATACACGTTGACAGACAAACACACAACAAAATGAGTTGGTTCCAAGAAAATATTACATCTTCAAATTTAGAATGAAAACTTAATAATAGAGTTGATAATCTCTTTGAAAAGATAGCGGGAAAAAATGCTTACTAAATGAGAGCGACAAAGATCTTCTAGGCTCGCTTGAGAGTCTTGAACCCCATGATCGAATCCATCATTGGCATCACAGTGAGCTGTATCATTATCATGCTGCATCAAGCTCAACAAGTAAGCGACAGAGTCATATATTTTGACGTTACTGTAAATACATAAAATAATGATAAATTATCTTCCTAACCTTATCTTGGTGAAGGGACGCATCTTCATCCATACACATATTTTCTGGCATGTCGAGATCAGGTTGTCCAAAATCTGCATCTTCACTGTCATATTCATTACCTTCATTCCGATCTAAGGGATCACTAGAATCATCAAAAGGTTTGTTCCCTTCATTAGAGAGACATTGCCGTAGCTGCCAAAAAAAAAGTCAACATTAGTTTACAAAACAGAATGAAAGTTAACAATAGCATGACATCTGTGAAGTAGAACCTTTTCGTATAGTGGGGGAGACTGTGAAGCTGTTTCGTTCTCTGGGGTACTATGTTGGGTCTCCCATATTTGCAGAAGCTCTGGGCTGATAGTACCATGCAATTTAGCCGGTGGGAACAATGTAGCAACCGAGAATCGTCTAATTCCAGAATTTGCCACATTCTTTCTTAGAGTTTTAGCTGGTTATAAGAATAGAAAAGATTAACACATCAGCTGGAAAAGGAGACCATTAATGGAAAGCAATTGAAGCAAGGGAAGCACCTTTTTTGAAGGGCTTCACTTTCAGACTCCCAGGTTCATGTGGATTCAAGGGTTTCCAAGGATCATCATCGTCAGAATCGTCTGAGTTCCTAGATTCAGGATGCTGATCACCCGTATCAAATTCATGATTATTATCTTCAAAATCATCATGGGCAGCAGTATCAAATCCATTTGAATTTCTAGCTTCAAATTCACAATCAACTCTTGGAGAAGGATACAAGTGACTATCCTTGTTCTTTCCAACTGATGATTTATGAGCAGTTCCTCCAGACCGCCTTGTAGGTGACTGATAACTCTTGCGACTTGCACTGCCTTTGTACGGGACACTCTGAACTTGACCAGATTCATCACCCTTCAGAAAATCGTCAACTGTTACAGCATCACATGGATCTAATAGAATATAATCCCGATACAGATCATTGGTAGCTAGCTGCAACCATTTAACATACGATTAAGAATAAATAAAATCAATTAAACCACTGCATCAACATGTTACATAAAACAATAAACAATATACCAGATAGGACTCTAATTCTGTGCCATCACCAGAAGTGTCTAAACAATCACCTTCTAGAACAACTAAGTTTGCAGGGGGCTTCACAAAATGATTTGAGAAAGCATCTTTATTGCTTGATCTGTCTAAGCAGTTTTTTGCATCAACTGCAATTTCAGAAATTTTTAGAACATGCTTTCAACTTCATGAAATCAAAATAAGGAATAATTAACAGAAAAATACCTGGGATGTCATCGAAACCCCAAAAGAGATCATTTTCTTCATCAGAAACTGCACGAGAACCACTTTCTTCAGGTTGGACTTCTGCTCCGTCCGATTGATCTTGCTGTCTGTTTCAGAAAATAACAAAAACAAAAAGTATACTAGAAATGAGCACCTTATTCCATAATGCAGTACACTTTAACATCATAAGTTGACAACTTATATAAAATATAGAAGCTTGGATATTTTCAATCCCATTAAGTATATAAACCAGCAACTAGAGGCTGTGTACAGTAGGAAAAGCCAGAATAAACATATTATCCTCACAAACATCAAGTGACAACAATTATACAAAATCAAACAAGAATCTCCACGGTTCATTGGTGACTCCATAACTTCATCCTAATGGAAAGTTGCTTCCTATTCTAAGGTAAGCTCAACACCTTATTGCCCCAAATGCTTCAATTTAAAGCAAGAAACAGGCTTTCCTCATATCCAGATTACTAGCATATCTTAAGCAACCCTTTGTTCATATCATACTTACTAGCATGCTCAAAACACCATCCCCTAAGTTCACTAGGAGTAAAATCGATTATCTACCATAAACTAATCCGACATAATGAAGACGCCCAATAAAAGAAAAGCGGTTCACTAGCTAAAAGCTTAAAGAAACAAGCAAACCAAACCAAACCAACCTCGTTTGAGAGAGGAACTCCAATGCATGTAACACCAAGTTGTACAAATATTCAACCTTCCGGCTGTACACCTGTACCGACCCCTGAACCACCAAAGCAGCTACATTTTCCACCACAACCGAAATTAGAAAAAAAAAACATTGAACAACACTAACAGGAAGATAAAGCAAAATAAAACCTTCAGCGAAATTAATAGGGCAGTCGGAGTCGTTGATTTGACCGGAGCAGATTTTGATAAGATAGTCTTCGAGCTTCTTAGACAAGTCAACTTCCCAGTTTGCTCCAAGCTCCCGCTCCGGTTGGACAGTGAACCTACTTCCAATGTCCGCTTCTTCTTCCTCTACTCTCTTGCGGTTGTTACTCATCTTGAATCGGACTTCATAGTTTAGTTTACTAGGGTTTCTGGGTTTCCAATTGATGAGGAAGAAGAAAATAGAGAAATTGTGAATTCAATTTGTTTGATTGTTTGCAGAGAATTGGATGGAGAAGAATGCGAGAAAAATAATTGTTCAAGAATTTGGGATTTTGAGAATTTGGGATTTTGAGAATTTGAGACGAAGACCCAGAAATTTTGAATGTAATGGCTTCAATCGATTTATTTTCAGTTTTCCCGCTTGTAGTATCTTTTTCGTCTTTGTTTTGGGCCTGATTGGGCCTTTAAAAAAATATAAATATAAATGAATAGAATTAATGCTTAACGACGTCGTTTTGTCTGCTCGTCAACAGCAAGTAATGGCGGGAACGTACTTCCCTAAATCCGCTCTGTTTCTAGGTCGAGAGCATGAGGAAGTAGCAACAGAAGTCAAGCAAAGAGCGAAGGCGTAGTAGCTAATCTTCGAATCAAAGGAAAATGCCGACTTACAGACTCAGAGGGATCGATGTGGATTTTCCTTTTGAAGCCTATGATTGTCAGCTTGTTTATATGGAAAAAGTCATACAGTCTCTTCAGAATGTAAGATATCTTACAATACACTGTTTTACTTTGAAAATTTTATGCCTCGACTGATGAATCCATGACATTGCTTACAATTTCAGTTGGGATGAGATTTTGTTAATAATTAGTTTTATATTTGTTCATCCCTCCCTTTAGTCCAGTGTTGTATGATGGATTAAGTGGATGATTTATGATTTTCCAGATGAATTGGGTGGACTTTATAGATTTTCATTTTATATTGTTGTCCAGTTACTATTGTTTAAGTGGATGTGATGAAGTTTGGAGTTTGAATTTTGAGTTTATTTTACGTATAGTGACGTATTTGAGCAATGTTGTCTCATAATAGTTGAATGTGCATGTGTTTGGCAGAAATGTAATGCACTTTTGGAAAGTCCAACTGGTACTGGGAAAACTTTGTGTCTTCTTTGTGCTACATTGGCTTGGAGGAAAAGTTTGGGTCCTTTTTCAACTGGTTCTAATGCAAAAATATCCAGCAGCCAGCAGGATGAGAAGTTGTCACAATCTGATGCTTCTAAGCCTCCTACCATTGTGTATGCATCTCGCACTCACAGCCAACTTCGACAAGTAATTAAAGAACTGAAAAGAACTAACTACAGGTGAGGTTAACTTTCCCTTCATCGGCAGTTGCAATTGCTACCTTCTCCTGTCAGATGTACTGTATAAGTGTTATATTTTCTGAATTGTTCTTTTATGCATGAAATGTGTGTTTGTATGAGCATAGTGTTGAATTTAACCAATAGAATGATTATTATATTTTAAGTATTGTGATATGTTGAAAGAACATTGCATCATGTAATTTGTCAATGTACAACTTTTCTGACTGTAATGGTGATTGTTATATTATGCTGTGGAATATGAAGTAGTGGCATATTTGTAGAGAAGTTAATGTGGGTTTATTATTTGAATATTTCAAATTTAAATTAAGCTGTTTCTTAAAACACTAAGTTGCTTACTCTTGATTTGCAGGCCTAGAATGGTAATACTGGGATCACGAGAACAGTTGTGCATTCATGAAGAAGTCAGTTTACTTAGAGGAAGTGCACAAAATAACGCTTGCAGATATCTTTGCAAAAAGGGTAGGAAGCGTACCTGCAAGCACTTTCCTGGTGTTCCAGGTAATTTTTATTAGCACTTTTGCTATGCTACCGTGTTACAAATTGTTTGATATTGTTTTGTAGCAATTAAGGAGCTTATTCTATCTCTTGATTTATTGTTATGTAATTATTTTTCATCAACCTGTTATATATCTTTTCTGGTAAATGGATCAAGTTGTTCTGCTATAAGTGTTGATGTAGTCACCCATGCCTGTAGTATGCATATATTAGTTTTTTTTTTTTTTTTTTGGTGGATATCAATAATTGTTGGGGATATATAACCATATTGATCTATCCGTATCATGTGTTGGAAATAGACTATCATATACTTTGTAACCTTGCATGTGATTGTCATTATAAAAGTTATTCTTGTGATCACTTTTTATTTCCTGTATGCTCAGCTTCTGTGGGCATTACATTGCCACTGCAATTTTGTTCTTGTCAATGTCCGAAACCACCTGCTTGTAAATGAAAAGTGGATGGTTTGTTAATCGTTATTTATTGTAATCTTTAGATATATGTTCACATTGTTTTTCCCCACTTGGAAGTTAGAAGACTTGTCCTTAGGACCCTTCCTCCACCTGGCTTGGATAGAATAGTAAGAACCATAGAATCGCTGCATAATGTCATGCTATTTCAATATTTTCTGCTGTTGATATATTGTTGTCAATATTTACTGCACCTTTTATTTTCCTTTGAAGGTTCCTGTGGTCTGATTTCATTTACTTTTACTTTAACATATTGGTCAATTAATTTTGTAGTGATTAAACTTTTTTTTTTTGGTCCTGTCACTTGGTATTCCATATATGCTGCACCGTTTTCTTTTTCTCTCTCAAATAGGAACATAGTTTAGGATTTGGTTATTTCTCTTTGGTTTTTGATGAAAATTGTAATCATGGAATCATATCAAGCAAAACTTTTGCAGATTATGTGAAGAGCAATCCTCAACTGGGTGAAGAACCTGTTGACATAGAGGATCTGGTTAATATCGGGAGGAGTTCTGGACGGTTGGTTCTGATAGGACTGTTTAATATGCTTATATGTTGAAGCTGTTTATTTTCCTAAGATACTGTGATTTAGAGGCCATTGCCACTGCTGGTGGCATGAAGTGGTTTGATATCATAACCTGAAACTTCTTTGTTGTAGGTGTCCGTATTATATATCAAGAGAGCTAAACAAGGTCGTTGATATTCTTTTTGCACCCTATAACTATCTCATTGAACGTAGTTATAGAAAATCTCTTGGTCTTGACTGGGACAGGAGCATACTTATCTTTGATGAAGCACATAACCTGGTAAGGAATTACGAGTCATATTCTTGAACTTGAAATTGTTGTTATGTAAAAACTACTACCACTTTTAAATGTTTTGCCTTTTGACTTTTCAGCTTATGTACTTTTTAGAAGTTAGTCTATATAAAAAACTGTGTCAATCAAGCAGATTGAAACTTGTTTATGCAAATTAAATGCAGGAAAGCTTATGTGCAGATGCAGCATCTTTTGACTTGCCTTCTTCAGTTCTGACAGCATGCATTTCTGAAGCAAAGAAATGTATGGACCTTAGTATAGGAAGAAGGGAAAATTCCAATGATAAAAGTTCAAATCCAGATAATTATGCTATCCTGAAAGGTATTTTGATTTATATTTTGAAGATGCTTATGCTTAAAGGATATTATCACCATCCATCTTGGTATCTTTAAATCTTGTTAACTACTTTTACGCATTTTTGACACTAGAACAGATTATTCATTCTCACCATATAATCAACCATAAAAGTGTGGTCTTTTCTTTGTCTTTTCATTCTGGTTGTGTTGCATTGAGAACAACTTATTTTCTGTTGCTCTTATGAAAATATTCCTTGTACCTTACATCTTAATTTATCTTGAGTTAAACCTTCCTACAGCACTCCTCCTTAAGCTTGAGAAACGAATTGCTGAATTGCCCATTAATTCAAAGGAGATAGGATTTACTAAGCCGGGACCTTACATCTATGAACTTCTTGCGGATCTTAACATAACACAAGAAACTTCCTCTAAGCTCATTGATACTATCGAGGATGCATCTCAGCTTCTTCAAGAAGAAGATCCAGACAGGACAAAGGGGGCTGTCTGCAGGCTAGAAACCATCAGTGACATCCTTAAATTAATTTTTAAAGATAAGAAGAATGCTCATGCATCATTCTATCGGGTAAGTGTTTAAAGTTAAGAGTGTGAAGTTGTACCATAATTGGATTTTTATACTATTTTTGTATCCGGTGTTGATATCTCCTGCTGGAAAGTGTTCATCTAAATCTAGTATGTTTGCCTTTGATTTTAGGTTCATGTGCAGGAAGTTGAGGGATATGCAGTTGATACTTTAAAAGGTAATTTGAGGAAGAAAAACAATTTGACAATTTCAGGCATTTTTTTGCTAGCTTCATGTAACTCATGTTAAAGTAGTTACTGGTTGCTCAATAAGTTGTCTGATAATCTGTCTGATGTTAAACATATCAGATCAATCTACTACAGCTGTCATCATGATTAACATAATGAACTATAGTTTTATTATGCCATCTTATGTACTGCCATATTGCATTAGAAGAACAATAATAATAGCTGCCTCTGGTATTCTATCTAGAGTTTTCCAGGGAAGGGAAATGGAAGGATGTTATTCAAACTAGAATTTTCAGGACTTTGGAAATTTTATGTATGCAATTAAAAGCTTTGAGGGATTCTAAAAGAATCGAGAGGCATTCATCTTGACATTTGGTAACTTTTAGAATGTTTGTAAAAATGCTGGGATTTTGGAAAAATTATAAAGATCAAGGTAGATTAATTTGTTAATAATTGTTTCAATTTAAAATATTGAGCAACTTGTAATGACATTGGTTCAAAGTTACGCACTTGTGAATATATTATTCTATGTATGTGATGAGAACCTAATTATTAGGGTTTTAATTATTTCTATTTCAAATTAGGGTTAGATAGTATTTCAATTCCTATAGGTTTTGTTTTAGTTATTTTACTTTTATTAGTTTTCCTATTTATATTTGTTTAGGTTTTCCTTATTTTTAGGACATAATTAGCCTATTTAAAGGGCTGATTTATGTAATTTTATTCATTCAATTCAGATCAGATATCAATAAAGTTTGAAAGTATTCTCTATTTATCTCTTTCGGCTTCTCGGCTAATAACCAGTTGCTTGGGCTAGAAGAAAGGCTAACTACCTTGACTCTAGATTATCTATTCGGCTTCTTGGCTAACTACCAAGTGCTTGGGCTAGGGTGAAGGCTAATAACCTAATCTCTAGAGAATTAGCGAACCCTAATTAAGGTGACCTAATTCACATCTATCGGTGAGTGTGTGTGGACTGTTTGGGGGTAGATTTGGGTATCTTGCGGCTGAAGTTAGGTCAAATCCGAGATTGCTTGCTGTACAAGTCAGAGCTGTTGCTTTACTTATCGGTCAAGTTACGAAGATTTGACTAGTATTCAAATCCCTAAAATTAGGTCCTCAACAATTGGTGCTTTCATTGAGAGGATAATTGGTGGTAAGGGCGAACTCATGGTAAAAGAAAAATTGAGTGGTCGAATCGAGAGGTGCCCATTACAAAGGGACCGTTGGACCGGTTATAATAATTATGGATGGGATGATTATAAGTTTGGTTGGACGAATCGCAGTCAATGGCAAGAGAGACAATGGGATGATGAGGAATATTTTGAATATGATTGGAGGCAACGGAATCGATGGCGAGATGAAGAGAGACGAAGGGATCGATGGAGAGATGACGATTTTGATATCGATTGGCGAGAAACACATAATTACCTACGAAGATCGGGAAGACCAAATATGGTTATTCCTAGATTTAATGGAGGCAACCCACATGAATGGCTTGATAAAGTGGATCACTATTTTCGAGTCTATGAAGTTCCTAAAGAAGATAAGGTTAGCACTGCATGTATCTATCTGGATGGTAAGGCTAACCGGTGGTGGAGATGGTTAAGGGCAGAATATGAAGAAGAAGAGAGATATTTAGGGTGGACAACCTTTGAAAGAGAATTTCTAAGACAATGGAGTCCTTCCACTGTGGTTAATCATCACGGAAAGCTCGCAAAACTTAGACAAGAAGGAAAAGTACAAACTTATATTGATGAATTCCGAAGGTTACAAACCCTAGTTAGAGGATGGTCTGAGAAAGCTTTATTAGGAACATTCATCGAAGGGCTAAAACCTTGGTTATGTCGAGAATTGAAGTCGAAGCAACCACAACGATTAACTGAGGCAATGAGACTTGCTAAAATATTAGAAGATGGTTATCTTCAGGAGAAGAAGTCATTCAAAGAAAGCAGTGGAATTAAAGACTCAAAAAGTTCTACATTATGGAAAGGACCCGAATCAGCTGATAAAGGCAACAACAACGAGAAGGAGGATATTGAAAGAGAACTCAAAACAGGAGATAATGAAGTAAAGAAGTTGATGCTTGATCAAGTTCAAGTTAACTCAACTAATACTCGTGATAACATTGAAGAGAAGATTGTTTGTGACGATGAAGAGGAGATTGTTTGTGAGAAGGTAAATCATGAAGAGAAGATTGCTCGTGAGGAAAAGATAAATGTGCAAGATGTGGGAATTATAGTTGATTTGCATGTTTTATCGAATGTGGGAGTAGATTTTGTGTTTGGTGATGTATGGGTAAACAATATTAGAAAGGCAAACATGGATTTCAAAAGCAAGACCATGGATCCGAAGTTAGGAGGAAGGAAGCATATTTGGACTGCTCTATCTACTAAGAAGCGATGTGTTCAAATGATGGAAATCTTAATTAAGAATGATCATGGTTTTGCATTTATTAGTGCAGGAGATAACTACGCGAGGGGTAATGAGATAGATGAACGTGAAAGGGAAGAAGATAGAGGAATTTCAGAACCTCATCCTTGAGGGCAAGGATGTTTTTGAAGACCGGGGGAATGATGAGAACCTAATTATTAGGGTTTTAATTATTTCTATTTCAAATTAGGGTTAGATAGTATTTCAATTCCTATAGGTTTTGTTTTAGTTATTTTACTTTTATTAGTTTTCCTATTTATATTTGTTTAGGTTTTCCTTATTTTTAGGACATAATTAGCCTATTTAAAGGGCTGATTTATGTAGTTTTATTCATTCAATTCAGATAAGATATCAATAAAGTTTGAGAGTATTCTCTATTTATCTCTTTCGGCTTCTCGGCTAATAACCAGTTGCTTGGGCTAGAAGAAAGGCTAACTACCTTGACTCTAGATTATCTATTCGGCTTCTTGGCTAACTACCAAGTGCTTGGGCTAGGGTGAAGGCTAATAACCTAATCTCTAGAGAATTAGCGAATCCTAATTAAGGTGACCTAATTCACATCTATCGGTGAGTGTGTGTGGACTGTTTGGGGGCAGATTTGGGTATCTTGCGGCTGAAGTTAGGTCAAATCCGAGATTGCTTGCTGTACAAGTCAGAGCTGTTGCTTTACTTATCGGTCAAGTTACGAAGATTTGACTAGTATTCAAATCCCTAAAATTAGGTCCTCAACAGTATGCTCCCTTCCTTTTGAAAACTATTGTTAAGTAATAAAGGGAGGATTACTATCCTCTTTCATATTTGAATAACATGATAGTAATTGTGAACTTATCCTACATGATGTATTTTTCTTCTTTCAAGTATGGTTTTGTATTCAAATTGTTTTAGACATTTTCTTTAATTTTATATGAAACTTAGCCTTTATACTTGAGTTAAATTTGTTTAAAAGGTATTATAGAGTGGAAGGAAGTGGAGAATTCATAGGCAGCCCCAATTATTTAGAACTGAAGCTTGTTTTTGGTGGTCATGTTGAAATATTATTATTTCAGAGAAAAGGGCTCCATTTAAAATCTAGTGATGTAATGGTTTGAGATATTCTTAATCATAATGTTTAATCATTACTAATATTAATTGTGTAGGTAAGGCATCTAGAACTCTTAGCTGGTGGTGCTTTAATCCGGGAATTGCAATGCAAGAATTCTGCGGGATGGGTGTTGGCTCTATTATATTGACTTCTGGTACTTTGTCCCCGATGGATTCCTTTGCACAGGAATTGAAGTTGTGAGTCTGATTTCAGTGAATTATACTTCTAATTTTGGTGGTGATATTAGGACTTATCATTGCTAAGTTGAGAATGCTTTATTTATTTGTTTATTTATTTTTCTGGCAATCTTAGAGATTTTCCTGTGCGATTGGAAAATCCTCATGTTATATCTTCAAGTCAGATGTGGGCTGGAGTTGTGTCAACTGGACCATCTGGTTATGAATTCAACTCTTCATATCGGAAACGTGATGCTATTGAATATAAACAAGAGCTTGGAAACGCTATTGGTATGCTATATAGACTATGGTGACAATTGATGCAGTAATTCATGTTTTCAAGTCACTCATCTGTGTAAACTTATATAGTTGATATTTATACTTGTTAGATTAAAGTGACAGAACAATGTTATATAAATAGATAATATAATCTTGTAGGACAGTGGGCAAAGACAAATGATATTTCGTTGACAAGAAATAAGATTATGAAGCCAACAGCTATACATAATGCTTACTGTGATAGAAAATAAAGGTAACAAGATCTGCATATTATACATGTAGCTAACTGAAGGTGGATGGAATTAGTTCATAATTTTGTAGTGCTTGAATACAAGATTGAGAATAAATAGCATAGATGAAGAGATTGGAGGTCATTTAGCAATCATCCTCTGTCTTCTAATACTATATAATTCAGAATTTCAGATTATGAGAAAAATAAATATTTCTGCTGTATGTTTTTCTGATTGCATCTTGACATAGACAAACTCTGATGTATAGGTATATATGATATTCTTAAATAGGATTCTAATTATGGGCTGTAAGAAGAACCTAATTATGCTAGATACTTTCTAAATTACCTAAGTTAAGTAGGAATGAAATTCATAGGCGTAGTCACCAACATAATATGATTGTTGGAGTCAATCTTTCCATTCTAACGATAATCCAGAATCTTATATGTTGATTATGAATTGTTACATTATATGGCAGATTTAATATATGGGAAAATTGGTTATCTGATTACTGTTGCCAATGATGCTTTCTCTTGTAACTAGTAGAAAAGCTGTTCCTTGATAATTATATATATGGTGTGCATTGTTTGATAAGTTGACTTGAATATATTATCCTGACAGTCTTTAGTTTCACATTTCAGTCAATTTTGCTCGTATTGTACCTGATGGGCTACTCGTATTCTTCCCTTCTTACTATGTTTTAGATCAATGCATTGGGTGCTGGAAAAATAGGGTAAGTTATGAAATACTATCATGAAGTGGCTGACATTTATATTATTTGAAATGGGATTTTAACTAATGACTTGAGTTACCTTGGAGAAATGATGATACTCTCTATTTGGGTTTGTAATGTTCTATATATGTTTTGACATCTTGAAGTATCACGCTGTTATGGAAGTCAAAGTTCCCTTCTATAGTCTTTCAATGACTTGATGCCAAGCCATAAGTTGTTCTGACTTGCAAGCCATTAGTGGTTCTGGCTTGTAAGCCATGAGTAGTTGTTTCTTGCCTTTAATTCTGCCACTAAATAAGTGAACTTGTTTGCTCTACCTTAGTTTCTTCTGAAATTTTACTGTGGTTGGTTGTTTGTTTGTTTGGTTGTTTTACTTATTTATTCTTTTGCAGACCCAAGGCAGTTCATCAACAGTTTGGGATCGGATTAGCAAATATAAAAAACCTGTGGTGGAGCCAAGACAATCTTCATTATTTCCTGCAGCTATTGAGGTGTCTAATGAAATTATATTTCTAATAGTTTAAATCTGTTACTAACATTTCCGCCTTGATGAATTGGCAGGATTACATGGCAAAGCTGAGAGACACCACAACATTGGGTGCGGTATTTTTTGCTGTTTTCCGTGGAAAGGTATTTTCCGTTCAGTTAAGGCATTTAAGCATCAGTTCTTTGGTGTCGTTTATGAGGAAGCTCCTTGACAATCTACTCATAACCAGTATTATATATTTAAATTGCTGTATGGCGGTGCTTTTTAATTGACCATTTTGCTCTTCTTGGGCTTGTACCCGTAAGCTCTAAGATCTACTAGTTTAAGAACCTAAATTCCAGTCTTATTATGACTACCTTTGTCCTCAGCATCATTTCCATAAATGTGCCAGAGCCTTCTATATTCAGGCTTTGAGATGGCAGATGGGCTAGCTTGGCCCTGCACGTGTTCATGAATATCAAAGCGTCTCTTTGCCTATACTTCATATTTAGGCTCAATATGTAGTATATGTTAGTTTTGCCTCCCACAAATTGATGTTTGAGGATTCCCTTAATTGCTTTTCGAGCAATACTAGGGAACACACCAATTGTGCCTACTTATTTGCCACCCTTACGTGGTAATACATGATTGGTGGAGATTTCAAAATAATTAAGTCATCAATTTCTTCAACTAGTCAACTCTTGCCAGGTAAAAATAGTTAAGGAAAGTTAGGCACAAGGAGTAGGTTCCCAATTATTACTCTTTGGTTTTCATAATATCCTGGAAATGATGAACTAACTTTGCTACATGCATGCACCATGAATCTGCAAAGACCTCCATCGCCTTATTAACACTACATCCCTGGGGTGGCTGGACATAGCATATACATGCCAGAAATGCAGAATAAGTCTCTTGTAGAAGACTTTACAGGGATTGACTTAATTTCATTCTGGCCGTCAATCTACTGACCTTTCTCACCTAGATGAGATCAGGAGCCAGTCATATATGTTAATCATGCATAGTGGGATAAGAATAACTCACATCAATCACCATAAATCCGAATAGTAAAAAGACATGGCAATAATTAGCGAGGGGGCGAAATTAATTCAAATGAAGCAGCGGAAGTCGTGGCTTTTTATTTATTTATTTATTTTTATTATTATTACCAATATTCTGCTGTATCATCTTTCTCGAAATGCTCGTCTGTCATATGTAATCTGATGCTTTCTTCTTTTTATCTTATATTTCCTTAGGTGAGTGAAGGATTAGATTTCGCCGACCATGCCGGAAGAGCTGTAGTAGTCACTGGTTTGCCGTATCCTACAATGAATGATCCTAAGGTAGGATCTAATCTGCACTGTTAATACTGGCATCAATTGTTTGCATGCTGAGCTATAGAAATGTTGCTATGTGGCTTCTAGTTTAGAAATCTTTTAAACAACATAAATTTGAGATTAGATTTTTTCTTCATCATGCTAAAACTATTGAACTTTTGAATTGGTTAGTAGTTGGTGTTTTCCATTTAAGTTTTACTTTATAATATATTATTTAGAGAATTTATGAAAATAATTTTCATATTTGAAACCTATTATTAGTTATATATATATACACAAAATCACTTCTATTATTTATATTTTTTAAGAATTCTTCTGTCTAGTATGTTCAAATGTATAACTGTGGAGAAATTTTTAAAAAATAAAATTAATAAAATCATTTTGGTTAGTCAATTATTTTGATATTTCAATGTTATTTATTTTATTTTATTTTAAAGATATATATGTTTTTAATGTGATTTTCCTTCTCAAAAGGCTTCTTGTAATTTTATGTGTAATAACATAATGGAAGATATTTTAACAAATTATAAGTAGGATTATAATTATATGTTTCTATAGAGAGCTTTAATTCCTATAGGTTCTAAAAACATTGGAAAAAGAAAAAATAAAACATATAGTATGGGGACAAAGCTTCTGCACCTTCAAATTGTAAGATGTTACATCGTTCATGATCTCCAAATTACCCAAGGGCTGTTTCTGATTGTTTAGCATTATTTAACCTTTTAACGCTAAATATGCCCATCTATGTGCACAAAGACTCTATTTAGTATGTTTGCTGTTTGGTGCATACAAGTGGTTAGTCTTATTTTTGTAGGTCTTTTTTAATGGGGTCGTCAAGTTTCAAACTCCCAACCTAACACCTAAAGCATTCCCCATCTGGGACTTATAAGTACTTATGCATACGAGTAGTTAGTCTCATTAAAGATTAGTTCGTAAGTGCATATTACATTGTACTATAGGCAAGTATCATCCTTGTTCATTAAGTCTTGCTGTGTAACAGGTTCGCCTGAAACGTGAGTACTTAGATCTTCAGGCACAGTCTCAGAGGCAAGAGTTTCAGGTAGTCTCAATATTGTTTGATTTCATGACCTGGCAACAACATTTTTTAGATTTATTAAAATAAAGGGATTTAAAATGCTCTACCTATCTTGATCAGGCACTGAAATTGCCAGTGCTGACTGGTGAAGACTGGTATGGTCAGCAAGCATATAGAGCTGTAAATCAGGCTGTGGGTCGTGTAATTCGTCATCGCCATGATTATGGGGCAATTATCTTCTGTGATGATAGGTATGTGTTTTTATTAGTTCTAGTCTATGTATGATATTGTTGAGCTTGGATCTGTCGGTTGTTGGTTAGTTTCCTCGTTATCCTCATATTAGGTAGTTTACTATGTAGTTATCAGTTAAGCAATTTGTTTGATATTTAAACTTTCATGCCAAGTGATTATATTCTGAGATGTCAACAGGTTTGTCCCCCCAAATCGTCGATCCCAAATATCAGTTTGGATACAGCCTCATATCAAGGTACATTTCCTGGTTTTGAAATAACCTTTTTAATTTACGAAAAAGAATGACCTCTTCCTCTCCTTTTGTCCTCATTTCAACTTCCTCATGTGGATATTTGATTGTCAGACTTATAACAAATTTGGTGAGGTGGTATTTATGTTAACCCGTTTCTTCAGAGCCGAAGAACTTCGTGGCCTTCCCAAACTGAGGCAAATAAAATCTGAAGATGCTGGTAAACCTCTCTGGCTTAGTTGTTTTAATGTTTGAATGTGGATTATTTGTTCCATACACACTGCACCTAATTTATTAGAGAAAGAAAATCGATATTTTGATGTTTATCTATACCTTCAACTAAGCACACCATGTGTATGCAGATCTCCCACCAAAAAAAGGAAAGAGAAGAGGATAACTCATAACTAACAACTACTGACGAGTTAACAACTAACCAGTAACTAATATAATTAACTGCTCATTAGTGAAACTATTTCTTTATGAGGACTTGATTAAATTAAAAAATTGTTGGACTTTGAACTGGAGTGTTATGATTCTGAATTGATGATAAAGTCACTGATCAATGTGTTTGTGATGAGCACTCCTCAAGAGGGTCTGTTGATGTTTTACCTTATTGTATAAATATTGGGGAGGACTCTCCACTAGATTTATCAGAGCTCTTTGTTTTGCATTACTTCAATGATCTCTCTTAATAGAAATTACCAAAGCAGTAAAATATAAGAGAACTAAAGATACATACTCATTTGGTTAGATAAGAAATTGAATTTGGTAGTCCTACTTTAGAAGGAAAAAAAAAAAAAAAAAAAAACTAGATTGAGACAAAAACTTAGGTTGGTAGGCCTTAAACACTTGTCTAGATTTAGTCATGAACATAGTTTCAATTGGTTCAGATATGCATTTGATATGGTGGCGCTGCTTCTTAGAGACAACTTTATATTTTGTGCTATTTGTGAAGTTGGAGTTGAAAAATATGTAACTGGTTCTGTCTGCATTGTCTTTAGCAGAGGCCATGGACCATGCTTGAGAGATATTCGAATATATTCAAATACCAAACACTAAGGGAAAGACAAAGATAACTAGACCGTGCTTGGCTTGGGTAAATATAGTTAGAAATATTTGTTAAGCATTTAAGACTTGACGTGAATTTGGGACCAAGGTTTGTATTATCTCATGCCAAATTCTGGGAACAATCTATCTAACTGTTTTCATCTGATGAGATGCCATCTTATCCACACTAGACCATGTAACATATTCTACAAGAATGTAATTCTAGCAAGGAGATATCCTGCAAAATACTTTAGTCTTTGTTTGATAAACAACAGAACATGCTCATATGTGGTAATATTATGTTCTTCTGTGACTGTTAATGGAATAGAGTTTCTATCCGTTTCACAAGTTCCAATAGCTCATTGAATTGGCCACTGTGCAGGAATTGTAAGAGGAAGAGAATCTCCAAAGCCAGAATCTTTTACTTTGGTAAATGTCTCATGTTTTGCTATATGAGCTCAAAATTGATTTGTATGTTTTCTCAGTTACTTTCTTTACTTGAGCTGTTTCCCCGGTTCTTTGAATTGCAGATCTCAGAGGTGAAGCAGGCTTGCTTTACAGATTCATTATCTTCTCCAATTGAAGTCAAAGGAGGCAACAACTCAAGCAACTTGCAAGCAGTACTTCCTGCTAACCGTGCATCTCTCAGCCCTAATAGGGCATTGGAGAGCTTTAAATTAAAGGGTGGAAGTGGTCTAATAGATTATGAGAAGAAACTGAAATTATGTGGGAGTAGTAATAATCAATATCAAAATAACGTACTTAATTTAACTAGTAAATTTTTGTTGGATGAGACATTTAGGAAAGAGAAATCAGTATTACCTGGTTCTGCTAAGAAGCGTAAATTATTGAGCAATGGACATGATGTCACACATAGTAAAATGGTGTCTGAGGTTGCCCCTGCTGCTCAAAGATCACTGTTAAATGACCCTTCTTCTAAACCAAGAGTAAAGTATGAAAGACTCCTAATATCTGAGTGTGAAGACAAGCAAAATACTCAAGCTTCAGCCAGGCTGTGTAAAGATGGTGCTGCAATCCAAAGGAGCGATGCCGAATCCCTCCCCCAGCCAAGTGAGGGTGTCTGTTCTAGTGCTCCAAGTGGTGGTGATGTGGAGACAAAAGGAACTGAATTCTTGATTCAGGTGAAGTGTTTAGTTAAATAGAATGTAAGTTCTAACCATATTTATAAGTAGCAACTGATACAAGCTTTGATTTTATATTTATTTCATACAGGTTCAAGAAATGCTTAGTGAAGCAGAATATAAACAATTTGTAGGGTTTATGAAGGCCCTGAAGGCCAAGGCGCTTAAAGTTGGTCAAGTACTCCAATCAATTGCTAACTTATTCTCTGGACCTGAGAGGCTTCCTCTTCTCGTAAGGTTTGAATTTCTATCTGTACTATAACTATAACTGGTAGTATTCATCTTTAGCTTCTCAAATGACTGACTTTCTAGTTTGAGTTCTCAGTAATATTGTGGCACTTGAAACTGACGTGCAAATGAATTTCTATTTGAAGAATTACAATAATATATATCTTTTATAGTGCTGGAATGATATTCTTTTCTCGGGTTTATGGTTTAAGATATTGTTGCTGTTGCTGTTATTTGTTTACTTATCGTGATTTCTATTTCTAAATTTACAACTAGTAAGCTCTATGTTATTCTTTGGCTGCAACAATAACTAATTAGCTCTATTTATTTATGTTCATTATTTGAAGTTTTTTGTGAACTTAGAGGCATATGAGGACCTAACTTCGCCTTTATGTTGTCTTTCCTGGCAGATTCAAGGATTATGTACCTGCTAAGTACCGTTCTCTTTATGAGCAGTACCTCAAGACAAATAATTGAATCCTCCTTTGTTGATGTAAGAAACTTCAGTCTAATATTTTGTCTATTTCATGAGAATTCTTACATTGATTGAACTCTTTACATTGTGAATCAGGTTAGCTGATCACCTTAGAACCCAATATATTAGTTTGTAACCTGAGTGAATTGGTCGCAGGGTGTCTACAGGGAAAAGCCTGAACTGTAATTATATTCCAGAGTATGATACTTTTTGGTTAAAAAAACAAAAACCTGAAGGATCTAGTTTCTTTCTGGAGCGGATATCAGGTTGTTACAATGAGTTTTGTTCAAGTACAGGTGAGCCACTCTGTTCCATCTTTCTCATGTAATGAAAATGCGATCTGGATTTATATTTTGTACAGAAGTTGGAAGTTTAGAATCAGAAGTATTATTATTGAAAAGAAAGGAAGTTTAGTCTTATTTAATGACAGGTTTATCTTCAAACCACTTACAGCTTAGAACATGAAACACATTACATTATTCAACATCAACTCTTACATAACATCACATCACACATTTCTAACCCTCCTCCTACTCTGTCCAAACCGAAACCTCCGAGACTTGACAGGAACTGCCACATCACCACCAGGAGAACCCTCTCTCAACAACACAACCAAATCAACAAAAGCTCTCAGTATATCCTTATAAGACTTCTTACCATTCAAATTCAAATAACAAAACAAAAGCTCTTCCATATAATCCCAATCCACTTTTCCATCATGTTTGAGTCTTGTCTCCACCATCCCTTCCATAGACCGCCGGAAATCCTCATAGGGCTTAGGCGTCGCCGTCAGGATCGCTATACAATCCTCCGGCAGACCTCCATCATTATCCTCAGAGGAAGATGATGATTCATCAGTTTTGTTATTAGCAGATGATGAACCTGAACCAGAAACACTGATACTGCTGTTAGAGCTACCATTTGATTCATAGAACACACCTTTGAGATCCTTTTCCTCATCTTTAACAGTTCCTTTCTGTTTTTCATCGTCATTAATGTACAAAGACCTGAAATTTTCAAACAAAAACTGGTCAATGTCTGCTAAAGTTGCAGCTTCATCTTTGTTGTTTGTATTGGTGGTGTTGTTAAAGGTCTGTGAGAAAGATAAGGTTCTGGGGTGTTTGCATTGTTTGAGAAACCATTGCTTGGAGGAAGAGAGAGATTTTTGGAGCTGTCTAGGCATTGTTTTCGAGATTGTGAATTGATTTGAGAGAGTCTCAGGTTGGTTTGTATAAATAAAGGGTTGCTATTGAAAGAAAAACGTTTGGTGGAGTAAATAATGGTGAAAATGGTGTGGTGGGTAAATATGGGAACTGAATCACTAGTATTCATTTATGGGAAATCAAGGTTTGGATGGTATTAAATCAGGTGCGATTTGGATTCAGAAATTAATTTTGGATTTAGTTTCCTTTTGGATATTAAGTGTGTGTTTATTGGTTAATTATGTCATATCTGAGCGAGGGAGATACATTTGTCTCATATCTGCATATCCATTAACCATATATGTTATTCTGTATGTATTTTATTATCTTACAACTATTCAAGTTGGTAGCATAAATAAAATTTGATATTATATCACATAAAAATAAAAATAAAAATAAATCAGATTATATTTATTTAATGTAGATTATATATATATATATATATATATATATAAAATCACTTATCTTCTAAATTTAAATTCGTATATTATTTTATAATTTTTTAAAGCATTTTATCACTTCATATAAAACTATTTACTTAATTATTTATGAAATTTTTATTAAATGTATTTATTAATATGTAATTAAATATTATTATAATATTTAAGGTTTTAAATATTATTAATATTTTATTCTTTAGTATAAATGTTATTTTATATAAATTATTATTAATTTTATATGATAGAATAATTGCTAATAAATATTTTTAGAAATATATAATATTATTTAATTTAATAATTTAATAACATTACCATTTAGTTAATTTAATAAAATAAATAAATTTATAATTATTCCGAAATTTGTGTAGTTAATATTAACTCAAACCTCTTATAGTGTTAGGTGACTTTAAACCCACTAGCTTGAAGATACATTGAATCGATCAAGCCATTTTTTAATTCATCTTTTTATATGAAAATGTTAGATTAAACTCATTTCAATTTTAAAAAATTCCTAAATATTATAAAAATAAAAATTAAATCAAGCTATTATTTTGAGTATATATGTGAAATAACAATAGTGGGTGAAATAAAAATTTTAACTAATAAATAAATTATGATGAATTTCTCATAAGTCAAGTTAAGGTAGGAAAATTGTTTAAAATTAGATTAGACATGAAGAGTGGGCATGTTTTTGCAGGAAATTATTCCTAATTAATTTAAAATGAACGGCCATGAAGCAAAAGACAATAAAGAAAGTTGGTGAACCAATGGAAGTGCAAGGAGAGGAGAGACAGAAAGTCAACTTATAAGTAAAATGGCCCAAACTCCATTTTCCATTAAAATTGGACCATTCACCTTTACTCTCCACTTTCGTGGGCTTAAATGCAACTCACCTTCATTTTTACTTCAATTTCATAACTAATAATTACTATTAAATTAGTAGATTATAATTTCTTTTAAATTATTTTTATACTTCAAGATAAATATAATTCAATAAGATAAAAATTTTATACTATTTAAAAATCCATATTTCATTAAATATATTTCAAAAAATAAATTAAAAGAGATCCGAACTATAAGTTAAATTTTAGTTTTTTAATTAAGAAAAAAAATTGGTAAGATACATGCCAACTGCGTACTTTTCATTAATGAATAAAATTGGTAAGATACATGCCAACTACTTACTATTTATTAATTAGTTATGAAATTTATAATATGGAATATTAAAAGAAAAATGCATGGCAAATTGTTTCTTAACAAAAAGAGGTTTTCCATAAGAGTGAAACAAACAAACTCATGACTACTTCAGTTAAAACTAGCTAAATCCAAGGGCATTAACTTCTATATAAATGTCAAATTGAAACCTTAATGACCAAAGAGGAAAAGATTCGGAGTTGTGTGAAAGGAGGAAAAAATTCGGAGTTGTGTAAAAGGAGGAAAAGAAAATGAGAACTCTAAGTATTTGCAACATGTTTGTAGCTATATTATTTCTGGTGAATGTTGGAGCTACTGATTTTAATATTGGTAAATATGGAGCGAAACCTAATATAGATATTACAAAGGTAAATTTAGAACTATAAATTAATAATATATATATATATATATATCTCTTTTTATATTAAAATATTTTAAAATTATACAATATCCTTGACCCGTAAATTTTCAATTAATTATGTTTGCTTCTTAGGCTATAATAAGTGCTTTTGCGGATGCATGTGCATGTCCAGACCCAAGTAAAGTTGTAATTCCACCGGGAACATATAAATTAGCTCCAATCAAATTTTCAGGTCCATGTAAGGCTCCAATTATAGAGTTTCATGTTCAAGGTACATTGATTGCTATGACAGAAGGAACTAAAGAACCGAGTTGGGTTAGTTTTTGTAATCTTGAAAATTTAGTTGTATTTGGTAACGGTATATTTGACGGCCAAGGTCCTAAAGCATGGGGCAAATGTCCACCAGGCACGTATTGTAAGCAACTCCCACTGGTATGCACTCAATTTTAATAAAATCATATCATTTACCATTAATGAAATCATAGATTCGATTGAAGCTAACTGATTTTTGAGCTTTTCTTTGTCACAATAGAATTTGGCTTTTACCTCCATAAAGAATGGGACAGTTCGCGATATAACCTGTAAAGATAGCAAGCAGTTTCAAATCAATGTTGTAGGTGCCAATGGGTTCATATTCCACCACGTCAAAGTAATTGCTCCTAAAAATAGCCCCAACACTGACGGAATTCACATAGGTAGATCCATTGGAGTTAGAGTTCTAGAATCAACGATCCAAACAGGTGACGATTGTGTTTCCATAGGCGATGACACCAAAGACGTGCTTGTCGAGAAGACAACATGTGGACCAGGCCATGGCTTCAGCATAGGAAGTCTAGGAAAGTACGAAAATGAAGGCCCTGTCGAGGGAATAGTCGTTAGGAATTGTACCTTAACTAATACTCAAAATGGAGTAAGAATAAAAACTTGGCCTGACTCTAAACCCGGCAAAGCATCAAATATGCATTTTGAAGACCTTGTCATGAATAACGTTGAAAAACCCATAATCCTTGATCAAGTATATTGCCCGTGGAATCAATGCAATGTCAAGGTAATTGCTAAAATCTGATCGTATATCATAAATCTCTAGACTTGAACCTTTTTTTCAAGAGAAAAGTATGAATCTATATCTCAACAGATTTCCATTTCTTTTGGTAGGTGCCATCACGTGTACAGATCATTGGTGTTTTCTTTAAGAAAATTAGAGGAACTTCTTCAACTCCAATTGCGATGAAGATCGGATGTAGTGCACAACATCCTTGTCAAGGTGTCGAGATGTCAGATATTGATCTTGAGTATAATGGCCCGCTTGGACTAAAAGCACATTCAGAATGCGCTAATGTAGTTCCAAAAACTTCAGGAAAAATTAATCCTCCACCTTGCACCAACCCCATTAGCTCTTTAAACTAAAATGAATAAGAATTACATTTATAGAATAGAAATCAATTATGGAGATGCATCATTCCTTGCATCCTCATTATTTATTTCCTTAAATCAAATTATATAGAATGTATTATGAAATTGATTTTATAAATTTTATTGTAATGATTACATTATGTAATAAGTTATATTTTTAAAGAGAATGGTGACACAACTGATGCACAAATAAAACTTGTTGGGTATTACTAATTATTGGTTGTAGTTATTTAAAAGGAGAATAGAAAAGCATATTTAAAAAGAAAAAAAAAGAAAAAAAAAAGGTGTTTGATATAGTCTTGTGAGATTCAACATAACTCACAATAGAAGTAGGGATTGAAAATGACAGGTCACTCTAGAAGAGAAAATATGTGTAGGTTGGCCCTACCTATTTAAAACCCATAAAGACTGAGTTAGAGTTGAAAAATCTTTAGATCGTTTAAAACGCGGACTTTATTAACTCGTTCCATTTAAACTATGCGGATGGAAACCGTTTTATAACTTTATTTTCATAATAATAAAACAAAATATATGGATTTTAATGTCTCCTAGTACACTATATAAATGTCAAATTGAAATTTTAATGAGTAAGAGGAAAAGATTTATAGTTAAGAGGAGAGAAAATGAGAACTCTAGGTAACAAGTATAATGAGAACTTTTTAGGTATCAGCACAATGTTTATGACAATGTGATTTCTATTGAATGTTAGAGCTACTGATTTTGATTTTGTGAATACAGAGGCAAACTCATCACAACCATTACTAAGATAAATTTAATATTCTAAAGTATTCACTAACTAGAAAATATAACATCTCACCTCATATAACACTTTAATATCAAAATATCTTGAAAATGCAAGATATTCTTGCATCGTAATATTTTAATTAATTATGTTTGGTTCTCAAGTTATAGTTGTTGGTGCATGTGCAAGTTCAAACCCGAGTAAGACGTCACATTTTTGCAAGGAACATATAAATTAACTCCAATAAATTTTTAGGTCTATGTAAGACTCCGATTATAGAATTTCATGTTCGAGGCACATTAATCACTGTTACAAAAAGAAGTAAAGAACTAAGTTGGGTTAGTTTCTCTAATCTTAAAAATTTAGTCGTATTCGGTAACGACACATTTGACTGCGAATGTCCTAAAGCCTGGACAATGTTTCCCTGGCACGTACTGCAAACAAATTTAGCTAGTATGTTCTTTATTTTAATAAAATCATATCAACAACCACCAGTGAAATCATATATATATGATCGATGCTATATAAATTATATATATATATATATTTGTCATAATAGAATGACTTTTAACTTTATAAAAAAAAAAAAAGATAGCCGGTAAAGATGGCAAGCAGTTTCAAGTTAACTTTATAAAATGTGTTCATTTTCCACTGCGTTAAAGCAATTGTTGCTCCAAGCAACAACTCTAACATGAATGGAATTATCGTAGGTAGACCCATTGGAGTTAGAGTTCTTGACTCAACAATTCAAATCAGTGACTACTGTATCTCTGTAGATGGTGGTACTAAGAAGTGTTTGTCGCGAAGACTACATGTGGATCAGACTATGACTACCGATGGAATAGTCATTAGAAATTGCACTCTAATAATACCTAAAATGGAGTAAGAATAAAAATTTAACCTTATTTAAAATTCGGTAAACTACCATATATTCATTTTTGAAGATTTTATCATGAATAATATTGAAAAATATATAATTACCACTAAGTATATTGCATGTGGAATCCATACAATACGTAAAATCAATGTAATGTCAGGGTAATTACTAAAATCTCATTCAATATAATAAATAAATTAGACCAAATTTTTCAAGAAAAAAGTACGAGCTTATATGTTATGTGAGTTTTCATTTAATTTGGTAAATATCATATATAGATATTGCAGATATTTTCTCTTTAAAAAAATTTGAAAAACTTCTTCAAACTTCAATTCTAATGAAGATTAAATATGCGCAACATCCTTATCAATGTGTGAAGATATACAAAATGTTCTATATTGATACTGAGTAACATGCACATTCAAAATACTTAAATATAATTTTAAAAACTTTATAAAAAATTAACCATCCGCCTTTCACCACCAGCTCAACCCGCTCTCTAAACTAAATTGAATAAGAATTGTATGGAATATAAATCAATTATGGTGATGTACTTCCTAGCATGGTAAATTATGTACTTCCTTAAATCAAACTATATAGAATGTATTTAAACATTATATATGAAAATTCTATAAGCTTTATTGTAATAATAGTAATCACATATTGTGACATGTTACATCTTTATAGGCAATAAAACTCGTTGGTTATTACTAATTATCGAGTGCTTAAACCATGGATGGTCGTAGTTATGTTTAATATTTCAAGGAGAGAACAGAAAAAAGCATATTCAAAGGCGAAAAAAGAGGCGTTTGATATAGTTTCGTCAGATTCAAAATATCTGACAACAACAGAAGAAAAGAAGAAAAAAAAAGATGGCGACGAACAATAACGCCAAATCAGAAATAAGAAGAAAAAGAATTCAAGACGCAGGAACAGATCGATTGGCTCTCATAACAGGTCGAATCCAAGCACTTCCTCAATCACCTCGATCACCACCTTCCAATCTCCATTCTCGCAATGAATCAACTCCTGCTTCTTTCTTCTCTCCTCATCATTATCATGAAACCCCCCGAACCCCCTTCGATCAATGTAAGTCTCCTCTTTCCCACTTGCGTGCGTCTCAAGCAATCTTTCTATTACTTGCGTGCGTCTCAAGCAATCTTTGTTTGTGTAGCAACTGCGGGCTTCAGCGACGCGTCGTTCAAAATGCTGAAACGCGAGCGAAGTTTGAGTTACATGAACTCAAAGTCATTCCAAAACAGAAACAAATTGGAGACACAGCTTCACAAAATCAGAACGGACAGAGAAGTTCTACGAGACATAATCAAACCGGAACCGATACCGGAAAATGTCGTCCCCAAACCCGAAACAGAATCGACAACAACTGTCCGTGACAAGGACAGTGTTACGTCCCTTATTACAGAACAACAAAACAAGAGTAACAACAAGATGTTCTCGTCGAAACGGATAAACTACTGCATCGTGACGTCACAAGAGATGCGAAGCGCGTGCGCGGTTGTTGTCGGGTTACTGGTGGTTTTGTCCAACAGTGGGTTGAGGATATTGTCGGAGAGCGTGATAGTGTCGTCGCCTTTGTGGAGCGTTGTGATGACGAATATGATGATGGTGGTTGGGTTGGTGTTTTGGGAAAATTATAGGGAGAAGGAAGATGTTGAGTTTGAGAAAGGTCAAGGTCAGGGTCAGGAAGATGGGAGTAATATGACGGATGCTATTCTTTTGATGGAGAGAGGCTTGGTTGCTTATCAGATGCTTAGAGGGATTTTTATTGATTTTAGTGTCTATTTTGTTGTTCTTGTTTGTGGTCTTTCTTTAGTTTAGTTTAGTTTGTGAGTTTGTGTTGTGGTGGGAGATTGAAATAATGATGTGTAATGTTTGTTGGAAATCGATTTTGTTTGTGTTTTGTTGTGTTATTTTTGGAAATAAAAAAGGTTTCAGCTTTTACTTTTACACTTGCATTAATTTTTTATTTACAATCATAGGAACTTGACAATTCATGTGTATGTTTTTGGCTGCCTGTATGACTAGTCACATGCACAATGACGAATGAAGCACAATCTTCAAATTGAAGAAAGAAGCCAGGTACATCTTGTATAGGTTATTTGAATATTAAAAAATTATATGAATATTTTTACAGTTTTTTAAATTTAAAAATATTTTTTTTTGACATTATTTAAATAAAAATTAATAATATTTATAAATGAATGGTTTGAGAGAACAGTAAATTTCTCTGAATTTTCCTTCGAAGCACATGTTCGTCTATAGACAAACGAAGCAGCTGGACATTGACCAGTCGATTTCACAACATGGACCACAAATTCACCAAGACCGATATGATAAATTCATTACAAAACAACTTCATTAACTAAAACATTAATTGCAATTTTGCTCAAAAAAAAGCATAGTCAAACTTGTAATCTTATGCTATTCAAAAAAGCATTACAAACCACATGATATGGAAGAGCTAAGATGAAGAAGTGTTGTGGAAGGCAAATGAAGAAGGGACAGCAAAGCGAGCTGAAAATGATCTAGAGATGTTATCAGGATCAGTGGATGTGATGAAACCTTGATCAAAATTCTGGGAATATGTGTATGAATTATATGTTGTTGTTGATGTTGATGAAGAAGAACAGTGGAAGATTCTCTTGTTTTCTCTGACGATAAGCTTCCTCCATAGCTGTCTCCATCCACAGAGAAATCTTCCATAGCTGCACCTGCTTGAAACTTCCATCTTCACTTGTGAAATGTGTATGAGTGGAGAGAGAGAGAAAGAGAGTGTGTGTGTGTGGTAGGTATTTATATTTGAAGACAAGACAAAGGGTATCTAATTTCTATGTATAAAGTGTCTGCTAGAGTTGTTGAAATCAGAAGACAAATTCTATTGCTATATATATTGATGTGATATGTGAAATTTCTATTACTACATGCTCCAAACCAAACTTTAACCATCAAGTGTATGTAAAATAAATTATTACTATTATTATTATTATTATTTTTATAAAAAAAATCTAAAAAGGTTATATCAAACTTTCAAATCTCATTCAACTATTTTCTTTTAAATTATATAAAAAAGTAGGTAGATTAAAATTAATATTTTTTTATATAAAAATTAAAAAAAATATTATTTTAAAAATAAATTCTTTCAAATCAATTTAAATTATAAATAATATTGAATGGAGAAAGGCGAATGAATAAATTGGTGAGTTTAAAAAGATTATTTCTTAAAATTATTTAAAAATTTTATTTTATTTTTGTTTATAAATTTTTATATTAGTTAGTTATAAGTGAGAAATGTTATTTATCAAATAATTAACTTTAAATTAAAAATAAATTAAAATAGTTGAAATATTTTGAATTATATATATATTTAAAAAATATAAAATAATTAAAAAAAATTAAATTCGAACGTGGAAACCAATTTGTGATCCGTTTTTAGAACATGGTTGAAAATGGTTGATTTGGCTGTCTAATAAACTTCATACAGTATAGAAGGATGACTTGAGAGGCCATTTACTATCAAATATAATTTAATATATAAATAATTACAGCGAAAATAAACAACAGATGTTGTATTAATCACAACGAGTCTTCCTCATATTTTGCATTCTATTTCATTATTTATATTCACATAAATCCTCAGAATTTTGAATCTTTAAGGTGCTTGATCACTCCAGCTACATATCGATCCGGAGATAACGTACTCCTCTCACTGATCACAATAACAATTAATGTAAATTTCAAGTTTAATCAAAACAAAATTAATCTATCCTACAATTGATTACCTTAGGATGGCAATGTTGACGTTCAATAGTCTGATCATTTGTGTTTACCAGCACCTCACATGCTACTTTGGCCTGTAGAAATCATATCAAAACATGTCATAATTAGAGCCTGCAATTTTTATTGCCCATTTGTCCAGTCCAATATTATTATACTATAGCTTTTGAGTACACTACAATCAAAGTTGCAAGTGAATGTACCTTGAAAGGGAAGCGAAAGAAGAAGAGACCAAGACGACCTTCAAGATCGGTAACAGTATGAAAGGGGACTCTGCCTCTAGCCAAATCTTCCAAAAACAACACAAAATCTGAAAAAACCTTCACACACTCCATCTCCATGAACGCAACTATATAGGAGGAGCCAAGAGCTTTAACGCGTCCCTTTCCTGACTTAACATGGCCTAGCTTCCTCTCCCTGTACTTCACCGCTACGTCAAGGCTTTTGTAATCCATTGAGAACACGTCCACGTTGTGTACCTTTAAGGTCACGTTCAGTGTTAAGTCGATGCATATGACTGGTCTGGTGTGGATTTGGATGTGTTTTAGATGGAGGTTGTGGATTTTCACGTGGGGGTCTGATGGCCAGAAGATGTAGACTATGGCCGCTAGGAGGAGGAGTGTCACTGTGCAGATTATGTGCCAGTTCAATATTGACTTGATGAGTTGTTGTTTTTGTTGTTGTGGTTGTGGTAGTGGTGGGATAGGGGTGTAGTGGTGGTTGTGTGGTGGTGGTTGGGTGGTTGTGGCTATGGAGGATGTCATGAGTTGTGTTTGTGTTGTGAGGAGGAAGGTGTGTAGTTTGGAGTTTAGCTTTGAGGTGTTTAGAGGACTCTTTTATGAGCAGAGATGTATTGTATTTATATATATAGAGAAACTCAATGAAGTTATCTAGTAAGATCTGACATGTAATGTATATTTGACCCCACTGAGTATCCATGTTAAATTACATAGGAGTTTAAAACAATCCACCTACTAAAACTAACAGTCAAGTCTTCACTATGCAACTTAAGACTCTCAAACCTACCATTCCACTTCTCTAATCAACAAAAGCTCTCTTTGTTCTCATTTCCTGTCATTTCCAAGGTTTTCATCTTCTTTTTCATTTATTGTAATGGCAAGACCTGGCAACAAGATCATACAAGCCAAGCTGGTGGGTATGTCTTACTTTTACTATAGATTTCTATTACAACAAGAGTCTGATTTATAAGTTGACCTTTTATGATGATGTTTTTGATATCATCAGGTGCTTGTGGGAGATATGGGAACTGGGAAGACTAGTTTGGTAATAAGATTTGTCAAAGGACAATTTTATGATAACCAGGTGGAATTGGCAATTCATTTGATTGTGTTTTGATGTTAATTGTAAGTGATAGTTAGACGTTTTGTCTTGTGATCTAATGATGATATACATAACGTTCAGGAGCCTACAATAGGTGCTGCCTTTTTCACTCAGATATTGTCTTTAAATGAAGCCACTGTGAAATTTGACATATGGGACACGGCAGGACAAGAAAGATATCACAGCTTGGCTCCTATGTACTACCGTGGTGCTGCTGCTGCTGTTGTTGTCTATGATATCACAAACATGGTAATTATTAAATCTGTTTTCTCATTTTTGTGTTGATGCTGGTTTAGGAACCTCTTAGATGCATCTTTAACTCTATTCCAATGGTGATCCTTTGACTGCAGGATACTTTCATCCGAGCCAAGAAATGGGTTCAGGAATTGCAGAGACAAGGTATATGCAAACAGAATATCACAATTATGATTAGTTATATGTTTCATGATGTTCAAAAGTGTTGATCATATTGCTTGTGATGTGTATGTCTTCAGGAAATCAGAATCTGGTGATGGCATTGGTGGCTAACAAGTGTGACCGCGATTCAAGTAGAGAGGTTCAGACAGAGGTATATACGTATCTATGAAATCTCAACTGTTGTTTATATGAATAAGTAATGTTTTGAATCATTGTTGATCTACACAGGAAGGCGAGCAGTATGCGCAAGAGAACGAAATGTTTTACATGGAAACATCAGCGAAATCAGCACAGAATGTCAATGAGCTTTTCTATGAGATAGGTAAGATTTTAGTCCATACTCTTCTGTGAAAACTTGAGAATTTCAATGCTTATAGTTTCTTGGTAATACTATTGGCAGCAAAACGACTGGCTAAAATTCGGCCTGCAAAGTCTCCTGGTATAAAGTTAAACCATCAAACAGAAAGAAAACGGATTTGTTGCTTAGGATGAGAATGCAATGATCCCATTTTCACACATCTGAAAATGTGCTTGTCTGTAATTGCCTGATTTTCATTCCCATTTGGTACATATGTAAGTTTCTGATAGAATGTTTGACATGGTATACATAACTCTTGGGTTGAATTGTTCATGAGTTCAGTGCACCACTACTGCATGAATCCTGAAAATAAAATTTCAAAGAGGAAGGAAAGATATCTGTTGATAAGTATGTGTTATTCCATATTTGATTAAGAAAGGGAGGTATTTTAATTCATGAAATGAAGTAATTTAATTTGCAAACCATTGCATTGTAAGGGAATTTGGGTAGGTTCAGTCCTTTCATAGAAGAAAATATAACTATAATGAAACAAATTGACTCAGCATTCTGATAAACCTTTGCACTACTGTCTACATACATATATGATGAAGCATCCCCCTTTACAAACAGAAATTTGTGATTAACACATGGAATTTATTCCATAAATCTGGTTCTGACAAAGCACAGATCTAGTATTGCTTCACGCCACAACAGAGACAAGGCTCTTATATTGACACACAAATAAATGTTAATGAAAATAAATACATAACTTCAAGTTTATCCTATATAAAATGAAGAGATAAGAAGATATAAGATTACATTGACACAAAAACATACAAAATCTGTCTCATGATTCATGAGGGCCTTTCATTTCGATTCAGGTGGTGTGATTTGTACCTCAAGTCCTTGTACATTAAGGAAAAAGAACGAGCCGCAGTATACATGGCCTTAAAGAGCTCTGGCAAGTGAGTTTTAAGACTGATCAAAGATTTCTCTCTAACTTGAACACAAAGCCTCTGATAAGCTTCCTCCTCCTCTTGCAAATTGATTTTCAACATCTCCACTGCATGTTTTCTCTCAGTGACAGCATCCTTGTGAATATCTTCTGCTTCAAACTCATCCGGGGTTCTGCGCTGTGTATACTTATGATACCAATCTTCAAAAGCTCGAGTCTTGCGAGTATGTTCTTTTCGGGTGTTCTCACATCTTTCCTTCTGTTTCACTTCTTCTTCTTGAAGATGCATTATGGTATTTACAATGGCAGCAAAGTTTCCAATAGCGCTTCTAGCAATCCCATCCTGAAGTTTATCCATATTGTCTAGCCATGCTAGGAGTAGTTTCTGAATAGGAGGTTGCACAACCCTTGGTGGCGATGATACCTTTTCCTTCAAGCTGCTCTCTATGGGGATGAGATTTAATCTTAGCCAATTATTGAGAGCTTTTACGTACTCTCTTTGATGGTCTACAAGTTTACCAAACTGCGAGTTCCATTCTTGCACAACAGCCCATAGCTGCATGGTACGGTCATGGTGGTGCTCTGTTGTTTCTTTTGGGGATTGAGATGTATCTACTGCTTTCAGGGCTTGCGAAATTTCATATTGCCTCTCATGGTGACTGTACATGCTTTCCCACATTGTGCTCATCCTGTAGATAATGCAGCAATATTTATTATGGTTACGGAGAATTTATTAGGAGAGAAGACTTCTATCATCCCACAACTTTATTGGAAATTAAATGTCAAACCAAGTAGATAAGATAAATAGACAAAACCCTATCCATAATACAATTGAAAGTTATATATTATAAAGGCTTTCAAGGTTGCTCATCATAACACATATCTGCAAACAATGAATTCAAATAGAAGCAAGCTAAGTTCAGCATCAGCTACCAAAATCAGTTGTTAAAGCAACTGCTAAAATAGTGCAACTATTGGCTCTTTGAAATAATAGTGCAAGCTCTTGGTTGTTTGAATAGTTGTTAATGTAGCTATTCCACTCACTGTTACTATCACAGTTTAGTGGCAGTAATAGTAGTGCAAAGAGCTCTAGTTGTAGTTCAAATAACTCTTAATCTCTAAACTCATACTATCATTAAACATGAGAATCACAAATGCAATTTTAGTGAAAAAATGAAATGATAAGTGGGAATTGTTTGAAATGAAAAGACCAAATTAATCAAAACAACAATGCGTAGGCAGCAACTTACGCATCAACAAGCTGAACAAGCTTAGGATAGAGTTGTTGATCCCGCAAACGATTTATTTCCAGAACTGTTGAATCCATTGATTGCATATCTACAATGTATCTTGTATGCAGATGACTTACATTTGCTTTTATTTTTTCAAGTCCCTCAGGATTTGAACCTCTCTTCTTTTGCCTATTTAGTTGAGCAACCTTCCTTTGATACTCGAATTTCATATGTTCACCAGCCTATCAGCAACACCAATCCAAAATAAGATAAATAAAAATATATAGTGTATGCTTGCTTTAGGAATTCAACACACAGCAACATGCAAACACACTACCATCCTGCCATCAATTATTTATGCCGATCAACCATATAAGATTTCAGGGTTCAGGGAATTCATTGTATCTTAGCAATGTTTTATTTTAACAGTTTTAAACCAAGATACAGTCAACCTTACTGAACCATATACAGACATCTAGTGTGTTCATGCATACAAAAATGTATGGAAGGATTGAGAAGTGCTTTTGTAGCATTCAAACAGATACATCCCTATAGACAGTTTAAGGATCTGGTAAAGCTATCTGACATCATGTTTACCCAAACTTTATTGCTATTAACTTCTTTTATAACTTCAGTACCTTGACAAAAAGCATCACCTATATCCAATCATCTTGTGGTAGGAACTGGTTCAGCTAGAGTGATGGTAAATAATCATCTTGTTTCACAACACCTGTTGTAAAAGAGATGATTCTTTTACCATGTTACCGATCATATTATGTGCCTAGGGCTAATAAACTTCCTTTCAGCTTTTTTGTGATGTACTAACTAACTTATCCCCTCTATAGTGTAATACCAAAATCTGTTAGCTAGAGCTAATAATGGAAAATTCACTTTGCAGAGCAAAAGTAGTAAGATTCAAGCATAGCATTCTCATTCCTATCATATAGTTGTTTTATGTTTTATTTTAATTTTTAAATTATCTAAACCACACAATCTTCCATTAAAATTGCTATGTCTACATTGCATTTGCTGTCTTCCACTAATCACTAATCAAATAGGACATCCATGTAGTAGAACTAAAATATCAAGAAATTTCTACAGAATGAAAAGAAACCCAATTTATATCACAAAACTCATGACAATTGAACATAAAATCCATGAATTCAAGAGCAACTCAATTAAAAAAAAAAAAAAAAGAAAAAGAAAAAAACTAGGTAGCTACAAGTAAGGTGGCTATAATTTGGTGAGTCATAGCAAACAACAGAATGTAACCATCACACTATCAGTATAAATGCTCAAAGCTATTCAACTAAATCCAATTTGTATGAAATCTATTGGTTAAAAGCAAACTAATTCAACAAAATAAAAACTAAGTAGTAAAAAAGATAAGGTTTTTTTATGATGCAATGAATTGTAATAAACAAAATGATACAACCCATAAAACTTCACTATAATAAATCCATCAAAATTGTGCCAAGCAGATGCAACGTAATTACACACCTTCACTTCATCATAAAGCTTCTTTTCCCATGCAAGTAATTTGTCCAACACGGTGGCATGAGTTTCATTCTCCTCTGAGTCAAAATCATCTTTCAAATCCTCAACATTAGGCATCCCTTTAAAAGATCGATTCCATGTGATCACACGCATCACTCTTGCAGAGTGATCAATATGTCCTGCATCGCAAATACTAAACTATCGTGAAAAAAAATATATCGAAAGCATAGCGCAACAATTGAATTAGAGAAAAGCAAAAAGATTTTGACCCAATAAGAAATCATCCAACTTTGCCTTCTTAAAACTAAATAGGTACAGACAACAGAATTACCGCGGTTATCAGCAAAATTAGAATGATAATGCAAGCGAGTGGCCTCGAGCATTTTTGAAACCTCATGAGCACTCTCGGAAGCCTTCAAAAAGTGATCATCCAACTCCACAAACACCTGCAATAAACTCACAAATTTCCCTCCTTTCTTCTCCACCATTCCCCCAGACCCTCCACCCCCCTTTGCCTTCTTAAAACTACTTCTCCCGACACTCCCCATACTACTCTCCGGAGGAGGAGGCGGTGCTGCTGCTCCTCCAACTTCCTCCTCCACCACATTCCGCTTCTCTTCATCCATTCTAGGAGGCTCCATCTCCATTTCCACCTCCGCAGTAACCGGCTGCTCCTCTTCCACACTCTTAGGAATTTGATCAAACACCTTCCGGTCAATCACTTCCTCCTTCTCATCTTTAACCTCCAAAGTAGGCCCAGGCATGTGCTCCATCGAAGGAAAGAAATAATCCCAAGCAGAATCCTGCTGTGGCGGGGCCTGCATCGCCCTCCCGGAATGATGATCACCACCAGCCCCAGCAGATCTGTTCCTCACACTACTTCTCTTCCTCGTAATCAACTTCTCCTGACTACTCTCCGCTACATCCTCCTCCTCCTCCTCCTCCTCCTCCTCTATAATCGTAGCCGCAACTCCATTACTTTCCACTCCCTTATCTTTCTCCTTCCTATCGGCGGCGATATTCATAGCCGGCATACTAGCCGCACGCTGAATCGGCTGGAAAGGATCGGGCGGAGGAGGAGGCGGAACGAGTGGATCCAAAGGCGGCGGAGGAGCCGCAGTAGGAGGGAGGGGTAGAGCTGGCGAGACGTGTGGGTGATTGAGAGCGATGTCTTGAGGATTCTGAACCTCTCCGTGAGCGTAGTCGCTTAAAGCAGCGCCTGTGTTCTTTAAAGACATGGTGTAGGCGGAGTGAGCTGCGGCGAAAGCGTTCCTCGCCGAGACGGCCTCTTTCATGAACATCTTCCGGTCTTTGCATCGTGTCACCGCTTCCTCATTCTCGATCTTCGACTGTGTACAACCCATCCAATTCCAAATTCTTCTGCTTTTACTACTAGAGTATTCGAATTTGATGAAAACGAGAAAATTCGATCAGACTTGTCTCCACTGCTTTGCTTTTTTTAAATTTTCTGATACTTTGTCGACTCGACTGGTTGTTGAATTGTCATAAAACGACATTCTCTTTTCCTAATTTTATTTTATTTTTTAAAAATAGAAATTTTATGCTTAATTATATTTAACCGACTATCAAAAATAAAAAAAGTTGAACAAATTTCAAGTGGGCCCAGCTTAATTTGGGCTCATCTTCTCCCTTAAAAGCCTAGCCCAAGCCTACACATTTCAGATTCTTGCTTCGTCATATTCATGCTATTCTGAGTTATTGAATTTCACTTTCATATCTGTTAAAGTAGTTATGTTCTGTCATAACTACATTACAACTAAATTTCACAGGACAAAGAACAAGCCAATATAAATCAAGAGCAAATTTTTCACATTTCTCTTACAAACATACTATTATTTATTTATTTATATAGATACATTGTGTTGACTCCTTATGATGAAGACAAAGATTAGTTATTTATTTATTTAAATTGGTTTTTATAAAATATCAAAACTGTCAGATAAAGATAAAATTGTTTAATTTGTGTTTATAACATATCAAAACTGTCTTTAATAAAATATTTGATTTGTTAAGATTTTAATAGATAACTCTCAACCAGATTGTTTTTAATTAAGTCAAGATAGGAATTTGGTTAGATTGTATTTCTGTTTTGCAGGTTTTAAAGATCAAATCAAATTGTGATTTCTTTATCAGATTTTATTTCCATATTATCTGCAACTTCAACAACGACTACTTTTGAGGACTCTATTTAAAGATCAAGTTGAAGTGTTTCAATAAGAGAATTACTTGAAGTTTTATCAACAGCAAAAAGAAAGTTATCAGGCGCTCAAGATTTTCATTTTCTACTACAAGTTTAATCATATTCTAAGTATATTTAGTATTTATCTTTTGTTAGAATTTGATTATTTCTTAGAGTATTGTTATATAATTGTTAAGCAGGAATTTAGACGTAGTTATTTATATTAAATTGGGTGGCTAGTATTTGTAGCAGGGTGCTACGGGTTATAGAAGAAAAGGGTAAATCTTCTAGGTTTGTACTAGAACCCTAAGGGAAAAATATAAATAAAATCGTCATATAAATCCTATAGGGTTTAAAGAAACCCTTAGGCGGAGAGTAAGCCGTTTAATCGACCGAACTTCGTAACAAATCACCTTGTCCTTTTTATTTATTTATTTGTCTGTTGCTGATTTGTTATTTGTTCTATTTATTCAAGACCTTGACAATTTACTTTACTTTATCTGCGATTATTTTTCATACTCTATTCACCCCCCCTCTAGAGTATTACATTCCTACATAAATAGATCTTTCAATTGGTATCAGAGCTTGGCTCAACAGTTGTGAACTAACCTTCCGTTGAGAATTTTGTAGGAATTTATCCATTATGGAATCTGCAGGAAGTGGTGGATTTGCTCAAGGAAGATCAATAAACAGACCTCCTCTGTTTGTTGGAAACAATTTTCCTCACTGGAAGTCTCTAATGAAGATGTTCATTATTGATCAAGACATCGAGCTATGGGAAATCATCAAGAATGGACCAAAGATTCCAATGACCATCACAGACGCTGGCACTTCAAAACTAAAAGAAGAATCGAATTTTACTCAAACTGACACTGAACTCATCTCTAAAAACTTTCGTGCTATGAATTTACTTTACTGTTCTTTAAGTGCTGATGAATTTAATCGTATATCTTCTTGCAGTTCAGCCAAAGAAATTTGGGACAAACTAGTGGTTACATATAAAGGAACTAGTCAAGTTAAAGAATCAAAGATCAGTATTTTCATGCGACAGTATGAATTATTCATGATGAAAAGTGATGAATCCATCAAAGAGATGTTTACAAGATTCACTGTCATCATAAATAATCTTGATGCTCTTGGAAAGAAATTTTCTAATGAAGAAAAAGTGAGAAAAATCCTTCGTTGTTTGCCAAAGGATAAATGGAGACCAAAAGTTACTGCAATTGTAGAAGCTCAGGATCTTAGCAGTTTATCTCTTGACGATTTACTTGGAAAACTGATTACTCATGAGATGGAACTCAATGAAGAGGAAGAACAGCCCTCTGCATCAACTCCTAAGACGTTGGCTCTGAAATCTCAAAAACCTGAAAGTTCAGACGAAGAAGAAACTGATGATGAAGAAGATCCATTCGCAATGCTAGCCAGAGGACTTGAATGTATTCTCAAAATGAAGAAACAGTTCAAGAAAAATAAATTGGACCAATCAAGATTTTCACGACATAAAGGTAAGTTTTCAAAATCTTCAAATAAGAATAACACGTTATCTTGTTTTGATTGTGGCAGTTTGAAACACCTGGTAAAAGACTGTCCAAATAGAAAGAAAACTTCTTTTAACAAAAAGAAATCAAAGAAAGCCATGGTAGCAGCTTGGAGTGGATCAGATACAAGTGATACTGAAGAAGAACAAGCAAATCTCTGTCTGATGGCAAACCATGATGAATCTGAAAATGGAGATCATCTTGAAAGTGTGGTAAAAAATCTCATCTCTAGCTCTCCTGATGTTCTATTTGAATTTATAAAAAATCTAATTGTCAATGAGGAATGCTTGATGAAGGAGATAGAATCTCTCAAAGCACACATAAGAAATCAGGTACGCATTGAGACATATTTGGTAAAAGAATTAGATCGGTTCAAAACTTCTCATTCAAATCGTGACAACGATATCAAGGCCTTGACGACTGAGTCCAAGACCTTGAAAGAGCAAGCAGTAATGCACAAAAACAAAATTCGAGATCTTGAACTGGAAGTCAATGAGCTGAATGATAAGTGTAATGAACAACTACGTTCTCTTACCAAGTTTGCTGGTTCTCATCAAAATTTAAATATGTTGCTTGGTAGTCAGCAAATGACGTTGAATAAAAATGGGTTGGGATATCAGAAACAATTTCCAAAAAGAAAGCCTACCAGTTTCACCAAACCTAGAGGTTATATCACTCAACCTACTTGTTTTTTCTGTTGTCGAAAAGGTCACACTAAACTCACTTGTCCTTATCGTCGAAAAGATCCTCAAATCATTCGAAACACATTCCCTGTGAGACTTAGAGATCAAATAAAACAGATCTGGGTTGTGAAGGGTACTCGTCCACCAAACATGATTTATCCTGAATATGATCAGAAATATAATATATGGACGCGAAAGGTTTGATGTTTCTTTGTTTTGTAGAGAGAACAGAAGTGGATCTTGGACAGTGGATGTTCACGGCATATGACAGGAAAGGCTTCATTATTTTCTGTTTTGAAGAAACAATTCACTGGATCTATTACTTTAGGAGATAAAGGAAAATGTAGCATAATTGGTATTGGAAAGATTGGAAACGACTCAACTAATGCTATTGAAGATGTTTATTTGGTTGACGGACTTCGGTACAATCTTTTATCAGTTTCTCAACTTTGTGACAAAGGAAATCGGGTGACTTTTTATAAGGAAAAATGCAAAATTCAGAATGCCAAAACGGGTAACATCATTCTAACTGCTTATCGTAGAAATAATGTTTATGAACTGTCAACTAACTCTCTTGCAGAAAAGACACTGACCTGTCTCAAGGCTTTGACCGATGATTCAAGGCTTTGGCACCGAAGACTTGGACACATTAATATGCACACATTACACAAGCTTGCCTCTAAAGACTTGGTTCGTGGTCTGCCTAAACTGAATTTTAATAATCATATTGAACTGTGTGATGCTTGTGTAAGAGGTAAACAAACTCGCATTTCATTCAAACCAAAACATGATGTAAGTACTTCTAGACCCCTTGAACTTTTACATATGGATTTGTGTGGTCCTATGAGAGTCAAAACTCCAAAAGGTAAACAATATGTTCTTGTTATTATTGATGATTTTTCTAGATTCACTTGGGTATTCTTTTTGCGAGAAAAATCTGAAGCATTAAAGGAATTCTCAAAGCTGTGCAAAGAGCTTCAAGTGGAGAAAAATGCCTCAATTATATCCATTCGTACAGACCATGGAAGGGAGTTTGATAATTTAAATTTTGATTTATTTTGTGAAAAATATGGTATTAATCATAATTTTTCAGCTCCTAGAACTCCACAACAAAACGGTGTAGTCGAAAGGAAAAATAGAACGCTGGAGGATATGTCTCGAACAATGCTGTTGGAGAATGAACTTCCTCAAAATCTGTGGGCCGAAGCAATAAATACTGCCAACTACATTTTAAACAGATGCCTAATTCGACCCATATTGAAAAAGACACCCTACGAGTTGTTCAAAGGGAGAAAACCAAAGATTTCATATTTTAAGCCATTCGGATGCAAATGTTTCATTCACAATAATGGTAAGGATAATCTCGGTAAGTTTGATGCTCGTAGTGATGAAGGTATTTTTCTTGGATACTCCTTAACAAGCAAAGCATATCGTGTTTTTAATAAACGTACAAAATGTGTTGAAGAAAATATTCATGTTGTTTTTGATGAAAGTGATAACAGTGTTTTGAGTGAAAGTTTTGCAGACTTAAAATTGAACAGGGATCATGAAGAATACTCCTCTGATGAAGAGAATCACTCTCTGAAGAAGAATGCTCAAAGTCTAAAAAAGGTTGTGGACAACGTTGTTCAAAGTCTTAATCCTCATCTCCAAGACCTTGAAAAACTGTTCAATAATCTTAACCTTCAAGAAAAACCAGATGATGAACCCGAATCTCAAGACCTTGAAAATGTCAATCAAAACTCTGAAATTCTTCAACCTGATCGGACTCTAGACCAATCTCAGAACTTTCATGATAAATTACTCTCTCCCTCTCCAAAAGAACCTGAAACCAGTACTAAGCCTAGACCTCGCTTTAAACATGCATCTTCTCATCCGTCATCAAACATCATTGACAGTGACAAACCGGGTATTTTAACTCGATCTCATCTTAAGAATCTTTGTGCTTTTTATGCTTTTGTTTCTCTTGTAGAACCAAAGAGTTATGTTGAGGCTATGAAAGAACCCGACTGGATTGTGGCAATGCAAAGTGAACTTAATGAATTCGAACGCAACAAAGTTTGGAGACTTATGCCTAGACCAGCCAATCACTCAATCATTGGAACAAAATGGGTTTTTCGAAACAAGCTTGATGAAAACGGTAAGATTGTACGTAACAAAGCTCGACTAGTTGCACAAGGATACAATCAAGAAGAAGGTATTGATTATGAAGAAACTTTTGCACCTGTTGCTCGCTTAGAATCTATTCGCATGTTGCTTGCATTTGCTTCTTACATGAAAATAAAATTATTTCAAATGGATGTTAAATGTGCATTTTTAAATGGTGTTTTACAAGAAGAGGTATATGTAGCACAACCTCCTGGTTTTGAAAATGAACGTTTTCCAAATCATGTCTATAAACTTGACAAAGCTCTTTATGGTTTGAAACAAGCTCCTCGAGCTTGGTATGAAAGATTGTCAAAGTTTTTATTAGCAAAAGGTTTTATTAGAGGTTCGATTGATAAAACTCTTTTTGTTCATTTCAAGGCATCTCACATCCTAATAATTCAAGTTTATGTTGATGATATACTGTTTGGATCTACTGATGAATCTTTATGCAAGGAGTTTTCTAAGATTATGACACAGGAATTTGAAATGAGCTTGATGGGAGAACTAAACTTCTTTCTCGGGCTACAAATAAAGCAAGAAAGGAATGGAATCTTTCTAAATCAATCCAAATATACTCGGGAACTCTTAAAGAAATTCAACATGGAAAATTCTAAAGTTGCTAAGACCCCTGTAAGTTCTTCTCTCTCCTTAGATAAAGATGAAAATGGTAAGTCTGTTGATCAAAAGGTATACCGAGGTATGATTGGATCTCTTCTTTACTTAACTGCTAGTAGACCTGATATTATGTTTGGAGTATGTTTATGTGCACGTTTTCAAGCTGATCCAAAGGAATCTCACTTGCAAGCTGTGAAAAGAATTCTTCGGTATCTTAATGGAACCAAAGATTTTGGTCTTTGGTATCCTAGCACTAATAATTTTGAACTTGTAGGATATTCAGATGCAGACTTTGCAGGTTACAAAGTTGATCGTAAGAGTACTTCAGGAAGCTGTCAATTTTTGGGATCATCTTTGATTTCATGGCATTCAAAGAAACAAAATTCAGTTGCACTATCTACTGCCGAAGCTGAATACATAGCAGCTGGAGCCTGTTGTTCTCAGCTTTATGGATAGCTCAACAAATGAGAGATCTCAGCTTAAATTATCGAGGTATCCCTATAAAATGTGATAATACTAGTGCTATTTCTATAACAAAAAATCCTGTGCAGCATTCCAGAACTAAGCACATCGATATTCGACACCATTTTATTCGAGATCATGTGGAGAAAGGAGATGTTTCCATCGAATTCGTTCCTACTGAGTTTCAATTTGCTGATATCTTCACAAAACCCTTGGCTGAAGAACGATTCAACTTCATCAGACATGAGTTAGGTATGTTAAATAAGGAAGCATCAACGTAGGGGGAGCAAAGAAGGAACTTAAACAACGCCTCAAAGGTATGTTTTTACGTTTCATAGGTTTGAATATTGTTTCAAGGCCTTGAAAACTTAATATGAAATCTGTTTGACACTTGGACTAAACCCAGTTTTATTCAATTAATGGATAAACACTGGTGCGTATTTTTTTTAAATTATTTCTCTTCTCTCCTTCCCACTCAAACTTCTCATTCTCTCTCCACCTCTCTCAAATCTCTCTGCACCTAAATCCCCACTTCAAACCCTAACCTCATTCCGGCAAATGGCTCCCAAGCGCACATCGTCTTCTTCCAAGAACTCTACCGAAAAGAAAAAGAAAAAGGTTGCTGAATCGTCATCTCCTCCTATTTCCTCTGCCGCAAAGAAAGGGAAACGAGCTGCTGTTCCGTCTTCACCGCCGTCGCCGCCTTCTTTCGCCCCTCCTGAAGACGAGTTGGTAATTGAATCTCTGCCCTCTTTATGGTTTAATAATTTTACTGCTCAAGGGATATGGAAGGATGGATTTCATACTAGGCAAACCTTTGCATGTGAACCTGTAGACAAGGATTTCTTTGAAACCTTTAAGGTTCCTATTTTAGATGTCTTGAAAACCACAGGTCTTTGGAATTTGCTAAATGTAGGTTCAGTTTCCTATCCTAGACTGACTAGATTGTTTTATCTGAATCTTACTGCCTCTCGTAATTGTGGTGAACTGATTTTAAAATCATCTGTTAAGGGCATTTCTTTAACTCTTAACTCCTCTATGTTTGCTACTCTTTTTGGTATTTCTGAAAACGTATGTACTGACTCTTATCCCTCTAGAGCTGTTTGTGTTTCTAGGGCTAAATCGACTCTGTTTTTACAAAACTGTCCTGTGAGTAAACAATTCACTCACAATGTTTTGAACTTACATGCCAAAATGCTTTTTACAATCTTGCAGCGCTGTATCATTCCAAAATTTAATTCTAGAGAACTTTTGACTGACCATGTCTTGCACATTCTCTATCTCTGTTTTAACAATTTCCAATTGGATCTGCCTGCTCTTATTTTAGATCATATGAACATCTCTTCAACTAGTTCTCGTGCATCTCCTCTGCCTTACTCAAATCTCTTAGCTATAATCTTTAGATATTTTGGTGTTCCTACTGCAGATGAGCCAGTTGAGAAATTTACTGGTTCTTCTATAGGTTTAGAAACTTTCAATAAGCTAGGAATGTTTTTAAACTCTGATGACAAATGGGTTTTTCAGTCTGATTTGACTCCTGATGAATTAAGTTCTCTTTCTCACGGTCAAAAGGTTTTAAGTTCTTCAACTCCTGTCCCTTCTCCTTCCATAACCTCTGAACGGTTTCAATCTCTTGAATATGAAGTTGAGGCCTTGAGATCAAACCATGAGTCTTTTAGAAGAGAAGTCATGGATAAGCTGGACTACCATACTGAGATGTTAAGGATGATCAACTTGAAAGTCAATCAGATGTTCTATCTGAATTCCCTTACTTTCTGCAATGTGGGCAATATCATTCCTTTGAGTGAAGATGCTGAGCAGTATGCAAGGGAAAGAGCTTCAAATGTTTTGCTCAATGTGGAAAGACAGGTTAGAAATCAGCCTATTGAGCGTCCTGTTGTCCAAGAACCTTGCCTCCTTACCATAGAAGAATATCAAGTGGTTCAACGCCTGAGGAAAGAGCAAGCTCAACGGGGTAGAGCCATGGCTCAAGCCACTGCTCGTCAAGCCCAACAAAGATGGAAAGACAAAGTTCATTCTGAAGTTCGTGAAAAGCAGCAATTCCGTCCTTCTTAACCTTGTCCTCTACTGTCTAACCTTTTCTATAAACCTTGCCTTTTGTTATGTCCAAGTACATTAACCTCTCCCTCCTTGATGGAGACAAAAAGGGGGAGAAAAATACTATATCTTTGTATATATATACTTTTGTTCTTATGCAGGTTTATGCAGTTATTTTTGGTATATATCTGTTCTTATGCAGGTTATGCATTTTATGCTTGCATTTTATGCTTGATTTATGCTTTAATTCTGTGGTTATGTTGGCTGATAAATATGTTGTTGATGATGATGATTCTGGTTTATGTTTTAGCTGATGAATATATTCTAATATAGGTTCTGATTTATTTTCAAAGAATATTTGTTATGTTTGGTTTTTCGTTTTTGATGGATTATGTTTCTGTTCTGAAGTTTTGATGAAAGTTTTCTTATGTTTCAATATTGGCTTAACTCAGTTCATGCAGGTATTTAATCATCTGAGGCGAGTTCTGTTTTACTTTGATAGTTTATGCTTTTATTCAGGTCAAGACATTGAAACCATGTTTCAAACCTTTAAAAATAACGGACTAGGTATTTTTTCTTCATCAAGGGGGAGATTGTTGACTCCTTGATGATGAAGACAAAGATTAGTTATTTATTTATTTAAATTGGTTTTTATAAAATATCAAAACTGTCAGATAAAGACAAAATTGTTTAATTTGTGTTTATAACATATCAAAACTGTCTTTAATAAAATATTTGATTTGTTAAGATTTTAATAAATAACTCTCAACCAGATTGTTTTTAATTAAGTCAAGATAGGAATTTGGTTAGATTGTATTTCTGTTTTGCAGGTTTTAAAGATCAAATCAAATTGTGATTTCTTTATCAGATTTTATTTCCATATTATCTGCAACTTCAACAACGACTACTTTTGAGGACTTTATTTAAAGATCAAGTTGAAGTGTTTCAATAAGAGAATTACTTGAAGTTTTATCAACAGCAAAAAGAAAGTTATCAGGCGCTCAAGATTTTCATTTTCTACTACAAGTTTAATCATATTCTAAGTATATTTAGTATTTATCTTTTGTTAGAATTTGATTATTTCTTAGAGTATTGTTATATAATTGTTAAGCAGGAATTTAGACGTAGTTATTTATATTAAATTGGGTGGCTAGTATTTGTAGCAGGGTGCTACGGGTTATAGAAGAAAATGGTAAATCTTCTAGGTTTGTACTAGAACCCTAAGGGAAAAATATAAATAAAATCGTCATATAAATCTTATAGAGTTTAAAGAAACCCTTAAGCGGAGAGTAGGCCGTTTAATCGACCGAACTTCGTAACAAATCACCTTGTCCTTTTTATTTATTTATTTGTCTGTTGCTGATTTGTTATTTATTCTATTTATTCAAGACCTTGACAATTTACTTTACTTTATCTGCGATTATTTTTCATACTCTATTCACCCCTCTAGAGTATTACATTCCTACATAAATAGATCTTTCACATTGAAATTCAATTTATTTCACATTAAATTAGGATTTTACTTAATTATATTAATCAGGTTCTTTCTTTCTAACACATGCAATGACATTCATGGTGATGCTTGGAAACTTGTTTGCAAATCCCTCCTTTGCATTGCTTAGTGCAGAAATTGGTGCATTTTCCACCAGGTTTGTCATCTTTCCCAGGAATACAATGCCCCAAATCTGGATGGTTCCTGCAGCATTTCGATCCTCCATCATCTGCCACATGTTCTTCCACCTTTTCGCTATCTGTTTAGAAACGTCAAAACATGAATTCTTTAGACCAGCTGACATTCTACATGCATTTAGATAATATGAGGAAGTGAAAGTTGGTTTGAAATATACCTGCATTGATGCATAGCATCACCATGACAAGAGCTATCAACATCACTTTTGATGAAGACATTATGTGTTTTTAGTTACTGTTGTATTGATTTTTGTGTGAAAATATGCTTTTAGAGGTAGTGTTTATATAGTTATAGAAATGTTAACAGAAACCATTATCATGCAATTTTAGTAATATTGTTGTTACAATACATGTGTAAGTTGAAGATCATTGATATACATTATATACTACTTCCGACTTTCAAGACACATCAAATATTTATAAAACTGATTCGTTGGTTTGTTATCAAACAAACTCGTATCATGTTACTAGAAGAAGCTAAAATGTAATTACCTCAGCTAAAGTTTGTTTTTGTTGTACTTGATCACCCAAAGCTCAACGTCATTGCCTCTGTCATAGTCTCTAACGTATTGGGGAATATTGTTAACATCAATGCGTTTACCAACAAATCGCGGCAAGGATCCATCTTCCAAGCTTTCATATTCAGCTTATCAATCACATACACACCCACATTGTCAGTCAAAAGGCTTTACAAGAAACACTAACTGCAAGGGGATGATATTAGTTACCTCCTTGCTCCATCACATGGCTTCTAAAACAAGAATAACCATTTGCAACAACGACGAGGTCATTGAGACTAAAGTTGTAACGTTTTTCCAAAGCTAAGTACAGTACCTGAAGAATGGGATAGAGATTTTCGTTTCTCTCATTGTATCTTTTATTTGTTGAGAAAGCCATGTATATTTGAAGCATGATAATACCTTTTCTGATCCTACCGACATTAATCTCTCTACTGTACTGAAAAAAGCATCAGTTAGATCATCCCTGTAAATGACATCCGCTGCAACAAGCATTGAAGCTCTTTCGACATCTTTTAGGTCCGATGAGGTCCAAGAATAGCTACATTTCACCATTAAACAGTGTCTTATTTTTTATAATTTGTATGTTTAAGTAGACAGAAGAAGACGAAGAGAACAAATACAGCAAGCTCAGTATTATCCATTAGCCTTATAAATCAACAAGTTAAACAAAATATCATGTGTATATGGATCACCTTTCTTGAGTGGAAGAATTTGTCATGTCAGGAGGCCAAGGCTTCATCCAATCAAGTTCACGTACATGAACTGCACCTTGACAATGGAGAATTCCAGAATTCAGCTCAATGTTTTGTGCACAGTTATCAAGAATTTCAACGCCACAATCTGCCAAGATTTTGAAGGTAAGTCTAGTCTCACAGAAACCTATGAACTAAGTTTAAAATGGAAAACCAAATTGAGAGAGAAACTCGAGTTAACAATACACAATTTTCAAAATAAAAGCAAAAGTTTAAAGAAGTGAAACATCCCAGCAATATGCAGACAGGTAACTTTGCAATACCAGTTAAGAACACTTTCTGAGCCACACATCCCAGCAATATACCCACCAACCCTGATAAAGTAGTGAAACAAAATCATGTAGTGTTTGGTCATTGAATACCTGAAAAGGGTATGATAATGCACAAAAGGACTAGATCATGGTGGTCATTAGTGATCAAATACCTGTCCCAGCACCCAATTCCAACAAAATGACCCCATCTAGCTCAGAAGAAGTGCAAATCTTATGCATCACCCAATCACTTAACACTAATTCTGCTTTCCATACCTATAAAGAGAAACATATTAGCACTGGTGTTTTAGTACAGAACCAAATGTAAATTCATCTTCTTTCACCTGCAAACCAACACTTGGAATTGTTGATGTAACATTGTGGCGGATTATCACACTGAAATACTGATTAAAGTTTCCTGCAGAATAGCATGACCACCATCAAAAGAGCAGAAAACCAATAATCTCAGACTTGTGAACTACATCTACCAAGTACACCATCCAACACCAAATTTACGAAAAAACACGAACCTTTACTTGTCAAAAGACTACCTTTTATAAAAAAAAACTCTTTCAATGTACTAAAACACAATCAAGAGAGAAGAATTAAAGCAATGAAAAAGGACTCACTTGTTCGCCTAGGCAAAACAAGGTCGCCATCGTCATCCAAGGCGGCAACCAGTTCACGGCCATCACTTGATTCGGGTTTGAAAAGCTCATTGAATCTGGTTCCTTCAACTCCTAACAATTAAAATCAGAAACACCAACCAATAAATCCCGATAAAAATTCAAACATTAGTATTAAATCGTTGGAAGAGAGTGGAGTTATAGTATGTATACAAACCAGATGGAAGGGAGAAAGTGAAACGGGAAATGCGGGGCCCAGAAAAGTGAGGTGGACATCCGACGTGGATCTCACTCATCACCAGATCTTCCTCCTCCGGTGAATCTTTCCCGTTCATGGTCCCTAATAAAACCCTGATTTGGAATTTTTTACTCTACAGTATTTGTACTGTATTCACAGTATATATAAGTATGCAAACACCTTCTTTTAAGAAATGAAAGTGGTCAGGAACATACAATATCTTTTAGTTGATGTCTTCACAGCTGTCTGGTTAAATGTTCCAATTCCACAAGCCATGTAAAGTAGTGATAATTCCCGTGTTTTCTCTAATTACAAGCAACTTTAGATGCATGGATGTGATATATTATTCTATTGAATTCAATTCCATTCAACACCATCTCTGATTTGACTTATTCGCTCCATTGTTTCAAAGAACATAACAACTCATATGACTACTTACTTTATATGCATGGATATGGTTGTCTTGTTCGAAACTCGTGAAACTCAGAATCCATGCCAAATGGAGGAGAGGATTATTCTCATTAAAATCATACCTATTTCTTATGATATGAAAAAGTATATTACCTTTATGTTTCTTATGACTTAATAGCAAGAACTTCATCAAAAGGAAACCAAACTTTCTTTGTTTGCGTATAAATTTTGTAGTGCAAAACTTGAGAATCAATGGAGAATCCCAAGTCTTTACCCCTTTACGTTAGTAAACTTTTGTCCTTCTATTTCCTTGAAATAATCATTTTATTCCTTATTAGAATTACTACAACACTAATTGCACCACATTAATGTAAATTAAATCAGTTGAAATGAGATTGTATTACACTCTGTAATCAAATATTCAGGTACAGAATACCAAGTGAATTCCTATAACGAAGTGATAAAGACAACTCTTACATGGCTCTAATTAACTTTTGATGCCAAATAGGACCCTTCAATCTCGGAATATATGATTATAAATACCAAAATAACAGCTTATTATTTACAACCTCTTCACTTGCTCTCTTCTTTCTTCCTCTTCATCCATCTTCTTCCAAGCTATTTTTGGCTTCTCAAACTCATTTTAAATACCGAAATAAAACAAACCCATCAAACCATTAACATGTTTCATTCTATTGTCAAGCCAAGATTTTACAAGAAAAGGTACACTTTTTACCTTTGTGTTTAATCATACCATCTTTATTATTCAATTTCATCTCTTATTGCTTTTTTTCTTCTGATTGTTGTGTTTATTGTGAACATAGCAAATCTTTGTTGAGGCTTCTGAAGACAAGACTTGAAACCATAAAGAAGAAAAAGAATGCTGTGCAGAAGTTTATGAAGAATGATATTGCTGATCTTCTTCGAAACAATCTTGACATCAATGCTTATGGCAGGGTATATACATATTTCTTCTTCTTGTTTTTGTTTTTATTTAATCAAGACTTGTAATCTTTTTCATTAAAAAGACTCCATTATTGTTCTTTAAAAGTTGAATGATGCCAAATGATCTTAAAAAGTTGGTAAGTTTTAACTTGGTTTTTAAATTTTGACAAATTTTGATTCAGTTTATGCCACATGTTATGTATATTTTTTGTCTAATTTAAGTCATTTGTATGGATAACTATGAAATTTAAAAGCACAGATTTTGTTCTATTATTAGTAGATATATGAGCTGTTGTTGTATTACTAATGATAATGAGATTATTACTTTGGAATCATGTAACAGGCAGAAGGGCTTCTGGCAGAACAGAACATATCAGTCTGCTATGACATTATTGAAAAATGTATAGATTGTATCTTGCTTCAGGTCCCGCTGATGCAGAAAGAGACGTATGTTTATAATCCAATGTGATTTTCCAGTAGTGTATAAGCCGATATATTATGTTCTTAATGTTTTTTTGGCTTTTATAGGGAATGTCCTAATGAATGCAGAGAAGCTGTACCAACACTTGTATATGCTGCAGCAAGATTCGCGGATTTGCCTGAGCTGCGGGAATTGAGAGGCCTTTTCAATGAAAAATATGGGAATTCACTTGATTCCTATGTTAATAAACAGGTGAGAAATGTGTCCTTAACATGAATCAGCTAAGCAACAACATTTTTGTATGTGTTACTGATATGACAATTTGTTTTAGTTCGTTGGGAGGTTGAATCCAAAGCCTCCAAGCAAGGAAACCAAGGTTCAGTTGTTACAAGATGTAGCGCGCGAATTCTCTATAGACTGGGATTCAAAGCCCTTGCAACAGAAACTCTACACACCGGATGAATCAAAACACTCTAAAAGTGACTACAACGTGCCACCAAGTAGCAGTGAAGATTTTTCGGATAGTACAAGTCAAGGTAGCAGCAGACATAAAGATAGTTGGAGTTCTGAGGATGACAAGCCTTATCAGTTCAGATTCTTTACACAAAAGAACACCGAAATCGCTGAGGCAAATAATAAACAATCAGCAAGATCAATGAGGAAGAACAGGCTTAAGTTTCATCAATCTGAAGATAATCTGCATAGCAGCAGTATTAAGGAAAATCTACCACTTCCACCAGGAAGGACTACCTCAGTGGCGCCTTCTCAGGTGGCGAAAAGAGGCCCCAGTAGGTCCAAGTCCATGGAGGATGATATCATGATGATGGGACATGTTCATCCCAAGTTGCCAGATTATGATGATTTGGCAGCAAGGCTCTCTGCATTGAGAAAGAAGTAAACTGTATTGGCTAGTATACTGTGGTTCTATGAGTACCTGAATGGTACATTCTTTGTACTGCAGCATTTGATGGTGATCTCTCTGTGCTATGTTACAGTGCTTGTATGTAATGAATGGTTCTATCATATGTGTTTTTAGAAGATTGAGTAATATTGTGTTGATGTGTATTAAGAGATTAGATTAGGTTGTAATATCAGTAATGTAATGTATTTCTATTAGCAATATATAGTGCTTAGTGAAATAATTCAAAATAATGGATTAAGATGGACATGAAAGTTATTCCTTTCTTATGGGAATAAAACACATAAGCTGTGATATTCTAAAGTTTTTCTTCTGGGCAAGTGTTATGTTAAAGTTTTGAGAATTGATGATTGAATTAGACCATCTCTCCATTCCTCTTTGTTTTCCATGAAACAACTCATTAGACTTGTAGCAGGGAATCATATCCTTATAAACCAGCCCTGACACAAACACACGTCTATATGATATTCCAATCTTCTTTTATAAGACGATTCTCTTTTCAACTTTCCTTATTTTATTTAGTTATATCTCAATCCTATATTCTCTGAGATGTCAAATTCTTACAATGGTGTGATGATCAGACAACTTGGAATCAAATTATTGAAGAAAGAGAATGCAGAGATATCATTCATTCATTTGAAATTAAAAACAATCACTCTTTAGCTACGAAATAAAAGGAAATGGATAAGTTTTTCCATCTTACTTTAACTGATTTATGGACCTATTCCCTTTCAATTATATTCAGCACAGAGAATAAATAATAATTCAGACATATGATCCACATATCCAATGGAAAATGACTAGAAATAGGATGATAACATTGTATCTGTAAGGAAGAAGAACATCTGTATTTGAATTTTGTAGAGTGAACATATATGAAAGAAAATGCATAGAAATGGTATTCATTTCCCAACAGGAATCTGCATTTATCTCCAGTTATTCAATTCATCATTACATTCCACATTCAAAATCTCAACAAAGGAGGAGGTTAAACGAGCAATTACTCAAAATCAAAGTTTTGTACATCTTCATTATTCTCTTCCAACAACTTCTACAAAAACCAGTCAAAACAGCTCAGAAAGCACAGCACTTTCTTTCTTATATGCAATTGATAACAACAACAACGTAGCTATTATCAGCACTAAAGCCTAACTAGGAGGTGGCACATCTTCATTCTTCTTCTTCTCAACAACACTCAAGAGAAAGTCAGTGAAAACAGACTCAAAATCAGGCATTTTTGCAAACCCAGGAAAGTAATTAATATCAATAACAACATATCTACTACTATCTCTACCATCTCTGATCAAATCAAAATTGAAAAGATTCAATCCCAATTCCTTCCTCAAAGCACCTCCTAATTTACTAATAAAACTCTCAGGAGGCATTTCAAAACTCTCTATATCCACTCCATCACCCAAACCGCCCAACCCATCACAGTTTTTCCCATAACTACTACTATTAACATTCGAAATCTGCGAAAAGGACAAACACCCATTCAAAGATTTCATTTTTATAACCTCATCGTTAACATCAGGTAAAGATTTCCGCTTCACGCACCTGACGTAAGATCCTGCAACATACACCTTGAACACAACTCCACCGTGATTCACCAACTCTTGTATCACAATCGGCGTTGTAAGGGTTTTCAACCCTTCATCGTCGAAAACCAGACGTAATAGATGTGAATCCGCAGCCCCTTCAGCAGACACCGGCTTTGCAATGACCGGAAACTGTAATTTCGCATCCGACATTGAGATCTTCAAATCTTCTGATTCATTGACCACGACTTGTTTCGGAGATTCGATTTTTAGGTCAGGAAAATCGCTAGGGTTCAATCGATTGACGGATTCGAGCATCGAGACTCTGTCGGAGAGTTTGGCGATTGATTCGGGAGAGTCGATGATTGGGACGGTAGGGTTCTGGAGAGCGAACTGGTGGAGCTGGTGTGAGTCGTAGGATTTGTGGAGGATGCAATCGAAGGGTCCTTGGTCGATCAAGGGTTTAGAGAGGTCAACTGGGACGAACACGAGGCCGTGCTGAGTGGCGTGAGTGAGGAGTGAAGGGAGGATGAAAGTTTTGATTTTTTTAGGAGTGAGAGCATAGCCGATCACGTAGCGGTTGGGTTCGGTGGTGGCGGTGGACATTTTCAGGTTTGTGTTTGGGAAGCGAGAAAATTTGTGGTTGTGATGATGGAAAATTGCAAACTTGAAGGTGGGATGTTTATAGGAGAAGCTCTCCCCATTAAAGCGGCAAATAGCAGTTTGTTTTTTTGTTTTTTCAAAAAAAAAATAAAACAAAATTTAAAATTACATTTACACCCCTAAAGGTATAAATTAACTGTTGTTAAACCCTAACGAATTCTTCCTCTTCTTCTCCCAGGTGCGGCCTTCACTTTGACGCTTGAATCGGATTCAGAATGAGAGCCGGCAAGAAGGCCTCCGCTGAGCACACTCCACCGGAGAAATCAAATACCAGTAATGATAAGAGAAACAAAAAGATGACGAAGAAACAAGCCAAGTCGACGAGTAGACTTCAATCTGACAACCATGAAGATGATAGTCTTCATTCTAAGGTAATGTCTAGGTCTACTGTGTTGATTATGGAGCTTTAAGTTTTCTCTCAGTCTTCTCAGGTTGTAGTTTTTTTGTTCGACTTGCAGAAGACAGCCAAGTATGCGAAGCAGAAACAACTGATAGAAGATAAATCTCTGAGAAACGACGAGGCTGACACGGAACCGGACTCTGACTCTGATTATCAGGTAACTAGATAGTTGTTCAATGATTAGAGTTTTTTTTTTTTTTTTTTTTTTTTTTTTTTTTTTTTTTTTTTGCCTGAGTTGAGACGGCTTTGTTTTCTGTTCTGAATTTCAATTATTTCGAATGTGCTGAACGTGTATGTGTACTAGTAATTGATCCATAGTAGATGTTTGAGTTTGTTAATGAGGATTGACAAACTGCTCTCTTTCTTGTTCTGAGAGTGTAAATAAGTACTTGGCAAAGTTGTCTGTTTAAAGCTTTATAACTGTCTGACGAAATGATTCTGTAGTAGGATGGCTGGTCCATATGTATCAGTTTGTACTTTGATTTAATTGGTCATTTGACCTGTTTTTTCCATTTCTTGTATGATTGATGTTCATTGGATAGCTATATCCATTTAGGTTTTACATATTATAGCTAAATAAGTCACATTGCTTATATCTTGTGTGCTTGTTGCCTGAATTGTAATGATGTGTGGTTAATTGGAAATTGCATGGACATTTTATGTTTGTTTTATTTTCAGTGTGGTGTTTGTGTATGTATATTTATTAGTCCCTTTTATTGTAATGTTAACAATTTGTATTTACTTTACTTTTAGGCAACTTCTGAAGATGATGTCTCCTCAGAGGATTATGAGTCATTGAGACAATTAGAAAAGGGTGAAAGTGAATCCTCCGGAGATGAGGTACATGGTAATTGCCTTCGATTCTGACTCTGCCTACATATTTTTCTTTCTCATTCTTCAAAACATAAAATACAGTATAAAGATAATTATATGGTTTGTGGCGATGCAGGTTGAGGAAACAAGTATAAATATATTTTTTTGTAACATGCTTTCTCACTTTAGTTTTGAAGTTCTATAAAACCTTATTTAACCAAACAACCCGAGTTAAATAGAGGTGTTAGTATTTGATTGAATGAAGCTCTAACTGTTATAAACAATCTGAGTTTTTTATGCATTTTGTGCTGTTATTTTTGATTGCAATGATTTGTCAACATAGGAAGCGATGATGATGTTGTGAGTGATAATAATGAGGCTCAAGATCAAAGTGACAACTCTATATCCCATCAAGGGGTTGAGGAAAGTGATTCATCGGAAGATGAGGTAAGTATTATGATTTCTTACAAAGTATAATTATAAGTTGTTTTAGATGTGATAGTTAAGATTTTTGTTAGTGTGATCTATAATTTCTTCTCCGCCCCTCTTTATTTCTGCTTTCCTTTCTGTATTCTAATAGGTGACTCCCCGGAATACGATTGGAGATGTACCCTTACAGTGGTACCAAGATGAGAAACACATCGGATATGATATTTCTGGGAAAAAGATTACCAAGAAAGAAAGACAAGATAAGCTGGCTTCTTTTCTTGCAAGTGTTGATGACTCAAAGAATTGGTAATTTTCTAATTTTGATTATTAGTCACTTAGTTGGTTGCCTTCTTTTGAGATATGCTTGACCTTAAATATTTTTGAGATGTTACTGCCTTTTAAGTAGTTGAAATTCATACTATTTTGTAACTTTGTATTATTATTAGGCGCAAGATTTATGATGATTATAATGATGAGGAAGTAGAGCTTACAAAAGAGGAGACAAAAATAATCCGCAGATTACTCAAAGGAAAAGCTCCACATGGAGACTTTGATCCATATCCGGTAAATACTTTTCATTTGTCATTGAAAGTGTTAATGTACTTAGGTGTCAGCTCTCTCACGTCTCTATCACTACCTCTTCAAAAAAAAGAGGAAAAAAAAAGAGATATCTCTTATTTTTATGCTCTATTTAAAGTTGCTTCCAATTGTTGCAGGATTATGTTGACTGGTTTAAACATGAAGACTCTTTGCATCCATTGTCTAATGCACCAGAACCGAAGAGGCGATTCATACCTTCGAGATGGGAAAGTAAGAAGGTATGCTGTTTCATTGTAGTGTAGTGTATCTAGCTAACCTAAGTATTTAGGTATTAGTTAAGTATTTCTGTGGTATGTTGTAGTTTTCTTTTCTTTTATTCTGTATTTTTTCCTTCTGGAGTTGGCTGTCCTTTCTATTTGGGAGACAATTTCTTCTGATTTGCAGGAATAATTTAACCTGTTTAATGAAATTTGACATGGTTTGATGCTTAGTTATTTTCTTTATCTCCTGTTAATGTACAGGTTATTCAATATGTGAGGGCTATTCGCAAGGGATTAATAAAGTTTGACGAGCCCAAAGAAGAAGAACAGCGTTTCTATCTCATGTGGGGAGACGATTCCAGCACTGCAGAAAAAGCTAATAGATTATCCTATATCCCTGCACCAAAGCCAAAATTGCCTGGTATAGTTGTTTGCTGCATCGAAAAAAAAATCTTTTCCTTTTTGTTTTACTTGTGAAGATTTCTGATTCACCAAAAATTTCATTGGATGTTAGGTCATGAGGAATCATATAATCCTTCATTAGAGTATATACCAACACAAGAAGAGGTAAATTCTTATCAGTTGATGTATGAGGAAGACCGTCCCAAATTTATTCCAAAGAGGTAAATGGACAGTTATAGATGTTTTGTTTTTGGTGTTTATTTATCAGATGTTTGAATGTGAAGCATACCGAGTTGAATATGATATCTGCAGGTTTACAGCCTTTAGAAGCATACCCGCATATGAGAATGCTGTTAAAGATTCATTTGAACGTTGTATGGACTTATACTTGTGCCCTAGGGTTCGGAAGAAGCGGGTCAGTCAGAGTACTTCAGCTTTATTGTTTTGTTGCAGTATCTTTGAACTCGTGTGCTTACATATATGGTCCAATTAAATAGAAATTAACCTGTATGTGTTTCAGATTAATATTGATCCAGAAACTTTAAAGCCGAAGCTGCCAAGTCGTAAAGATCTTAAGCCTTATCCAGCAACATGCTATCTTGAGTATAAGGGGCATAAGGGTGCTGTTACTTCCATTTCTACAGAAGTTTCAGGGCAATGGATTGCTTCAGGTTTGTATATAGTTTTACTTATGAACATGATTTTATTTCAGGGCATTGTATGTTGAATAATATATTACTTCTCTTTCAATTTATAAAATTTGGTTGCTTCTGAAACTATTTTGTGTTTTCCTTTTTTAAGGTTCAATTGATGGAACTGTTCGTATTTGGGAGGTGGAGTCTGGTAGATGTCTTAGGATTTGGGAGATTGGGGAGTCTGTTCAGTGTGTATCATGGAATCCTTCAGTTGAGCTTCCTGTTCTGGCAGTTTCTGCGTAAGGCTTGCCTTGATATAATGATGATTAAACAAAATCTTATTTACCTTTTCTGATCTGCAAATTGTGATGCTGACACATGTGAATCAACTTCATAATTCTTTAGGGGACAGGATGTACTTATTTTGAACACTGGATTTGGAAGTGGAGAAGACCAAAAAAGAGTTACAGGACTTCTACATGTTGACAGTTCTACAACACCAGATGACTCTGGTTAGTTTGAAGTTGCTATTTAGTTCATCTTTTTCATGTTGATGGATTAATATCTAATTTTCTGTCTGTCTGTATAGAGAACATCTCATCTATTGTCAGCTGGCTTCAAGATGACAAACTTGGTGGGATCAGATTGAGGCATTTTAAGGTATCCAATGGTCTTCTGTTCCTTTTTTCTTTGTTTCTGAGTAGTCCATACGTATACTCGAGTCCATGAAGATTTAAAGTTGTCTTAATCTTCTTTTTTGTAGACTGTGACTTCAATCGAGTGGCATCGTAGGGGAGACTATCTCTCAGCAGTGATGCCAACTGATATCCTTTTCCTATGTTATGTTGATAATTGTTGCTTTTGTTCATTCGTTCTTACTCATTATAGAATCTTTCTACTTTTAGGTTGTGTTCATGTATGTGGAGCCTCTTAAACTTGTTATTTTGTTTTTTGAATCAGGGAGCAGTCTTGTCTCCCTTTTCAAGAGCATGCTGATATTGGACTGCAAACACATTTGCATTTGCATTTGCATTTGCATTGTTGTCTGTTACTCCATTTCCTTATAGTGTAGTAAAGTCAGATTACACGTAGTAGAGGATAGATTAACCAAGATACCAAAAGCAATCAGCCTGATTTAGCTTAGGATTAGAGGATAAGCTGACTTGGGCAAACAAGCCAGTACGTGAGAACATAAATTATCTATATGTAATTATGTATTTTGATCTGTAGTGTTTCTTCTATATTTTAAAGGTGAGTATTAGTTATTGGGAGGGTACAGGCTTTTGGTCAGTTTGATGTGATTCCTTGACTTGTAAGTTACGCGAATCGAGAGCCATTGTCATGCATCAGCTCTCTAAAAAGCTTAGCCATAGAATCCCATTCAAGTTGCATGGGCTTCCTGTATCATCAGTATTCCATCCTACACGATCTATTTTCTTCATTTCAACAAAGAAGAACATTCGTGTCTATGATCTGTTGAAACAAAAGCTCGTAAAAAAGCTGGAGACTGGCCTCCGCGAAGTCTCTTCCATTGCCATCCATCCAGCTGGTACATTTCTCTCTTAGTTAATTGTTCAAATGTTTTAACTGTCTGTGGTTGTAAGAGTTTTGTTGCGGATTGGCTGCGTGGTCTTCATTATTCTCCTGTTTGGCTAATTGTCTATATATTCTGCTTTGTTTGGTGACCTTACAGGTGATAATGTAATAGTTGGCAGCAGAGAGGGGAAATTGTGTTGGTTTGACATGGATCTTTCATCCAAACCCTACAGAGTTCTGAAGTACGTTAATTTTTCAAAGCTGTTTTATTCTTTCAATCTACGGAGTATTATATTTGTTTAGGATCCAAATTAGGTTGTCTCAACTAATAGTTTTGTTAGGCAATCATACAATTTTGATAACATAAGCTCTCTTACAAGGCTGCTTGCTATTGTTTGTGGTTCTTTTTCTCATGAAAGTTTGGTCTCTGATCTCTCAGGTGTCATCCGAAAGATATTACAAATGTTGCCTTTCACCGGTCATACCCTCTATTTGCATCATGCTCAGACGATTGCACTGCATATGTTTTCCATGGCATGGTTTATTCAGATCTTAACCAGAATCCTCTTATTGTTCCGCTAGAAATTCTCCGTGGACATACAAGTTCAAACGGAAGAGGTGAGTGCTACTGATTCATCAAATCATTGTTACATTCTGAATGCAATTGTAATGGTTTATTGGGTTTTCAGGTGTTTTGGATTGCAAGTTCCATCCGAGGCAGCCTTGGTTGTTTACAGCAGGTGCCGATTCAACAATTAAACTTTATTGTCATTAAGATTATGTTGTATCGATATGTTCCATTATACTTTCGTCAGAATTTTGTAGCATGATAGATAGTTGTAAAACATTTGGACGATATTTTGCTTGGATCAATTTTGAATATCTATCAATTTGGTTCATGAACATAAATGAGCCGAGCAAGGGTTTGTTTGTTTCCTTACAAGTGATAATGTAATAGTTGGCAGCAGAGAGGGAAATTTAAGTGATAATGTAATAGTTGGCAGCAGGGAGGGAAATTTGTGTTGGTTTGATTCTGAAGTAGGTTAATTTTTTAGGTGTTTTAATTACTGTATTTGATATTGACCTGCGATTATTTCTATATGTAAAGAAAGAAAAAACAGAAGTTATATTTAGAAAATTAAACCTTTTATTTTAAAAAGTTGTTGAGAGAGCAAAAGCACTTATGTTATTCAACCGCAGTCCAAAATAGTTTTTACTGAAAATCCACTTATCCAAATAGACTCGTATGAATGAGAAAAATATATATGAACAAAATTTCTAGTAACCTCCTTCCATTATCGTATCAGAAAATAGTAATTAAACATAGATCGATGAGCCCAATGAAGAAGACAAGTGAGTCCAGCCCATTATATGCTTAGAAGGGTAGGTCTGAACATCAGCTCGACACAAGACAGTTGAAAATTTCAACTTCATCAGTACAGTAGATTAGTTAGTACCCACCAAACCAAAACACCATTTTTGCATCATGACATCTCTGCTCTCTCTTCTTCCTCCTCCTACTACTTGAATTCAATCATAATCACAGGCATGGTGAGTTCTCTTCTCTTTCTGACTTATATATATATATATATATATACACACTAGATAGCTGTGTTCTAGAATGGCAAGTTAATGTACATATGTAATCACAGTAGGAGATTACTTATGAATATTTTGTGCAATTATATGTTCCAATTAGAAGCATGGTTTACAATGTGTTATTTTACACCCCATAGTTTGGGTTCGTTTCTTAAATTGCTATTTTAGGGTATAAAATAAGAAAAATAAAATCTATAAAATAGGATATTATATTTTTATTTCTATTTTTGTTATTTAGGGTATATAATTTGGAAAACTATAAAAAAAGAAGACATGATTTAGTTATATAAGTAATGTTGTTAATAGGTTTTGGGTGTATGCAATGCAGAGTGTGATGTTAAGGTCGGTAGTAAGACTGATCACAGCTTTCACATGTCAGCCAACAGCCTTCACCACCACTTTGCTCTACCACACCAATCTTCTTCCTCGAAACCTAAACCTGGAGAGGATGGTTCGACTCGACTTGATCGACCCCGATAACTATTTGTACCACTTTCTTATAGGCGTTTTGAGATGTTTTTGGTGAGTCTGAGATGAGTTGTTCATGGTTTCAGCAGAAGCAAGCTTATGGAGTTCTGTTCTGTTCTGCGATCGTATACCTTATGCCAGCCTCGTAATTTGTATTATTATCCCATGATTTATAAAATATCATATTTCATTGTCACAAAATTCAGAGTAAAATTAAGCTCTAAATCAATTTTAATATGATGAATTGGACTAAATTTACAGTAAAATTATTAATTTTAACCACTCTAAATCAATTTTGAAAAAAATATATGTGAATGCGTAAACGAGACATAATCCTTCTTAGTATATATTTTCTGAATATTAAATTTTTAAAGGAATCAAATATTTATTCGATTTCGATTCAATTATGAAAGTTCAATTACAATTTTTAATTCCATTTCAAGTACTAATTTAAATAATAGTATTTATTTTATATTTGAATCGATTTTATTAAATTATATTTTAAAAAGTATATAATTTTATAAATAATTAAAATAATCAAATCTCTAATAATAATTTTTGTTTGGATGTTTAAAAATACTCGGGACCGAATACTCCATGCATATATTCTTGGGATCCACCTTTAAGAAAACAACAAAAAAAAAACCCATTAACAAATGGGTACGGTAATGGATCTTGCTAAATGGGCTTGAGGTAACGAAAGGCTTATTTAAACCTCAAGCCCATTTAAAACTTAGAAACGGGAAATAAAAAATTAAAATCAAGCTATTAAATTAGAAGACAGAAAATAAACACAAACAAACTATAGAAGGTTCTTTTTTCCGAGTTCAATCCAATCCCTGACCTGTAAAAAAGAAACCCTAAATCAATAAATTAAAGCAGCTAGCCCGCTCGATTCAGTTACAGAGGCAAGATGGATAGTCATTATGCTCACAATTTTTTCGAGAGACGTCCCATTATTAGATCCAAGACTCCCGCTGTCAATTGGTTCAAAGAATGGTATTCCGATCAAACTGTCTCAGTTCTAAGAATTTTCTGCGTTCAATTTTAATTTACTGTGTAAAGATTTCTTTTGTAGGGTGCCCCAAGATGTTGTTGCTACTGGCGGCAAGTGTCAATTAATGAGATGGGTCAATGGTAACTGATTATATTAGCGTCTTTTCAAATTTCTTTATAAATCGTGATTTAGGATGCTTTATATGAACCAGTTTTGTCCAATCTATATGCTTTGTTACTTGATGCAGTTGGGCGTGTTTACTTGAGACTTGGGTATTTTATTGTCGTCTAGGTTTTTAGTATCCATTTGTATCTAATTCGTAGGTTATACAAGTTTTGGTTGTCTCTTTCTGGTTAGATGTTTGTAGGGAATGAAGTTAAAATTAGGCATTTTCTAGGGACAGTTCCTATGAGAGGTTTCCTGATTTTAAGTTTTGTTCTTTGTTTTGTTTAGAAAGAACTGTGAAGGCTTTGAAAGATAGAGAAAAAGAGCCAGAGGCACCAGATCCAGAACCAGAGCCCACCACTGAAGTTCTTTTTCTTTGCAGTTATGAAGGCTGTGGGAAGACCTTTATTGATGCTGGTGCATTGAGAAAACATTCTCACATCCATGGTGAGAGACAATATGTTTGTCACTATGAGGGATGTGGAAAGGTACACATATTCATCATATGAGTACTCTGGCTAATTTATTTATAAAGATATATACACTTGGCAGTTTATATATCAATAAAAATCACATCATCTAGCTGATAGAGCCTTAAATTGATTTTTTTTTTCCTCTAGATAAATTCGATGCTTGTTTAGTAAATATCAATCCTCATCCATTATGTTAGTTTAGGGGAACTGAAATTTTTCAGGAGGTTAGGTGTATAAGTTTTGGAAAGCATTTACATAAATAACTAAAGTCATTCATTTTCACACAAGGAAACACTGATGTACTAGTTGAAAATTTCAGTGAGGTCTGGCATGTATTGGTTGTTGATTCAAATACATGTGGTTTTCATTTCTAATCAATATAATTTTCCTTTCGATGATATGGTGAAATTGTCTCATTGTCATTATCTCATTATCGTCAATTTTGAATACTCCTGCCTTCTCTTGAATTTTTTTTTAACTGATATTACTTCTGGGTTATGAGTGATATATTTTGTCTTTGCAGAAATTTTTGGATAGTTCAAAGTTGAAAAGACACTTTCTTATTCATACTGGCGAGAGAGATTTTGTATGCCCTCATGAAGGCTGTGGCAAGGTGGTTACACTATCCACTCTGAACATCTGTTTGTTGAGGCTGCTAACTGTTTCTATGAACTTTTCATTGTTGAACTAATTTTTCTGATTATGAGAGGTTTAAATTTGTCATAACCATGGTTCCTAGCTCATGGCATTGTCCTCTGCTGCCTAACATCATAGCTCATCTGTTGATTAGTTCTGGCTGAATAGGCATGACTCTTTTTTTTAGTTGCTACTTTAGAGATAGGGCCAATTTCTGATTGAGGCTGTTTATGAGGGTTTTTTTTTTTTTTTTTTTCAAGGATAACTATATGGTCAACTGTACCTGTATTTATTAGTCATATGTTGGTACCTACTACTAGTTAGTTATTTATGGGCTAAGGTGACTTGTTTTGCCAAACTTATATTTATAATTATTTTAGTAGTGCTGTTTTGTCAGAACTGTAGTATGGGCTGGTTTTCATGCTATAGGTTCCGCTTCATATTTTCTTATAACTAGTGTTAATTACTTAATTGCAGGCGTTCTCTTTGGATTTCAACCTTAGGTCACACATGAAAACACATTCACAAGAAAATTATCACATTTGCCCGTATCCAGAATGTGGAAAGAGATATGCTCATGAGTACAAGTTGAAGAATCACATTTCATCACACCATGAAAAGGTTAGTTACTTTTTCTCTATACAATTATATCCCAGAATGAAGTAGGTTTTATTCCCCGTTTCTGGTAGTTCCAGTCAAAATCCCAGTCTTAGAGGTCATTAGACATTTCTAACATGGTAAGAGTATTTCCTAGTTTCCTTCCTGAAGTTGTCCTGTGATGATAAGTTTAAACTTTTTCGGATACTGTTCACAGATATAGTTCATGGGAAATTTTTGTAAAAAGCGTAATGCTTGTAAAACTGAGTCTTTAGTTTAGGCTGTCATCATTATTATAGAACAATATGTAGTGAAAGTGTTGCCTGTTTATTTCCTGAAGCAGTGAGAATTGCTGGAATTGAACAATTTGCTAACATAGAAAGATATTGTGGACTTTAAACTTGAGCATATCATTGAAAGTTATTTTGGTGTCGACTTTGTATTTACTGAGTAATTTAGGTGATAAAGCTTGAACATATGGTTTTGTTGGGCTTGAGATGATATATTCTAATATGTGACCATGAAATTTGCAGAACGGGGGCATAGAGGTTGCCAAGTATGCTACTCCTCCTGAGAGAACAACCAAAACACCAAAGCCTTCATCAGCAGCATATGGCTCAGCATCGTCTGATCGTCCTTATGCTTGTCCTTATGAAGGGTGCGAAAAGGCCTACATCCATGAGTACAAACTTAAACTCCATCTAAAAAGAGAGCATCCTGGTCATACACCAGACGAGGTTGCTGAGAATGTGACACCAAATGCTGATAATGAGATGGATGAAGGCAGCGAACAAGATGTGTATGCTGCAAAGCGTTCGAATGGCAAAAGTCAGAAACAAAGCAGGGCAAAGCCGAACTTGAAGATGCCTCCTGCGAAAGTGACACAGCGAAAAGGCTCAACTCCATCTCCTGCAACTTTGAACATTGGGAGAAAACCATGGCCTGTAAAGGAGGAAGTCTACGAGGAAGAAGACAGTGAAGAAACTGAGGAAGACCGTGACAATGCCGAAGATGGGTTTAGGTACGGGCAGAATAATGAGGATGATGATGAGGAGACAGAGTATGAAGACTGAAGGAAGGATAGAAGGGTTATGCTCACTCCATACAAATGGATTATCTGTCTCTTCAATGCTGGGAAGGTGTATACCATTTGAAGCATATAAATAAAATTTAATGGATCCATGTTATGATGGATCTCTGCCTTATACCCGTTTATTAACTTGGTTGAAAATTTTATTTAGGCCTGTAAATTTGACGTAAATGTGTTATTGCTTATTCTTGTAAGAATCTTGTTATAGTAGGACAGTCAGGAAACATTCATTGATTGAATCAGAAAATATTATGTATGTAATGGATAAAGGAAAGGAAAGAAAGAAGTGTGCAAAAACAAAAGAATGGCTTAAAATCCGACCTGCCGGATTCGAACCAGCGACCTAAGGATGACAGCTTAACACACTACAGTCCTCCGCTCTGCCAACTGAGCTAAGGTCGGATGATGATTGTTTATTTAATTAAAACTAAACATAAACCGACACAGACGACAGTGTCTGAAAGAGACAGGAGCCTAGCTTAAGCTAATCTAATCAAACTTGTTCACTTCTCTAACATTATCTTGTAAAACCCACACAAAACCCCTTCAAATAATGCTCCTGCTGCCTATCATCTTCAACAATGGCTTTCTCTGCTAAAACCTCACACCCACCTCTCCACCTCACGCTTCCCAGCTCCAATTCTCTTCGCCCCAAAACCTTATCCTTCTCTCCCAAACCCCGAACACGTCCCTTTTCTTCCAAAAATGCCAAATTTCTCCACGCGCTCAACTCCCTCGCTTCCTCCACTCAATTCTCGAACTCCCACCTAAACGACCTCTGTTTATCTGGGTGTCTCGAACAAGCTTTGACATGCCTTGACACGATGCAGAAGCAGGGCGTCGATGTAGATGAAGATGTTTTCATTGCTTTAGTTAAATTGTGTGAGTGGAAGAGAGAACATGACGAAGCTCTGCATTTGAAGTATTTTGCATTGAAAAAAATGAGTCCTTTGAGTGTTAGAGTTGGAAATGCTCTTGTTGGTATGTTCGTGAGGTTTGGTGAAATGGGTAGTGCCTGGTATGTGTTTGGGAAAATGTGTGAGAGGGACTTGTTCTCTTGGAACGTGTTAATTGGTGGTTATGCCAAAGCGGGGTTCTTTGATGAGGCTTTATGTTTGTATCATAAGTTGTTGTGGGTTGGAAATGTGAGGCCTGACGTTTATACTTTCCCTTGCGTTCTGAGGACTTGTGGGGGTGTTCCAGATTTGAAAACAGGGAAGGAGGTTCATGTTCATGTTATTAGGTTCGGCTACGAGGCTGATATTGATGTTCTTAATGCTTTGGTGACTATGTATGTCAAGTGTGGAGATTTGAAGAGTGCAAGATTGATTTTTGATGGGATGGGGAGGAGGGATAGGATATCATGGAATGCAATGATTTCAGGATATTTTGAGAATGAAGAATGTGTGGAAGGGCTAAGGCTGTTTGTCGTTATGAGAGAAGCATTGATGGAGCCTGATTTTATGACGCTGAGCAGCGTGATCTCTGCATGTGAGGTTCTTGGGGATCAGAAGCTAGGCAAGGAGATTCATGGGTATGCTAGGAAAATGGGATTTCTGAATGATGTTTCAGTCTGCAATTCCTTGATTAAATTGTATTCAAGTTTCGGCAATTGGGAGGAAGCTGAGAGAATATATAGGAGAATGGAGTCTAAAGATGTGGTAACGTGGACAACTATGATTTCTGTTTACGAGAATAATTTGTTTCCCGGTAAAGCTATAGAAACTTTCAAGGTGATGGAAGCAGATGGTATCAAGCCTGATGAGATTACTATAGCTAGTGTTCTCTCTGCATGTGCCTCTTTAGGTGAACTGGATTTGGGTATTAAGCTCCATGAGCTTGCTAAAAGGACTGGATTCATATCCTACTTAATTGTTGCGAACACATTGGTTGATATGTATTCTAAGTGTAAGTGCATTGATAAAGCTTTAGAAGTGTTCCACCAGATTCCTGTCAAGAATGTTATATCTTGGACTGCAATCATCCTTGGGCTTCGGATTAACAATCGGTGCTTTGAGGCCTTGTTTTACTTTCGGCAAATGAAGTTAAATGTCAAGCCAAACTCTGTCACATTAGTTTCTGTATTATCAGCTTGCGCCAGAATAGGAGCTCTAATGTGTGGTAAAGAAATTCATGCACATGCTTTAAGGACTGGGGTTGCTTTTGATGGTTTCCTACCAAATGCCCTTCTGGACATGTATGTAAGGTGTGGAAGAATGGAACCTGCTTGGAATCAGTTTTACTCAAACAAAAGAGATGTTGCAGCTTGGAATATTTTGCTAACAGGGTATGCTGAGCAGGATCAAGGGGTGTCAGCTGTAGAATTGTTCAACAAGATGGTAGATTCTCAGGTAAGTCCGGATGAAGTTACATTTATTGCGCTGTTTTGTGCTTGTAGTAGATCTGGAATGGTGACTGAAGGTCTAGAGTGTTTTACTGACATGCAAAAGAAGTATTCGATCACCCCAAATCTGAAACATTATGCATGTATTGTTGACCTTCTTGGCCGGGCAGGGAAATTAGAAGATGCTTATGAGTTTATACAGAAAATGCCTATGAAACCAGATGCAGCTGTGTGGGGAGCCTTATTGAATGGATGTAGGATCCATCAATCAATTGAACTCGGGGAGCTTGCTGCTGAGCGTATCTTTGAAACTGATACAAAACATGTTGGCTACTATGTTCTCTTTTGTAATCTCTATGCGGGTATTGGGAAATGGGATAAAGTTGCAAAAGTAAAAAGGATGATGAGAGAAGAAGGGCTAACTGTTGATCCGGGTTGCAGTTGGGTTGAAATAAAGGGAGAAGTTCATGCTTTCCTCAGTGGCGACCATTTTCATCCCCAAATCAAGGAAATAAATGCAGTTTTGGAGGGATTTTATGAGAAAATGAATGCAGTGGGCAATAGCGATTGGGAATCTGGTTCTGTGGATGAAGTAGAAGCTTCAAAAGCTGAGATATTCTGTGGACACAGTGAGAGACTGGCCATTGCATTTGGCCTCATAAATACAGCTCCGGGGATGCCTATTTGGGTGACAAAGAATCTATACACATGCCAAAGTTGTCACAGTTCTATCAAGTTTATCTCCAAGACTGTACGCAGGGACATTTTTGTTAGGGATACAGAACACTTCCACCATTTTAAGGATGGCCTCTGCTCCTGCAATGATGAGGGTTATTTGGGAAGAGGGGAGAGGTCAAATGACTGAAGGATTCTGATGCTAGACAACAAAAGGAAGAAAAATAAATAAAGGTACAACAGCCTCAACTTTGAGGTACAGCACAAACACACACACCCCCACAAGAGAGAAGAACTGCTTTAAGAACATCTTGGCGGGAGACAAACAAATTCTGAGGCACAGATATTCGGTTCTTCATATTTGAAGAGATACAAACAAATTCTGGTTTTCCATTCTCTTTGGCATTTACCCTTTGATCAAAGAAATTGACATTACCATTCCTCACTTCGTGCCAATTCAAATGAAGTAGCTGTATCTTGCTGCCAAGCGACAATCTTTGTTAGAAGAAAAATTGTAGGTAAATGATTTTCTTCTTTTGATGTATGTATATTTCCTATGAATTTAGATCCTCTTTTCACTTGAATGTTACAAATAGAGTGGAATAGACTTGTAGATGTTGTCCTTTCAAACAATCTGTGAATTTAGATGTTGTACCTCACTTGAATGTTAAAAATAAAGCGAAATAGAAGAGTAGATTCTGCATAACTTCTTGTTTTTCAAACTGTCATGTTCTTGTATAAATAAGAGTGCTAATTTCTGGGTGAAGTTTGCCAGAGTTTATGAGCACTGCAGAAAATTAAATACTTGGTTGCCTCGATCAGTCCAGTATCTTGTGTGTTTGATGGATTTAAAATAATCATAGAAATAAAATGGAGAGAAAAATTGTCTAAAGAACATAACAAAGCTATTATTAATATGATATAGGAAAACCAGATTCATGCACCAGACAGACTCGCATAAAGGCAACACTAGAAACCTTACCATTCACTCAATATTCAGCTTTAAGAAGCTACCATATTTGCTAGCACTCACTGAACAAATAATGAAAAAATAAACAATATATGAACTTATATATAGTCTCATAGCTTCACTGTCTTCTTCAATGCCTTGATGGAAGACTTAAAGAAACTGTTTCCTGTAACATAATTCTCATCATCACCATCATCATCTCCAGTAACAACAATGGGCTTCTTGCGCATGCAATCCACTCCCTTTTTAAGGATCAAAGATGGAGAAGATGGGATTCTCCTAAATCCCCTGGCACTCGCAGACCTTGTTAAGGTTTTCTCCTTTACATTCTTCTGTGCTTTTTGCTTTATGTCTAAACTCTTTCTGCTCTCTGCAGCATGTTCCTCCATGACTCTACTAGTTTCAGTTATTTTGCCTTTTTCTCTATGAGTTTCTTCAGTCTCGATCTTATTGATCTCTTCATTCTGCTGCTTTTCTTCAGGAACTTGAGCTGGACTCTCCCTGTCCTTTTGTGGATATACTTGATCCAGCTTTGTGATTATGTCCTCTGTTGTGAGAGTTCCATTACCATTTGCATCTTCATGACCAATAATCTCATCTTCATGACCGTTCTCTAACAGCATATGCAACCACCTCTCCACATTTCCTTTGCCGCGTTGCTTTCTACTCTCTTCATCTTCCTCCATTTCTACGTTGTACATGTTTCGTTTCCCTTCCCTTATTTCTAGTCTTTTGAGATGATCCTCAACCAAGTATAGATCCTCTACAGGAATAATCGATTTATCATGATCCTCTTCAATTTGTTCTCTGGCAAAAGAAGTAGCAGGAGTATTTGGCATATCCTCTTCAACTTTCTGCGTTGCATTCGTTTCAGCTTCTGTTGTCTTCTGTTCCTCCTCTAGAAACACTCGAAGTTCTTTGTGTGATGGTGTTCTAGGCTTGGCTCCTGGAAGATAGATGATAGTTCTACTGTCTCTCTCTTCAAATAATGTATCATCCATTCTTGATCTCTTTCTTGTTTGATCCCACTCTGGCCTTATCTGTTTCTCAATGTCTTCGCGTTGTTTGAATTTCTTGTGGAGTTCCTTCTCTGCTGCATCAGATATAGCCTTTTGTGCTTCAAGTCTTGCCATTAGCGCATTTGCTGCAACCTGGTTGAGTCTTACTTGTTCCTTGTAAATTACACTCCTATAAGAAACAAGCAAAAGTATTATGCTGGATATCAACATACACATTAAACCAGAACATACCTCTTGCATGAATAAAATATATGTCAAACTTACTGATGCATAGCATCACGAATCATCTTCTCCAGCATAGTACGATACGATGACTGTGATTCTGCTAGCCGCCTGCACTTTTCTGCTCTTCGCCTGCGCTTTATCAGAGCTAACTCCAAGTCTTGAATAGACTGATACTCTTCATCATTTTTTCTCTTCATATCATTCACTTCATCATCCAACTTCTGGATTTCCAACTGCATCTTCTGAGCTTCTTCTCTTTGTTTTAGTGAATCCCTGGCTGCAACAATTGCTTGGTATGGGTTTGTAACAAAGTTGGGGTTTTCATTTTCTTTCATGGCATTGAATTTCTTCTTTCCTGCTGCTAAAATAACCAATAACATTAGTCAATGTCCGAATCTAAAATCACAATACATTTATAGGAAAATAAAATAAAGCATATAACACTCTGAATGATTACACTCACCAATTGTAGGAGAGTTTGGCCTCGTTTGTCTGTTATAGTCCAATGATTTCAATGGTAAGGAGGAATCATGATCCCTTCGAGATGATAGAACAAGAGCAGCTGAAGCAAGGCCAATCTTCTTCTTTAATTCTACAAAATGTTGTGGAAAGCAGTGAGACTCCACTGTCTGAGAGTCATTTATCTCTTCGTTTTCAGCTTCCAAGAACAAAAACGAAAACGCCCTGTGCCTGCAAAATAGTGCTACCAAATTGTCATCCGCATTCAGTTTCCAGCATCAAATGGCATCAAAGAGCACGAGATGGCTGGACCCTTCACCTGAAATCCGAATTCGAAGAAGCAAAAATTGACAGGAACTGGTTTACAGATATACCCAGTTGAAAATCCCACCATGGAACCAGAAACTCAAGCTTGTTATGCTTCCTCTTGGACACTTGCCACTGCAAAATCCTTAGATTGCTTGGTACAGTCAAGCCTCCCCCTGAAAAACAGAAAAAAGACCAGTACAACAATTCACCAATCAATACATAAATAAAAAATGTGTGTCACAACATTTCAAAGCCTGTAAGCAGTAGCTTTAGTACTTGAGCAAGGAAACCAATGATCAATAGCCCAAGCAAGAGGAGAGGCTGAATCAGCATGATAGTATAAAACATTCCCATATGGATCAACCCGAATCACTGCAGGATCAAATCCAGCATTCCTGCACAAGCCAATAAAACTCTATAATGTTAATGAATTTCCAAATTACATAATTTTTTGAGATGGTGATGGATATGCTTACCCAAGATGACTAAGTTGTTTCCAAAGGAGGCTCATAAAAATTTTTGGCTTAGTTGTTGGCTTTGCTTTGGGATCAATTACAGGAAACATCTGCTCCAACTCTTTAGCTCTCAAACACTACAACAAATGCAACCCAAGTACCATCACAAAATTGTCTAAATTCCAATTTTAATAACCCATTTCAAGGGAAAAAAATTGCATACCTCATGTTCGTGTAAGGAGTAAGGATTATACGAGAAAGGAGGACCATGAGAGTAGAACCCAACAGCAGCACGATCTCTGCAGATAGTGGCGTACGCTTTGGGGAAGCCGAGACCCTCATCAACGACCAAATCATCTTCGCTGAAAGATGCCATCGGAAGTTTCTATTCTGTTGTTGAGTGTTGGCAGTAGCAGAGAAATGTGAGTGAGTGTGAAAACAGGGTGTGATTCAGAAGCAAAGGATCTAACGGTCGAATTTTGATTTTTTTTAAAAAAGTTCAGCTTGGGTTTGGATATATAATTTTTAAATATTCGGTCGTAACGGCTACCCGATAACACTACTACACGAATGTAACTTGACAGAAATCTCGCCACGTGGACCCATGTTGTATAATCGGATGTAAACTCATTTATATTCCTCTATTTATTAATCTTTTCTCGTCCGTCTCTCTCTCCCTCTCTTCTCTCCTACGCTCTACAGGAAAGAAAATAAAAAATAAAAAATAAAAAATCAACAAACCAAAGCTTGTTATATCTCATTTGCTGAAATAGCCCGAATAGATTCAGATTCGGAGCCTTAGAATCGAATCGGCTGAGTTCGTCAGATTTTAGGTTGGGGATTATTTTAAGATGAATGACGGGTTGTTGCCAGCCTTCGTCATTGCGAAGCTCCGCCTATAATAGACTTGGCAGACTCATGCCCCTCGTTTCATGGGGTTATAACTTGTGAATTAGCCTGAAAATAACTCAATTGGGTTCGGAGTTTCAATTTTAAAATTAAATAAACGCTGCTTCCTTTCTTTTACGTGTCTACAATGTTGAAATCGGAATTAATGGATTTTAGCCCATGCCTTTTACATCCTTTTCTACATGACTTGATTTATCGGTTTCCTCAAGCTGATCAAACAAAGATGTTAGGTAGTTAACGGTACATGGGAGCACAGGCATATCACAAGGGAACTGATGGATCTCACACTGAATGTAAAATGTTGAAATTCTAAGTACCGCGATAGGTGGAGTAGGAGAATGGTGAAAGCAATAGAGGAACATGAAAATGTTCCAGTTTCTGCGACTCTTTGACCTCGAACGCAATAGAAACATACGGAAAAAACCCTGCCTGACAGTATTCTGTAAAAGCCACAGTCCAGAACTTGCACCATGCTCATCAGCTGACCGCTCCGCCCATCCTTATCTGTGGAAGAAGACCCTAAAGATACCCCACCACTTCCATCTTTATCCCTAATGGATGGACGGGGATGGGTAGTGATGGGTGGCCGGCTTCGTGTTGGGACTGCAGGTGTTTTTCCTGTGATTATGTTCACTCTGTCTTCTAGAGTTGCAAAAAGGTAACACTATCATTAATTTATATTTGTACAGAGAAAAATGAATAAAAGGAGAACAAGAGATTTGTCATCAGAATAAAATAATTAAGGACTTAAAGTTGAAAAGTACTGATTTCACCTTAATCTGATACACGTATAATGTCTTAATGCTGCTGCTACAGTTGTTTATGTTATGTTATAATGGTTGTTTACTTAGTCCGTCAATTTAATAGTTTTACCACGGGCACCGTGTTTCTTACTGTACTCTAATAAGAAGGTAAGATCCCAAGTCATATGAGACTACCAATAGTAAGACTGTTAAAATGATAACATATCTAGAAGGTTATGATCTGTTACTAGTTGTAAAGTAGGATTACGAGGTTGCCCCTTTACCAGCAAACCCCAAACTGAATGCGATAAGCAAGAATACCATCACTCACAAATTTCACAAGAAGGAATATGAGGGAAATGTGATCATGAAAAGCCTGAAAAAGAAGGATGGAAATGATTCTGGGGATTGGCTATGATACACCACTTTGAAGTGGTGTGAGTTACAGTTGGTTATTTATTTATTTTTTTTAAAAAAAATTATATATTATATCAAAAAATATATAAAAAAATTAAATAAATAAAAATATATATTTCTTTCTATTTAGTTAAAAATAACAGTAAAATTTAATAATTATAAATTTTATTTTAAAAATAAAGAAAATTATAAAATAATATTATTATACTCGTCGATAAATTTAATCGAATTTAATGATTAAGTTGGAACAACGATTATTTCGATTATCGAGTCTATCGCTAAATACTGATTTTAGCGTGTAACTCGATGACATATTTTGATTAATAGTATTGACTTTATCGATAGAAATCAAGTAGGCCTTAGGACTTGTTTTTCAAAATCGATAAATTTCATCGACTCTGTCAGTAAATATCAACTTTTACATATAACTAGATGAATTTATCGAAATTGCTCAATTAGTCGGCCTTTACACTTGATATTTGACGATAGAGTTGACGAAATTCTTCGAAACTATTCAACAAGTCGGCCTGTTAAGTCGGAAAAGACCGATAGAATCGATATTCAATTTTATCAATTCTATTGGTTAATATCAGATTTTCCATACAATTCGATAAAAGATTTCGATAAATATGATCGATATCATCGGTAAATATCAACTCTGCCTTGGGACTTGATAATATATTTTGAAAAAAATTATCGATTCAATCGTCAAATATCAAGTCTGTCGTAGGACTCGTTAACTATTAGTTTTGGAATTAACGAGTATAACGTTTCAGTTGATACGTACCAATGAAGTCGATGGAATTTATCGAAATCAAATATCAAGTTGGCCTTTATACTCGATATTTAACATCATACTCGATGAAATTTCTCGAAACCATTTAACAAGTTGGCCGGCTAAGTTAGAAAAGACCGATAGACTCGAATATGGATTGTATAGACAAATATCAAATTGACCATATAATTCAATAACAAATATCGATAAATTTCATCGACATCGTCGGCATATATTAAGTCTGGCCTAAATCTCGATAACTTATTTTGATAAATTTTATCGATAATAAAAATCTAACCTTGATCTCGATAACTTATTTAGATCCATAATATCAAGTTTTATTAATCACGAAGGTTTTATGTTGCAAAGTCTCAAAGGTTTTTAGTCGTGAAAGTTTTTTGTCGCGAATTTGTGTCGCGAATGTACGTCGCGACGATTTCTGTCGCGAAGGACGCTAATTTTATGTTGCGAATTTTTGTCGCGACAGTTTGTGTCGCGAAGGATGCGAATTTTTGTCTCGAAGTTATACCGCGATTCTTCGTCGCAACGGTTTATGTCGCAAGGGTCGCGAATATTTGTCGCGACGGTTTATGTCGCGAATTTATGCCGCGATTCTTCGTGGCGAAATTGGTTTTGTCACGGTCCTTCGTGGCAAATTTGGTATTGTCGCGATCCTTCGTGGAGAATCTGGTATTGTTGTGATCGTTTGTCTTGAATATAGTATTTGGTTAGTCGTGAGCCTTCATTGCAAGTCTGGCCTTCATTGCAAGTCAGGTATAGTCACCAGCGTTTGTCGCTGATCTGATATGGTTCCAGGTCTTGTTGCGCAGTTGGAAAGGTCACAGGACTTCATCGCAATCGAGCATGACATGTCGAAAACTGAATCCCTAATTTGACACATGAACGTCTAACGGCGTCGCGGCGGCTGTCTGGAAAACCACTGATGATGACCCATTCTGATAATGCAGATCCAATTCCAACCATTTCGATGATGTAGATCCAATTCCAATTCTGGATCCAGTCCTATCAGTTGATGGATTGAGCTATTTATCGATTTTAAAAATATTAAAAATAAAATTTAAAATTACGGGTTCAACAGGTAGATGGTTAATAGAATAAAATTAATTTTTTTATTCAAATATTTTTGAACCATTAAATGAAGATCCAACGACTATTAATCCACCGACAAAGATGGTGTATGATACACCACTTTTAAAAGTAACTTATATTAGCATTATTCAATGAGGAATGGACCACTTTCTTTATTTTGAAATAACTCGAAATTGTCAAACCATGACGTGTACTATCCCCTAAGAGATCTGGCAAAATTTGCAAAGTAAGCTACTCTAGCGTTTGTGGTCCGAATTTTGATGCGGTTTTTGCGTCAAGTAACTTATATTAGCATTATTAAATGAGGAATGGATCACTTTCTTTATTTAAAAATAACAAGAAATTGTCAAACCAAGGCATGTACTATCCCCTGAGAGATATGACAGAAATTGCAAAGTAAGCTACTCTCGCGTTTGTGGTCCGAATTTCGATGTGGTTTTTGCGTCAAGTAACTTATCTTAGCAATATTCAATGAGGAATGGATCACATTCTTTATTTAAAAATAACTCGAAATTGTCAAACCATGGCGTGTACTATCCCCTTGGAGATATGACAAAATTTGCAAAGTAAGCTACTCTAGCGTTTGTTGTGTGAATTTCGATGCGGTTTTTGCGCCAAGTAACTTATACGAGCATTATTCAATGAGAAATGGATCACTTTGTTTATTTAAAAATAACACGAAATTGTCAAACCATGGCGTGTACTATCCCCTTAGAGATATGGCAAAATTTGCAAAGTAAGCTACTCTAGCGTTTGTGGTCCGAAATTTGATGCGGTTTTTGCGCCAAGTAACTTATATAAGCATTATTCATTGAGGAATGGATCACTTTCTTTATTTAAAAATAACTCAAAATTGTCAAACAATGGCGTGTACTATCCCATTAGAGGTTTGGCAGAATTTGCAAAGTAAGCTACTCTAGCGTTTGTGGTCCGAATTTCGATGCGATTTTTGCTCTTAGTAACCTATATTAGCATTATTCAATGAGGAATGGATCACTTTGTTTATTTAAAAATAACACGAAATTGTCAAACCATGGCGTGTACTATCCCCTTAGAGATATGGCAAAATTTGCAAAGTAAGCTACTCTAGCGTTTGTGGTCTGAATTTCGAAGCGGTTTTTACGCCAAGTAACTTATATTAAAATTATTCAATGAGGAATGGATCACATTTTTAATTAAAAAATAACTCGAAATTTTCAAACCATGGCGTGTACTATCCGTTTAGAGATCTAGCAAGATTTGCAAAGTAAGCTACTCTAGCGTTTGTGGTCCGAATTTCGATGCGGTTTTTGCGCCAAGTAACTTGTATTAGCATAATTCAATGAGGTATTTATCACTTTCATTATTTCAAAATAACTCGAAATTGTGAAACAATGGCGTGTACTATCCCGTAAGAGATCTGGCAGAATTTGCAAAGTAAGCTACTCTAGCGTTTGTGGTCCGAATTTCGATGCGGTTTTTGCGTCAAGTAACTTATATGAGAATTATTCAATGAGGAATGGATCACTTTATTTAAAAATAACTCGAAATTGTCAAACCATGGCGTGTACTATCCCCTTAGAGTTTGTCAGAATTTTTAAAGTAAGCTACTCTAGCGTTTGTGGTTCGAATTTTGATGCGGTTTTTCCGCCAAGTAACTTTTATCAGCATTATTCAATGAGGTATGGATCACTTTTTTATTTAAAAATAACAAGAAATTGTAAACTCATGGCGTGTACTATCCCCCTAGAGATCTGACAGAATTTGCAAAGTAAGCTACTATAGCGTTTGTGGTCTGAATTTCGATGCGGTTTTTGCGCCAAGTAGCTTATATTAGAATTATTAAATGAGGAATGGAGCACTTTCTTTATTTAAAAATAACTCAAAATTGTCAAACCTTGGCGTGTACTATCCCCTTAGAGATCTGTTAGAATTTTCATAGTTAGATACTCTAGCGTTTGTGGTCCGAATTTCGATGCGGTTTTTGTGTCAAGTAACTTACATTAGCATTATTCGATGAGAAATGGATCACTTTGTTTATTTAAAAATAACTCGAAATTGTCAAACCATGGCATGTACTATCCCCTTAGAGTCTTGCAGAGTAACTTATATTAGCATTATTCAATGAGGAATGGATCACTTTCTTTATTTGAAAATAACTCGAAATTGTCAAACCATGGCGTGTACTATCCCCTTAAAGATATGGCAGAATTTGCAAAGTAAGCTACTCTAGCGTTTGTGGTCCGAATTTCGATGCGGTTTTTGCGCCAAGTAACTTATATTAGCATTATTCAATGAGGTATGGATCACTTTCTTTATTTAAAAATAACTCGAAATTGTCAAACCATGGCGTGTACTATCCCCTTAGAGATATGACAGAATTTTCAAAGTAAGCTACTCTAGTGTTTGTGGTCCGAATTTAGATGCGGTTTTTGCGCCAAGTAACTTATTTTAGCATTATTCAATGAGGAATGGATTACTTTCTTTATTTAAAAATAACTCGAAATTGTCAAACCATGGCGTGTACTATCCCCTTAGAGATATGGAAGGATTTTCAAAGTAAGCTACTCTAGCGTTTGTGGTCCGAATTTCGATGCGGTTTTTGCGCCAAGTAACTTATGTTAGCATTATTCAATGAGGAATGAATCACTTTGTTTATTTAAAAATAACTCGAAATTTTCAAACCATGGCGTGTACTATCCCCTTAGAGATATGACAGAATTTGCAAAGTAAACTACTCTAGCGTTTGTGGTCTGAATTTCGATGCGGTTTTTGCGCCAAGTAACTTATATTAGCATTATTGAATGGGGAATGGATCACTTTCTTTTTATAAAAATAACTCGAAATTGTGAAAACATGGCGTGTACTATCCCCTTAGAGATATGGAAGGATTTTCAAAGTAAGCTACTCAAGCATTTATGGTCAGAATTTCGAAGCGATTTTTGTGCCAAGTAACTTATATTAATATTATTTAATGAGGAATGGATCACTTTCTTTATTTAAAAATAACTCGAAATTGTCAAACCATGGCGTGTACTATTCCCTTAGAGATTTGGCAGAATTTGCAAAGTAAGCTACCGTTGCGTTGGGGTCCGAATTTCGAAGCGGTTTTTGCGCCAAGTAACTTATTTAAGCATTATTCAATGAGGAATGGATCACTTTCTTTATTTAAAAATAACCTGAACTTGTCAAACCATGGCGTGCACTATCCCTTTAGAGATCTGGCAGAATTTGCATAGTAAGCTACTTTAGCGTTTGTGGTCGAAATTTAATGCGGTTTTTGCGCCAAGTAACTTATATTAGCATTATTCAATGAGGAATGGATCACTTTCTTTATTTAAAAATAACTCGAAATTGTCAAACCATGGCGAGATATGGCAGAATTTGCAAAGTAAGCTACTCTAGTGTTTGTGGTCCGAATTTCGTTGTGGTTTTTGCGCCAAGTAACTTATTTTAGCATTATTCAATGTGGAATGGATCACTTTATTTATTTAAAAATTACTCGAAATTGTCAAACCATGGCGTGTTCTATCCCCTAAGAGATTTGTCAGAATTTGCAAAGTAAGCTACTGTAACATTTGTGGTCCGAATTTCGATGCGGTTTTTGCACCAAGTAACTTATATTAGCATTATTCAATGAGGAATGGATCAAATTTTTTATATAAAGATAAATCAAAATTGTCAAACCATGGCGTGTACTATCCCCTTAGAGATCTGGCTGAATTTGCAAAGTAAGCTACTCTAGCGTTTGTGGTCATAATTTCGATGCGATTTTTGTGCCAAATAACTTATATTTACATTATTTAATGAGGAATGGATAACTTTCTATATATAAAAATAACACGAAATTGTCAAACCATGGCGTGTATTATTCCTTTAGAGATCTGACAGAATTTGCAATGTAAGCTACTCTAGCGTTTGTGGTCCGAAATTTGATGCGGTTTTTGCGCCAAGTAACTTATATCAGCATTATTCAATGAGGAATGGATCACTTTCGATTTTTAAAAAATAACTCGAAATTGTCAAACTATGGCGTGAACTATCCCATTAGAGATCTGTCAGTATTTGCAAAGTAAGCTACTCTAGCGTTTGTGGTCCGAATTTCGAAGCGGTTTTTGCTCCAAGAAATTTATATTAACATTATTTAATGAGTAATGGATAACTTTCTTTATTTAAAAATAACTCGAAATCTTCAAACCATGACGTGTACTATCCCCCTTAGAGATCTGACCGAATTTGTAAAGTAAGCTACTCTAGAGTTTGTGGTCTGAATTTGGATGCAGTTTTTGTGCCAAGTAACTTATATTAGCATTATTGAATGAGGAATGGATCACTTTCTTTATTTAAAAATAACTCAAAATTGTCAAACCATGGCGTGTACTATCCCCTTAGAGATCTGACAGAATTTGCAAAGTAATCTACTCCAGCATTTGTGGTTTGAATATTGACGCGGTTTTTGCGCCAAGTAACTTATATTAGCATTATTTAATGAGCAATGAATCACTTTCTTTATTTAAAAATATCTAGAAATTGTCAAACCATGGCGTGTACTATCCCTTTAGAGATCTGGCAGAGTTGACCAAGTAAGCTACTCTAGCCTTTGTGGTCCAAATTTCGATGCGGTTCTTGCACCAAGTAACTTATATTAGCATTATTCAATTAGGAATGGATCATTTTTTTTATTTAAAAATAACTCGAAATTGTCAAACCATGGCGTGTACTATCCCCTTAGAGATCTGGGAGAATTTGCCAAGTAAGCTACTCTAGCGTTTCTGGTCCGAATTTCGATGCGGTTTTTGCGCCAAGTAATTTATTTTATCATTATTAAATGAGGAATGGATCACTTTCTTTATTTAAAAATAACTCGAAATTGTCAAACCATGGCGTGTACTATCCCCTTAGAGATATGGCAGAATTTGCAAAGTAAGCTACTCTAGCGTTTGTGGTCCAAATTTCGATGCGATTTTTGCGCCAAGTAAATTATATTAGCATTATTCAATGAGGAATGGATCACTTTCTTTATTTAAAAATAACTCGAAATCGTCAAACCATGGCGTGTACTATCCCCTTAGAGATCTGGCAGAATTTGCAAAGTAAGCTACTTTAGCGTTTGTAATCCGAAGTTTGATGCGGTTTTTGCGCCAAGTAACTTATATAAGCATTATTCAATGAGGAATGAATCACTTTCTTTATTTAAAAATAACTCGAAATTGTCAAACAATGACGTGTACTATCCCATTAGAGATCTGGCAGAATTTGAAAAGTAAGCTACTCTAGCGTTTGTGGTCCTAATTTCGATGCGGTTTTTGCGCCAAGTAACTTATATTAGCATTATTCAATGAGGAATGGATCACTTTATTTATTTAAAAATAACTCAAAATTTTCAAACCATGGCGTGTACTATCCCCTTAGAGATCTAGTAGAATTTGCAAAGTAAGCTACTTTAGCATTTGTGGTCCGAATTTCGATGCACTTTTTGTGCGAAATAACTTATATTAGCATTATTCAATGAGGAATGGATCACTTTCTTTAATTAAAAATAACAATAAATTGTAAAGTCATGGCATGTACTATCCCCCTTAAAGATCTGACAGAATTTGCAAAGTAAGCTACTTTAGCGTTTGTTGTCCGAAATTTGATGCGGTTTTTGCGCCAAGTAACTTATATAAGCATTATTCAATGAGGAATGGATCACTTTCTTTATTTAAAAATAACTCGAAATTGTCAAACAATGGCGTGTACTATCCCATTAGAGATCTGGCAGAATTTGCAAAGTAAGCTACTCTAGCGTTTTTGGTCCTAATTTCGAAGCGGTTTTTGCTCCAAGTAACTTATATTAGCATTATTCAATGAGGAATGAATCAATTTATTTAAAAACAACTCGAAATTGTTAAACCATGGCGTGTACTATCCCCATAGAGATATGGCAGAATTTGCAAAGTAAGCTACTCTAGCGTTTGTGGTCCGAATTTCGATGTGGTTTTTGCGCCAAGTAACTTATATTACCATTATTCAATGAGGAATGGATCACTTTCTTTATTTAAAAATAACTCGTAATTGTCAAACCATGGCGTGTACTATCCCTTAGAGATTTGGCAGAATTTGCAAAGAAAGCTACTTTAGCATTTGTGGTCCGAATTTTGATGCACTTTTTGCGCCAAATAACTTATATTAGCATTATTCAATGAGGAATGGATCACTTTCTTTATTCAAAAAAATAATAAATTGTAAACTCATGGCGTGTACTATCCCCCCTAAAGATCTGACAGAATTTGCAATGTAAGCTACTCTAGCGTTTGTTGTCCAAATATCGATTCGGTTTTTGCACCAAGTAACTTATATTAGCATTATTCAATGAGGAATGGATCACTTTCTTCATTTAAAAAAAACTCGAAATTCTCAAACCATTGCGTGTACTATCCCCTTAGAGATCTGGCAGAATTTGCCAAGTAAGCTACTCTAGCGTTTCTAGTCCGAATTTTGATTCGGTTTTTGCGCAATGTAATTTATATTTGCATTATTCAATGAGGAATGGATCACTTTCTTCATTTAAAAATAACTCGAAATGGTCAAATCATGGCGTGTACTATCCCCTTAGTGATTTGGCAGAATTTGCAAAGTAAGCTATTCTAGCGTTTGTGGCCCGAATTTTGATGCGGTTTTTGCGCCAACTATCTTATATTAGCATTATTCAATGAGGAATGGATCAGTGTCTTTATTTAAAAATAACTCGAAATTGTCAAACAATGGCGTGTACTATCCCATTAGAGATCTGGTAGAATTTGAAAAGTAAGCTACTCTAGCGTTTGTGGTCCGAATTTCGATGCGGTTATTGCGCCAAGTAATTAATATTAGCATTATTCAATGAGGAATGGGTCACTTTCTTTATTTAAAAATAACTCGAAATTGTCAAAGCATGGCGTGTACTATCCCCTTAGAGATCTGGCAGAATTTGCAAAGTAAGCTACTCTAGCGTCTGTGGTCCGAATTTCGATGCGGTTTTTGCGCCAAGTAACTTATATTAGCATTATTCAATGAGGATTGGATCACTTTCTTTATTTTAAAATAACTCGAAATTGTAAAACCATGGCGTGTACTATCCCCTTAGAGATCTGGCAGAATTTGCAAAGTAAGCTACTCTAGCGTTTGTGATCCGAAATTCGATGCGGTTTTGGCGCCAAGTAACTTATATAAGCATTATTCAATTGGAAATGAATCACTTTCTTTATTTAAAAATAACTCGAAATTGTCAAACCATGGCGTGTACTATCCCATTAGAGAGATGGAAGAATTTGAAAAGTAAGCTACTCTAGCGTTTGTGGTCCGAATTTCGATGCGGTTTTTGCGCCAAGATACTTATATTAGCATTATTCAATGAGGAATGGATCACTTTCTTTATTTAAAAACAACTCGAAATTGTCAAACCATGGCGTGTACTATCCCCTTAGAGATCTGGCAGAATTTGCAAAGTAAGCTACTCTAGCGTTTGTGATCCGAAATTTGATGCGGTTTTTGCACCAAGTTACTTATATAATTACTATCCAATGAGGAATGGATCACTTTCTTTATTTAAAAATAACTCGAAATTGTCATACAATGGCGTGTACTATCTTATTAGAGATCTGGCAGAATTTGAAAAGTAAGCTACTCTAGCGTTTGTGGTCCGAATTTCAAAGCGGTTTTTGCTCCAAGTAACTTATATTAGCATTATTCAATGAGGATTGGATCACTTTCTTTATTTAAAAATAATTCGATATTTTAAAACCATGGCGTGTACTATCCCCCTTAAAGATTTGGAAGAATTTGCAAAGTAAGCTACTCTAGCGTTTGTGGTCCGAATTTCGATGCGGTTTTTGCGCCAAGTAACTTATATTAGCATTATTCAATGAGGATTGGATCATTTTCTTTATTTTAAAATAACTCGAAATTGTAAAACCATGGCGTGTACTATCCCCTTAGAGATATGGCAGAATTTGCAAAGTAAGCTACTCTAGCGTTTGTAGTCTGAATTTCGATGCGGTTTTTGCGCTAAAAAACTTATATTAGCATTATTCAATGAGGAATGGATCACTTTATTTAAAAATAACTCGAAATTGTCAAACCATGGCATGTACTATCCCTTTAGAGATCTAGCAGAATTTGCAAAGTAAGCTACTTTAGCATTTGTTCTCCGAATTTCGATGCTTTTTTTGTGCCAAATAACTTATATTAGCATTATTCAATGAGTAATGGATCACTTTCTTTAATTAAAAATAAAAAGAAATTGTAAACTCATGGCGTGTACTATCCTCCTTAAAGATCTGACAGAATTTGCAAAGTAAGCTACTCTAGCGTTTGTGGTCCAAATTTCGATGCGATTTTTGCACCAACTAACTTATATTAGCATTATTCAATGAGGAATAGATCACTTTCTTCATTTAAAAATCACTCGAAATTCTCAAACCATGGCGTGTACTATCCCCTCAGAGATCTGGTAGAATTTGCCAAGTAAGCTACTCTAGCGTTTCTAGTCCCAATTTCGATGCGATTTTTTTGCAGAGTAACTTAAATTAGCATTATTCAATGAAGAATGGATCACTTTCTTTATTTAAAAATAACTAGAAATTGTCAAAACATGGCGTGTACTATCCCCTTAAAGATATGACAGAATTTGCAAAGTAAGCTACTCTAGCGTTTGTGGTCCGAATTTCGATGCGGTTTTTGCGCCAAGTAACTTATATTAGCATTATTCAATGAGGAATGGATCACTTTCTTTATTTAAAAATAACTCGAAATTGTCAAACCATGGCGTGTACTATCCCCTTAGAGATCTAGCAGAATTTTCAAAATAAGCTACTCTAGCGTTTGTGATCCGAAATTTGATGCGGTTTTTGCGCCAAGTAACTTATATAAGAAGTATTCAATGAGGAATGGATCACTTTCTTTATTTAAAAATAACTCGAAATTGTCAAACAATGGCGTGTACTATCCCATTAGAGATCTGGCAGAATTTGAAAAGTAAGCTACTCTAGCGTTTATGGTCCGAATTTCGAAGCAGTTTTTGCTCCAAGTAACTTATATTAGCATTATTCAATGAGGAATTGATCACTTTCTTTATTTTAAAATAACTTGAAATTGTAAAACCATAGCGTGTACTATCCCCTTAGAGATATGACAGAATTTGCAAAGTAAGCTACTCTAGCGTTTGTGGTCCGAATTTCGATGCGGTTATTGCGCCAAGTAACTTATATTAGCATTATTCAATGAGGAATGGGTCTTTTTCTTTATTTAAAAATAACTCAAAATTATCAAACAATGGCGTGTACTATCCCCTTAGAGATCTAGCAGAATTTGCAAAGTAAACTACTTTAGTATTTGTGGTGCGAATTTCGATGCACTTTTTACGCTAAATAACTTATATTAGGATTACTCAATAAGGAATGGATCACTTTCTTTACTTAAAAAAAATAATAAATTGTAAACTCATGGCGTGTACTATCCCTCTTAAAAATCTGATAGAATTTGCAAAGTAAGCTACTCTAGCGTTTGTTGTCCAAATTTTGATGCGGTTTTTGCACCAAGTAACTTATATTAGCATTTTTCAATGAGGAATGGATCACTTTCTTCATTTAAAAATAACTCGAAATTCTCAAACCATGGCGTGAACTATCCCCTTAAAAATCTGGCAGAATTGGCAAAGTAAGCTACTCTAGCGTTTGTGGTCCGAAATTTGATGCGATTTTTGTGCCAAGTAACTTATATAATCATTATTTTATGAGGAATGGATAACTTTCTTTATTTCAAAATAACTTGAAATTGTCAAACCATGGTGTGTACTGTCCCTTTAGAGATCTGGCAGAATTTGCAAAGTAAGCTACTCTAGCGTTTGTGGTCCGAATTTCGAAGCGGTTTTTACTCCAAGTAACTTATATTAACATTATTTAATGAGGAATGGATAACTTTCTTTTTTTAAAAATAACTCGAAATTGTCAAACCATGACGTGTACTATCCCCCTTAGAGATCTGACCGAATTTGTAAAGTAAGCTACTCTAGAGTTTGTGGTCCGAATTTGGATGCGGTTTTTGCGCCAAGTAACTTATATTAGCATTATTCAATGAGGAATGGATCACTTTCTTTATTTAAAATAACTCGAAATTGTCAAACCATGGCATGTACTATCCCTTTAGAGATCTGACAGAATTTGCAAAGTAAGCTATTTTAGCGTTTGTGGTTCGAATATTGACGCGATTTTTTAGCCAAGTAACTTATATTAGCATTATTTAATGAGGAATGGATCACTTTCTTTATTTAAAAATAATTCGAAATTGTCAAACCATGGCGTGTACTATCCCCCTTAGAGATCTCACAGAGTTAACCAAGTAAGCTACTCTAACGTTTGTGGTCCAAATTTTGATGTGGTTCTTGCACCAAGTAACTTATATTGGCATTATTCAATGCGGAATGGATCACTTTCTTCATTTAAAAATAACTCGAAATTCTCAAACCATGGCGTGTACTATCCCTTTAGAGATCTGGCAGAATTTGCCAAGTAAGCTACGCTTGCGTTTCTTGTCTGAATTTCGATGCGGTTTTTCCGCAAAGTAACTTATATTAGCATTATTCAATGAGGAATGAATCACTTTCTTTATTTAAAAATAACTCAAAATTGTCAAACCATGGCGTGTACTATCCCCTTAGAGATATGCCAGAATTTGCAAAGTAAGCTACTCTAGCGTTTGTGGTCTGAATTTCAATGCGTTTTTTGCGCCAAGTAACTTATATTAGCATTATTCAATGAGGAATAGATCACTTTCTTTATTTAAAAATAACTCGAAATTGTCAAACCATGGCGTGTACTATCCCCTTAGAGATCTGGCAGAATTTGTAAAGTAAGCTACTCTAGCGTCTGTGGTCTGAATTTCGATGCGGTTTTTGAGCCAGGTAACTTATATTAGCATTATTCAATGAGGATTGGATCACTTTCTTTATTTTAAAATAACTCGAAATTGTAAAACCATAGCGCGTACTATCCCCTTAGAGATCTGGCAGAATTTGCAAAGTAAGCTATTTTAGCGTTTGTGATCCGAAATTCGATGCGGTTTTGGCGCCAAGTAACTTATATAAGCATTATTCAATGAGGAATGAATCACTTTCTTTATTTAAAAATAACTCGAAATTGTAAAACAATGGCGTGTACTATCCCATTAGAGATCTGGTACAATTTGAAAAGTAAGCTACTCTAGCGTTTGTGGTCCGAATTTCGATGCGGTTTTTGCGCCAAGTAACTTATATTAGCATTATTCAATGAGGAATGGGTCACTTTCTTTATTTAAAAATAACTCAAAATTGTCAAACCATGGCGTGTACTATCCCCTTTGAGATCTGGCAGAATTTGCAAAGTAAGCTACTCTAGCGTTTGTGGTCCGAAATTCGATGCGGTTTTTGCGCCAAGTAACTTATATAAGCATTATTCATTGAGGAATGGATCACTTTCTTTATTTAAAAATAATTCGAAATTGTCAAACAATGACGTGTACTATCCCATTAGAGATCTGGTAGAATTTGAAAAGTAAGCTACTCTAGCGTTTGTGGTCCGAATTTCGATGCGGTTTTTGCGCCAAGTAATTTATATTAGAATTATTCAATGAGGAATGGGTCACTTTCATTATTTAAAAATAACTCGAAATTGTCAATCAATGGCGTGTACTATCCCATTAGAGATCTGGCAGAATTCGCAAAGTAAGCTACTCTAGCGTTTGTGGTCTGAATTTCGAAGCGGTTTTTGCTCCAAGTAACTTATATTAGCATTATTCAATGAGGAATGGATCACTTTCTTTATTTAAAAATAACTCGAAATTGTAAAACCATGGCGTGTACTATCCCCTTAGAGATATGGCAGAATTTGCAAAGTAAGCTACTCTAGCGTTTGTAGTCCGAATTTCGATGCGGTTTTTGCGCCAAGTAACTTATATTAGCATTATTCAATGAGGAATGGATCACTTTATTTAAAAATAACTCGAAATTGTCAAACCATGGCGTGTACTATCCCCTTATAGATCTGGCAGAATTTGCAAAGTAAACTACTTTAGTATTTGTGGTCCGAATTTCGATGCACTTTTTGCACCAAATAACTTATATTAGCATTATTCAATGATAAATGGATTACTTTCTTTATTTTAAAAAAATAATAAATTGTAAACTCATGGCGTGTACTATCTATCCCCCTTAAAGATCTGAAAGAATTTGCAAAGTAAGCTACTCTAGCGTTTGTTGTCCAAATTTCGATGCGGTTTTTACACCATGTAACTTAAATTAGCATTTTTCAATGAGGAATGGATCACTTTCTTCATTAAAAATAAATCGAAATTCTCAAAGCATGGCGTGTACTATCCCCTTAGAGATCTGGCAGAATTTGCAAAGTAAGCTACTCTAGCGTCTGTGGTCCGAATTTCGATGCGGTTTTTGCTCCAAGTAACTTATATTAGCATTATTCAATGAGGATTGGATCACTTTCTTTATTTTAAAATAACTCGAAATTGTAAAACTATGGCGTGTACTATCCCCTTAGAGATCTGGCAGAATTTGCAAAGTAAGCTACTCTAGCGTTTGTGATCCGAAATTCGATGCGGTTTTGGCGCCAAGTAACTTATATAAGCATTATTCAATTAGGAATGAATCACTTTCTTTATTTAAAAATAACTCGAAATTGTCAAACAATGGCGTGTACTATCCCATTAGAGCTCTCGTAGAATTTGAAAAGTAAGCTACTCTAGCGTTTGTGGTCCGAATTTCGATGCGATTTTTACGCCAAGTAACTTATATTAACATTATTCAATGAGGAATGGGTCACTTTCTTTATTTAAAAATAACTCGAAATTGTAAAATCATGGCGTGTACTATCCCCTTTGAGATCTGGCAGAATTTGCAAAGTAAGCTACTCTAGCGTTTGTGGTCCGAAATTTGAAGCGGTTTTTGCGCCAAGTAACTTATATAAGCATTATTCATTGAGGAATAGATCACTTTCTTTATTTAAAAATAACTCGAAATTGTCAAACAATGGCGTGTACTATCCCATTAGAGATGTTGCAGAATTTGCAAAGTAAGCTACTTTAGCGTTTGTGGTCCGAATTTCGAAGCGGTTTTTGCTCCAAGTAACTAATATTAGAATTATTCAATGAGGAATGGATCACTTTCTTTATTTAAAAATAACTCGAAATTGTAAAACCATGGCGTGTACTATCCCCTTAGAGATATGGCAGAATTTGCAAAGTAAGCTACTCTAGCGTTTGTAGTCTGAATTTCGTTGCAGTTTTTGCGCTAAAAAACTTATATTAGCATTATTCAATGAGGAATGGATCACTTTATTTAAAAATAACTTGAAATTGTCAAACCATGGCGTTTACTATCCCCTTAGAGATCTGGCAGAATTTGCAAAGTAAACTACTTTAGTATTTGTGGTCCGAATTTCGATGCACTTTTTGCGCCAAATAACATATATTAGCATTATTCAATGATGAATGGATCACTTTCTTTATTTAAAAAAAATAATAAATTGTAAACTCATGGCGTGTACTATCTATCCCCCTTAAAGATCTGACAGAATTTTCAAAGTAAGCTACTCTAGCGTTTGTAGTCTAAATTTCGATGCAGTTTTTTGCACCAAGTAACTTATATTAGCATTTTTCAATGAGAAATGGATCACTTTCTTCATTTAAAAATAACTCGAAATTCTCAAACCATGGCGTGTACTATCCTCTTGTAGATCTGGCAGAATTTGCCAAGTAAGCTACTTTAGCGTTTCGAGTCCGAATTTCGATGCGGTTTTTGCGAAAAGTAACTTATATTAGCATTATTCAATAAGGAATGGATCACTTTCTTTATTTAAAAATAACTCGAAATTGTCAAAGCATGGCGTGTACTATCCCCTTAGAGATCTGGCAGAATTTGCAAAGTAAGCTACTCTAGCGTCTGTGGTCTGAATTTCGATGCGGTTTTTGCGCCAAGTAACTTATATTAGCATTATTCGATGCGGAATGGATCACTTTCTTCATTTTAAAATAAGTCGAAATTGTTAAACCATGGCGTGTACTATCCCCTTAGAGATCTGGCAGAATTTGCAAAGTAAGCTACTCTAGCGTTTGTGATCCGAAATTCGATGCGGTTTTGGCGCCAAGTAACTTATATAAGCATTATTCAATGAGGATTGGATCACTTTCTTTATTTAAAAATAACTCGAAATTGTCAAACAATGGCGTGTACTATCCCATTAGAGATCTGGTAGAATTTGAAAAGTAAGCTACTCTAGCGTTTGTGGTCCGAATTTCGATGCGGCTATTGCGCCAAGTAATTGATATTAGCATTATTCAATGAGGAATGGGTCACTTTCTTTATTTAAAAATAACTCGAAATTGTCAAACCATGGCGTGTACTATCCCCTTTGAGATCTGGCAGAATTTGCAAAGTAAGCTACTCTAGCGTTTGTGGTCCGAAATTTGATGCGGTTTTTGCGCCAAGTAACTTATATAAGAATTATTCATTGAGGAATGGATCACTTTCTTTATTTAAAAATAACTCGAAATTGTCAAACAATGGCGTGTACTATCCCATTAGAGATCTGGCAGAATTTGCAAAGTAAGCTACTCTAGCGTTTGTGGTCCGAATTTCGAAGTGGTTTTTGCTCCAAGTAACTTATATTAGCATTATTCAATGAGGAATGGATGACTTTCTTTATTTAAAAATAACTCGAAATTGTAAAACCATGGCGTGTACTATCCCCTTAGAGATATGGCAGAATTTGCAAAGTAAGCTACTCTAGCATTTTTAGTCCGAATTTCGATGCGGTTTTTGCGCCAAGTAACTTATATTAGCATTATTCAATGAGGAATGGATAACTTTATTTAAAAATAACTCGAAATTGTCAAACCATGGCGTGTACTATCCCCTTAGAGATCTGGCAGAATTTGCAAAGTAAACTACTTTAGTATTTGTGGTCCGAATTTCGATGCACTTATTGCGCCAAATAACTTATATTAGCATTATTCAATGATGAATGGATCACTTTCTTTATTTAAAAAAAATAATAAATTGTAAACTCATGGCGTGTACTATCTATCCCCCTCAAATATCTGACAGAATTTTCAAAGTAAGCTACTCTAGCGTTTGTTGTCCAAATTTCGATGCGATTTTTGCACCAAGTAACTTATATTAGCATTTTTCAATGAGGAATGGATCACTTTCTTCATTTAAAAATAACTCGAAATTCTCAAACCATAGCGTGTACTATCCCCTTAGAGATCTGGCAGAATTTTAAAAGTAAGCTACTCTAGCGTCTGTGGTCCGAATTTCGATGCGGTTTTTGCGCCAAGTAACTTATCTTAGCATTATTCAATGATGATTGGATCACTTTCTTTATTTTAAAATAACTCGAAATTGTAAAACCATGGCGTGTACTATCCCCTTAGAGATCTGGCAGAATTTGCAAAGTAATCTACCTAGCGTTTGTGTTCCGAATTTGATGCGGTTTTGGCGCCAAGTAACTTATATAAGCATTATTCAATGGGGAATGGATCACTTTCTTTATTTAAAAATAACTCGAAATTGTCAAACAATGGCGTGTACTATCCCATTAGAGATCTGGTAGAATTTGAAAAGTAAGCTACTCTAGCGTTTGTGGTCCGAATTTCGATGCAGTTTTTGCGCCAAGTAACTTATATTAGCATTATTCAATGAGGAATGGGTCACTTTCTTTATTTAAAAATAACTCGAAATTGTCAAACCATTGCGTGTACCCCTTTGAGATCAGGCAGAATTTTCAAAGTAAGCTACTCTAGCGTTTGTGGTCCGAAATTTGATGCGGTTTTTGCGCCAAGTAACTTATATAAGCATAATTCAATGAGGAATGGATCACTTTCTTTATTTAAAAATAACTCGAAATTGTCAAACAATGGCGTGTACTATCCCATTAGAGATCTGGCAGAATTTGAAAAGTAAGCTACTCTAGCGTTTGTGGTCCGAATTTCGAAGAGGTTTTTGCTCCAAGTAACTTATATTAGCATTATTCAATGAGGAATGGATCACTTTCTTCATTTAAACAGAACTCGAAATTGTAAAACCATGGCGTGTACTATCCCCTTAGAGATATGGCAGAATTTGCAAAGTAAGCTACTCTAGCGTTTGTAATCCGAATTTCGATGCGGTTTTTGCGCCAAGTAACTTATATTAGCATTATTCAATGAGGAATGGATCACTTTATTTAAAAATAACTCGAAATTGTCAAACCATGGCGTGTACTATCCCCTTATAGATCTGACAGAATTTGCAAAGTAAACTACTTTAGTATTTGTGGTCCGAATTTCGATGCACTTTTTGCGCCAAATAACTTATATTAGCATTATTCAATGATGAATGGATCACTTTCTTTATTTAAAAATAATAATAAATTGTAAACTCATGGCGTGTACTATCTATCCCCCTTAAAGATCTGACAGAATTTGCAAAGTAAGCTACTCTAGCGTTTGTTGTCCAAATTTCGATGCGGTATTTACACCAAGTAACTTATATTAGCATTTTTCAATGAGGCATGGATCACTTTCTTCATTTAAAAATAACTCGAAATTCTCAAACCATGGCGTGTACTATCCCCTTAGAGATTTGGCAGAATTTGGCAGGTAAGCTACTCTAGCGTTTCTAGTCCGAATTTCGATGCGGTTTTTGCGCAAAGTAACTTATATTAGCATTATTCAATGAGGAATGGATCACTTTCTTTATTTAAAAATAACTCGAAATTGTCAAACCATGGTGTGTACTATCCCCTTAGAGATATGGCAGAATTTGCAAAGTAAGCTACTCTTGCTTTTGTGGTCCGAATTTCGATGCGGTTTTTGCGCGAACTATCTTATATTAGCATTATTCAATGAAGAATGGATTACTTTCTTTATTTAAAAATAACTCGAAATTGTCAAATCATGGCGTGTACTATCCCTTTAGAGATATGGAAGGATTTGCAAAGTAAGCTACTCTAGCGTTTGTGGTTTGAATTTCGATGCGGTTTTTGCGCCAAGTAACTTATTTTAGCATTATTCAATGAGGAATGGATCACTTTCTTTATTTAAAAATAACTTGAAATTGTCACACCATGGCATGTACTATCCCTTTAGAGATCTGGCAGAATTTGCTAAGTATGCTATTCTAGCATTTGTGGTCAGAATTTCGAAGCTATTTTTGTGCCAAGTAACTTATATGAACATTATTTAATTAGGAATGGATCACTTTCTTTATTTAAAAATAACTCGAAATTCTCAAACCATGGCGTGTACTATCCCCTCAGAGATATGACAGAATTTGCAAAGTAAGCTACTCTAGCGTTGGGGTCCGAATTTCGATGCGGTTTTTGCGCCACGTAACTTATATTAGCATTATTCAATGAGGAATGGATCACTTTCTTTATTTAAAAATAACTCAAAATTGTCAAACCATGGCGTGTACTATTCCCATAGAGATCTGGCAGAATTTGCAAAGTAACCTACTCTAGCGTGTGTGGTCCGAAATTTGATGCGGTTTTTGCGCCAAGTAACTTATATAGGCATTATTCAATGAGAAATGGATCACTTTCTTTATTTAAAAATAACTCGAAATTGTCAAACAATGGCGTGTACTATCCCATTAGAGATCTGGCAGAATTTGCAAAAAAAGCTACTCTAGCGTTTGTGGTCCGAATTTCGAAGCGGTTATTGTGCCAAGTAACTTATATTAGCATTATTCAATGAGGAATGGATCACGTTCTTTATTTTAAAATAACTCGAAATTTTCAAACCATGGCGTGTACTATCCTCTTAGAGATCTGGCAGAATTTGCAAAGTAAGCTACTCTAGCGTTTGCAGTCCGAATTTTGATGCGGTTTTCGTGCCAAGTAACTTATATCTGCATTATTCAATGATAAATGGATCACTTTCTTTATTTAAAAATAACTCGAATTGTCAAACCATGGCGTGTACTATCCCCTCAGAGATATGACATAATTTGCAAAGTAAGCTACTCTAGCGTTTGTGGTCCGAAATTTGATGCGGTTCTTGTGCCATGTAACTTATGTTTGAATTATTAAATGAGCAATGGATCACTTACTTTATTTAAAAATAACTCAAAATTGTCAAACAATGGCGTGTACTATCTCTTTAGAGATCTGGCAGAATTTGCAAAGTAAGCTACTCTAGCGTTTGTGGTCCGAATTTCGATGCGGTTTTTTCGCCAAGTAACTTATATTAGCATTACTTAATGAGGATTTCATCACTTTCTTTATTTAAAAATAACTCGAAATTGTCAAACCATTGCGTGTACTATCCCCATAAAGATCTGGCAGAATTTGCAAAGTAAGCTACTCTAGCATTTGTGGTCCGAAATTTGATGCGATTTTTGTGCCAAGTAACTTATATTATCATTATTTTATGAGGAATGGATAACTTTCTCTATTTGAAAATAACTTGAAATTGTCAAACCATGGCGTGTACTGTCCCTTTAGAGATCTGGCAGAATTTGCAAAGTAAGATACTCTAGCGTTTGTGGTCCAAATTTCGAAGATGTTTTTGCTCCAAGTAACTTATATTTAAACTATTTAATGAGGAATGGATAACTTTCTTTATTTAAAAATAACTCGAAATTGTCAAACCATGACGTGTACTATCCCCCTTAAAGATCTGATCGAATTTGTAAAGTAAGCTACTCTAGAGTTTGTGGTCCGAATTTGGATGCGGTTTTTGCGCCAAGTAACTTATATTAGCATTATTCAATGAGGAATGAATCACTTTCTTTATTTAAAAATAACTCTAAATTGTCAAACAATGGCGTGTACTACCCCTTTAGAGATCTGACAGAATTTGCAAAGTAAGCTATTTTAGCGTTTGTGTTCGAATATTGACGCGGTTTTTGCGCCAAGTAACTTATATTAGCATTATTTAATGAGGAATGGATCACTCTCTTTATTTTAAAATATCTAGAAATTGTCAAACCATGGCGTGTACTATCCCTTTAGAGATCTGGCAGAGTTGACCAAGTAAGCTACTCTAACGTTTGTGGTCCAAATTTCGATGTGGTTCTTGCACCAAGTAACTTATATTGGCATTATTCAATGCGGAATGGATCACTTTCTTCATTTAAAAATAACTCGAAATTCTCAAACCATGGCGTGTACTATCCTTTTAGAGATCTGGCAAAATTTGCCAAGTAAGCTACTCTTGCGTTTCTTGTCCGAATTTCGATGCGGTTTTTGCGCAAAGTAACTTATATAAGCATTATTCAATGAGGAATGAATCACTTTCTTTATTTAAAAATAACTCAAAATTGTCAAACCATGGCGTGTACTATCCCCTTAGAGATATGGCAGAATTTGCAAAGTAAGCTACTCTAACGTTTGTGGTCCAAATTTCGATGCGGTTTTTGCGCCAAGTAACTTATATTAGCATTATTCAATGAGGAATGGATAACTTTCTTTATTTAAAAATAACTCGAAATTGTCAAACCATGACGTGTACTATCCCCCTTAGAGATCTGACCGAATTTGTAAAGTAAGCTACTCTAGAGTTTGTGGTCCAAATTTGGATGCGGTTTTTGCGCCAAGTAACTTATATTAGCATTATTCAATGAGGAATGAATCACTTTATTTATTTAAAAATAACTCGAAATTGTCAAACAATGACGTGTACTACCCCTTAGAGATCTGACAGAATTTGCAAAGTAAGCTATTTTAGCGTTTGTGGTTCAAATATTGACGCGATTTTTGCGCCAAGTAACTTATATTAGCATTATTAAATGAAGAATGGATCACTTTCTTTATTTAAAAATATCTAAAAATTGTCAAACCATGGCGTGTACTATCCCCTTAGAGATCTGGCAGAGTTCACAAAGTAAGCTACTCTAACATTTGTGGTCCAAATTTCGATGTGGTTCTTGCACCAACTAACTTATTTTAGCATTATTTAATGAGGAATGGATCACTTTCTTTATTTAAAAAAAACTCAAAATTGTCAAATCATGGCGTGTACTATCCCCTTAGAGATATGACAGAATTTTCAAAGTAAGCTACTCTAGCGTTTGTGGTCAGAATTTCGATGCGATTTTTGTGCCAATTAACTTATATTAACATTATCTAATGAGGAATGGATCACTTCCTTTATTTAACAATAACTCGAAATTGTCAAACCATGGCGTGTACTGTCCCCTTAGAGATCTGGCAGAATTTGCAAAGTAAGCTACTCTAGCGTTTGCGGTCCGAATTTTGATGCGGTTTTCGTGCCAAGTAACTTATATTTGCATTATTCAATGAGGAATGGATCACTTTCTTTATTTAAAAATAACTCGAAATTGTCAAACCATGGCTACCATAGAGATCTAGCAGAATTTGCAAAGTAAGCTACTCTAGCGTTTCTGGTCCGAAATTTGATGCGGTTTTTGCGCCAAGTAACTTATATTAGAATTATTCAATGAGCAATGAATCACTTTTTTTTTAAAAAAATAACTCGAAATTGTCAAACAATGGCGTGTACTATCCCTTTAGAGATCTGGCTACTCTAGCGTTTGTGGTCTGAATTTTGATGCTGTTTTTGCGCCAAGTAACTTATATTAGAATTATTCAATAAGCAATGGATCACTTTCTTTATTTAAAAATAACTCGAAATTGTCAAACAATGGCGTGTACTATCCCTTTGATGCTGTTTTTGCGCCAAGTAACTTATATTAGAATTATTCAATAAGCAATGGATCACTTTCTTTATTTAAAAATAACTCGAAATTGTCAAACAATGGCGTGTACTATCCCTTTAGAGATCTGGCAGAATTAGCAAAGTAAGCTACTCTAGCGTTTGTGGTCCAAATTTCGATGCGGTTTTTGCGCCAAGTAACTTATATTAGCATTATTCAATGAGGAATGGATCACTTTCTTTATTTTAAAATAACTCGAAATTGCAAACCATGGCGTGTACTATCCCCTTATAGATCTAGCAGAATTTTCAAAGTAAGCTACTCTAGCGTTTGTGATCCGAAATTTGACGATTTTTGTGCCAAGTAACTTATATTAACATTATTTAATAAGGAATTGATAACTTTGTTTATTTAAAAATAACTCGAAATTGTCAAACCATGGCGTGTACTATCCCTTTAGAGATCTGGCAGAATTTGCAAAGTAAACTACTCTAGCATTTGTGGTCCAAATTTCGAAGCGGTTTTTGCTCCAAGTAACTTATATTAACATTATTTAATGAGGAATGGATAACTTTCTTTATTTAAAAATAACTCGAAATTGTCAAACCATGACGTGTACTATCCCCCTTAGAGATCTGACCGAATTTGTAAAGTAAGCTACTCTAGAGTTTGTGGTCCGAATTAAGATGCGGTTTTTGCGCCAAGTAACTTATATCAGCATTATTCAATGAGGAATGGATCACTTTCTTTATTTAAAAATAACTCAAAATTGTCAAACAATGGCGTGTACTATCCCCTTAGAGATCTGACAATATTTGCAAAGTAAGTTATTTTAGCGTTTGTGGTTCGAATATTGACGCGGTTTTTGCGCCAAGTAACTTATATTAGCATTATTTAATGAGGAATATATCACTTTCGTTATTTAAAAATATCTAGAAATTGTCAAACCATGGCGTGTACTATCCCCTTAGAGATCTGGCAGAGTTGACCAAGTAAGCTACTCTAGCGTTTGTGGTCCGAATTTCGATATGGTTCTTGCACCAAGTAACTTATATTAACATTATTCAATGCGGAATGGATCACTTTCTTCATTTAAAAATAACTCGAAATTCTCAAACCATGGCGTGTACTATCCCCTTAGAGATCTGGCAGAATTTGCCAGGTAAGCTACTCTTGCGTTTCTTGTCCGAATTTAATTCGGTTTTTGTGCAAATTATCTTATATTAGCATTATTCAATGAGGAATGGATCACTTTCTTTATTTTAAAATAGCTCGAAATTGTCAAACCATGGCGTGTACTATCCCCTTAGAGATCTGGCAGAATTTGCCAAGTAAGCTACTCTAGCGTTTCTTGTCCGAATTTCGATGCGGTTTTTGTGCCAAGTAACTTATTTTAGCATTATTCAATGACGAATGGATCACTTTCTTTATTTTAAAATAACTCGAAATTGTCAAACCATGGCGTGTACTATCCCCATAGAGATATGGCAGAATTTGCAAAGTAAGCTACTCTAGCGTTTGTGGTCAGAATTTCAATGCGGTTTTTCGCCAAGTAACTTATATTAGCATTATTCAATGAGGAATGGATCACTTTCTTTATTTAAAAATAACTCAAAATTGTCAAGCCATGGCGTGTACCCTTAGAGATCTGGCTGAATTTGGAAAGTAAGCTACTCTAGCGTTTCTTGTCCGAATTTCGATGCGACTTTGGCGCAAAGTAACTTATATTAGCATTATTCAATGAGGAATGGATCACTTTCTTTATTTAAAAATAACTCGAAATTGTCAAACCATGGCGTGTACTATCCCCTTAGAGATCTAGCCGAATTTGCAAAGTAAGCTACTTTAGCATTCGTGGTCCGAATTTCGATGCACTTTTTGCGCCAAATAATTTATATTAGCATTATTCAATGAGGAATGGATCAATTTCTTTATTTAAAAATAACTCGAAATTGTCAAACCATGGCGTGTACTATTTCCTTAGAGATATGGCAAAATTTGCACAGTAAGCTACTCTCGCGTTGGAGTCCGAATTTCGATGCGGTTTTTTCGCCAAGTAACTTATATTAACATTATTTAATGCGGAGCGGATCACTTTCTTTATTTAAAAATAACTTGAAATTGTCAAACCATGGCGTGTACTATCCCCTTAGAGATATGGCAGAATTTGCAAAGTAAGCTACTTTAGCGTTTGTGGTCCGAAATTTGATGCGGTTTTTGCGCCAAGTAACTTATATAAGCATTATTCATTGAGGAATGGATCACTTTCTTTATTTAAAAATAACTCAAAATTGTCAAACAATGGCGTACTCCCATTAGAGGTTTGGCAGAATTTGCAAAGTAAGCTACTCTAGCGTTTGTGGTCCGAATTTCGATGCGATTTTTGCTCTTAGTAACCTATATTAGCATTATTCAATGAGGAATGGATCACTTTATTTATTTAAAAATAACTCGAAATTGTCAAACCATGGCGTGTACTATTCCCTTAGTGATATGGCAGAATTTGCAAAGTAAGCTACTCTAGCGTTTATGGTCCGAATTTCGATGCGGTTTTTACGCCAAGTAACTTATTTTAGCATTATTCAAGCAGAGATGGATCACTTTCTTTATTTAAAAATAACTTGAAATTGTCAAACCATGGCGTGTACTATGCCCTTAGAGATATGGAAGGATTTGCAAAGTAAGTTACTCTAGCGTTTGTGGTTTGAATTTCGATGCGGTTTTTGCGCCAAGTAACTTATTTTAGCATTATTCAATGAGGAATGGATCACTTTCTTTATTTAAAAATAACTCGAAATTCTCAAACCATGGCGTGTTCTATCCCCTTAGAGATCTGGTGGAATTTGCCAAGTAAGCTACTCTAGCGTTTGTGGTCCGAATTTAGATGCGGTTTTTGCGCCAAGTAACTTATATTAGCATTATTCAATAAGGAATGGATCACTTTCTTTATTTAAAAATAACTCGAAATTGTCAAACAATGGCGTGTACTATCCCCTTTGAGATCTGACAGAATTGACAAAGTAAGCTATTTTAGCGTTTGTGGTTTCGAATATTGACGCCGTTTTAGCGCCAAGTAACTTATATTAGCATTATTGAATGATGAATGGATCACTTTCGTTATTTAAAAATATCTAGAAATTGTCAAGCCATAGCGTGTACTATCCTTTTAGAGATCTGGCAGAGTTGACCAAGTAAGCTACTCTAGCGTTTGTGGTCCGAATTTCGATGTGGTTCTTGCACCACGTAACTTATATTAGCATTATTCAATGCGAAATGGATCACTTTCTTCATTTAAAAATAACTCGAAATTATCAAACCATGGCGTGTACTATCCCCTAAGAGATCTGGCAGATTTTGCCAAGTAAGCTACTCTTGCGTTTCTTGTCCGAATTTCGATGCGGTTTTTTCGCAAAGTAACTTATATTAGCATTATTCAATGAGGAATGGATCACTTTTTTTATTTAAAAATAACTCGAAATTGTCAAACCATGGCGTGTACTATCCCCTTAGAGATATGACAGAATTTGCAAAGTAAGCTACTCTAGCGTTTGTGGTCCGAATTTCGATGCGGTTTTTGCGCCAAGTAACTTATATTAGCATTATTCGATGCGGAATGGATCACTTTCTTCATTTTAAAATAACTTGAAATTGTCAAACCATGGCGTGTACTATCCCCTTAGAGTTCTGGCAGAATTTACAAAGTAAGCTACTCTAGCGTTTGTGATCCGAAATTTGATGCGGTTTTTGCGCCAAGTAACTTATATGAGCATTATTCAATGAGGAATGGATCACTTTCTTTATTTAAAAATAACTCGAAATTGTCAAACAATGGCGTGTACTATCCCATTAGAGATCTGGCAGAATTTGCAAAGTAATCTACTCTAGCGTTTGTGGTCCGAATTTCGATGCGGTTTTTGCTCCAAGTAACTTATTTCAGCATTATAAAATGAGGAAAGGATCACTTTCATTATCTAAAAATAACTCGAAATTGTCAAACCATGGCGTGTACTATCCCTTTAGAGATATGGAAGGATTTGCAAAGTAAGCTACTCTAGCGTTTGTGGTTTGAATTTCGATGCGATTTTTGCGCCAAGTAATTTATTTTAGCATTATTCAATGAGGAATGGATCACTTTCTTTATTTAAAAATAACTCGAAATTCTCAAACCATGGCGTGTACTATCTCCTCAGAGATCTGGTTGAATTTGCCAAGTAAGCTACTCTAGCGTTGGAGTCCGAATTTCGATGCGGTTTTTGCGCCAAGTAACTTATATTAGCATTATTCAATGAGGAATGGATCACTTTCTTTATTTTAAAATAACTCAAAATTTTCAAACCATGGCATGTACTATCCCTTTAGAGATCTGGCAGAATTTGCAAAGTAAGCTACTCTAGCGTTTGTGCTCCGAAATTTGATGCGTTTTTTGCGCGAAGTAACTTATATAAGCATTATTCATTGAGGAATGGATCACTTTCTTTATTTAAAAATAACTCAAAATTGTCAAACAATGGCGTGTACTATCCCATTAGAGATCTGGCAGAATTTGCAAAGTAAGCTACTCTAGCGTTTGTGGTCCGAATTTCGATGCGGTTGTTACTCCAAGTAACTTATTTTAGCATTATTTATTGAGGAATGGATCACTTTCTTTATTTAAAAATAACTCGAAATTGTCAAACCATGGCGTGTACTAATCCCTTAGAGATATGGAAGGATTTGCAAAGTTAGCTACTCTTGCGTTTGTGGTTTGAATTTCGATGCGGTTTTTGCGCCAACTAACTTATTTTAGCATTATTCAATGAGGAATGGATCACTTTATTTATTTAAAAATAACTCGAAATTCTCAAACCATGGCGTGTATCCTTAGAGATCCGGTTGAATTTGCCAAGTAAGCTACTCTAGCGTTGGAGTCCGAATTTCGATGCGGTTTTTGCGCCAAGTAACTTATATTAGCATTATTCAATGAGGAATGGATCACTTTCATTATTTAAAAATAACTCGAAATTGTCAAACCATGGCGTGTACTATCCGCTTAGAGATCTGGCAGAATTTGCAAAGTAAGCTACTCTAGCGTTTGTGGTCCGAAATTTGATGCGTTTTTTGCGCCAAGTAACTTATATAAGCATTATTAATTGAGGAATGGATAACTTTATTTATTTAAAAATAACTCAAAATTGTCAAACAATGGCGTGTACTATCCCATTAGAGATCTGGCAGAATTTGCAAAGTAAGCTACTCTAGTGTTTGTGGTCCGAATTTCGATGCGGTTTTTGCTCCAAGAAACTTATATTAGCATTATTCAATGAGGAATGGATCACTTTCTTTATTTAAAAATAACTCAAAATTGTCAAACCATGGCGTGTACTATTCCTTTAGAGATATGGCAGAATTTGTAAAGTAAGCTAATCTAGCGTTTGTGGTCCTAATTTCGATGCGGTTTTTACGCCAAGTAACTTATTTTAGTATTATTCAATGAGGAATGGATCACTTTCTTTATTTAAAAATAACTCGAAATTGTTAAACTATGGCGTGCACTATCCCCTTAGAGATTTGGAAGGATTTGCAAAGTAAGCTACTCTAGCGTTTGTGGTTTGAATTTCGATGCGGTTTTTGCGCCAAGTAATTTATTTTAGCATTATTCAATGAGGAATGGATCACATTCTTTATTTAAAAATAACTCGAAATTCTCAAACCATGGCGTGTACTATCCCCTTAGAGATCTGGTGGAATTTGCCAAGTAAGCTACTCTAGCGTTTGTGGTCTGAATTTGGATGCGGTTTTTGCGCCAAGTAACTTATATTAGCATTATTCAATGAGGAATGGATCACTTTCTTTATTTAAAAATAACTCGAAATTGTCAAACAATGGCGTGTACTATCCCCTTATGGATCTGACAGAATTTGGAAAGTAAGCTATTTTAGCATTTGTGGTTCGAATATTGACGCGGTTTTTGCGCCAAGTAACTTATATTAGCATTATTCAATGAGGAATGGATCACTTTCGTTATTTAAAAATATCTAGAAATTGTCAAACCATAACGTGTACTATCCCTGTACAGATCTGGCAGAGTTGACCAAGTAAGCTAGTCTAGGGTTTGTGGTCCGAATTTCGATGTGGTTCTTGCACCAAGTAACTTATATTAGCATTATTTATTGCGGAAAGGATCACTTTCTTCAATTAAAAATAACTCGAAATTATCAAACCATGGCGTGTACTATCCCCTTAGAGATCTGGCAGAATTTGCCAAGTAAGCTACTCTTGCGTTTGTTGTCCGAATTTCGATGCGGTTTTTTCGCAAAGTAACTTATATTAGCATTATTCGATGCGGAATGGATCACTTTCTTTATTTTAAAATAACTGGAAATTGTCAAACCATGCCGTGTACTATCCCCTTAGAGATGTGGCAGAATTTGCAAAGTAAGCTACTCTAGCGTTTGTGATCCGAAATTTGATGCGGTTTTTGCGCCAAGTAACTTATATAAGCATTATTCAATGAGGAATGGATCACTTTCTTTATTTAAAAATAACTCGAAATTGTCAAACAATGGCGTGTACTATTCCATTAGAGATCTGGCAGAATTTGCAAAGTAAGCTACTCTAGCGTTTGTGGTCCGAATTTCGATGCGATTTTTGTTCGAAGTAACTTATTTTAGCATTATTCAATGAGAAATGGATCACTTCTTTATTTAAAAATAACTCAAAATTGTCAAACCATGGCGTGTACTATCCCCTTAGAGATATGGAAGGATTTGCAAAGTAAGCTACTCTAGCGTTTGTGGTTTGAATTTCGATGCAGTTTTTGCGCCAAGTAACTTATTTTAGCATTATTCAATGAGGAATGGATCACTTTCTTTATTTAAAAATAACACGAAATTCTAAAACAATGGCGTGTACTATCTCCTTAGAGATCTGGTTGAATATTCCAAGTAAGCTACTCTAGCGTTGGAGTCCGAATTTCGATGCGGTTTTTGCGCCAAGTAACTTATATTAGCATTATTCAATGAGGAATGGATCACTTTCTTTATTTTAAAATAACTTGAAATTGTCAAACCATGGCGTGTACTATCCCCTTAGAGATCTAACAGAATTTGCAAAGTAAGCTACTCTAGCGTTTGTGGTCCGAAATTTGATGCGTTTTTTGCGCCAAGTAACTTATATAAGCATTATTCATTGAGGAATGGATCACTTTCTTTATTTAAAAATAACTCAAAATTGTCAAACAATGGCGTGTACTATCCCATTAGAGATCTGGCAGAATTTGCAAAGTAAGCTACTCTAGCGTTTGTGGTCTGAATTTCGATGCGGTTTTTGCTCCAAGTAACTTATATTAGCATTATTCAATGAGGAATGGATCACTTTCTTTATTTAAAAATAACTCGAAATTGTCAAACCATGGCGTGTACTATTCCGTTAGAGATATGGCATAATTTGCAAAGTAAGTTACTCTAGCGTTTGTGGTCCGAATTTCGATGCGGTTTTTACGCCAAGTAACTTATTTTAGCATTATTCTATGAGGAATGGATCACTTTCTTTATTTAAAAATAACTCGAAATTGTCAAACCATGGCGTGTACTATCCCTTTAGAAATATGGAAGGATTTGCAAAGTAAGCTACTCTAGCGTTTGTGGTTTGAATTTCGATGCGGTTTTTGCGCCAAGTAACTTATTTTAGCATTATTCAATGAAGAATGGATCACTTTCTTTATTTAAAAATAACTCGAAATTATCAAACCATGGCGTGTACTATCCCTTTAGAGATCTGGCAGAATTTGCAAAGTAAGCTACTTTAGCATTTGTGGTTCGAATTTCGAAGCGGTTTTTGCTCCAATTAACTTATATTAGCATTATTAAATGAGCAATGGATCACATTATTTAAAAATAACAATAAATTGTAAACTCATGGCGTGTACTATCCCTCTTAAAGATCTGAGAGAATTTGCAAAGTAAGCTACTCTAGCGTTTGTGGTCCAAATTTCGATGCGGTTTTTGCACCAAGTAACTTATATTAGCATTATTCAATGAGGAATGGATCACTTTCTTCATTTAAAAATAACTCGAAATTCTCAAACCATGGCGTGTACTATCCCCTCAGAGTTCTGGCAGAATTTGCAAAGTAAGCTACTCTAGCGTTTGTGGTCCGAATTTCGAAGCGGTTTTTGCTCCAAGTAACTTATATTAGCATTATTCAATGAGGAATGGATCACTTTCTTTATTTAAAAATAACTCGAAATTGTCAAACCATAGCGTGTACTATTCCCTTAGAGATTTGGTAGAATTTGCAAAGTAAGCTACTCTAGAGTTTGTAGTCTGAATTTCGATGCAGTTTTTGCGCTAAAAAACTTATATTAGCATTATTCAATGAGGAATGGATCACTTTATTTAAAAATAACTCGAAATTGTCAAACCATGGCGTGTACTATCCCTTTAGAGATCTGGCAGAATTAGCCAAGTAAGCTACTCTAGCGTTTGTGGTCAGAATTTCGATGCGATTTTTGTGCCAATTAACTTATATTAACATTATTCAATGAGGAATGGATCACTTTCTTTATTTAAAAATTACTCGAAATTGTCAAACCATGGCATGTACTGTCCTCTTAGAGATCTGGCAGAATTTACAAAGTATGCTACTCTAGCGTTTGTGGTAAAAAATTTGATGTGGTTTTTGCGCCAAGTAACTTATATAAGCATAATTCAATGAGGAATGGATCACTTTCTTTTTTTAAAAATAACTAGAAATTGTCAAACAATGGCGTGTACTATCCCATTAGAGATCTGGCAGAATTTGCAAAGTAAGTTACTCTAGCGTTTGTGGTCCGAATTTCGATGCAGTTTTTACTCCAAGTAACTTATATTAGCATTATTCAATGAGGAATGTATCACTTTATTATTTAAAAATAACTCGAAATTGTCAAACCATGGCGTGTACTATCCCCTTAGAGATCTGCCAGAATTTGCAAAGTAAGCTACTCTAGCGTTTGTGGTCCGAAATTTGATGCGGTTTTTGCGCCAAGTAACTTATATAAGCATTATTCAATGAGGAATGGATCACTTTCTTTTTTTAAAAATAACTCGAAATTGTCAAACAATGGCGTGTACTATCCCATTAGAGATCTGGCAGAATTTGCAAAGTAAGCTACTCTAGCGTTTGTGGTCCGAATTTCGATGCGGTTTTTGCGCCAAGTAACTTGTATTGGAATAATTCAATGAGAAATGGATCACTTTCTTTATTTAAAAATAAATTGATATTGTCAAACCATGGCATGTACTATTCCGTTAGAGATCTGGCAGAATTTGCAAAGTAAGCTACTCTAGCGTTTGTGGTCCGAATTTTAATGCGGTTTCTGCGCCAAGTAACTTATATTAGAATTTTTCAAAGAGGAATGGATCAATTTATCTAAAAATATCAAGAAATTGTCAAACCATGGCGTGTACTATCTCCTTAGAGAACTAGCAAAATTTGTAAAGTAAGCTACTTTAGCGTTTGTGGTCCGAATTTTGATGCGCTTTTTATGCCAAGTAACTTATATTTGCATTATTCAATGAGAAATGGATCACTTTGTTTATTTAAAAATAACTCGAAATTGTCAAACCATGGCATGTACTATCCCCTTGTGATCAGACAGAATTTGTAAAGTAAGCTACTCTAGCGTTTCTTGTCCGAATTTCGATGCGGTTTTCGCGCAAAGTAACTTATATTAGCATTATTCAATGAGGAATGGATCACTTTCTTTATTTGAAAATAACTCAAAATTGTCAAACCATGGCGTGTACTATCCCCTAAGAGATATGGCAGAATTTGCAAAGTATGATGCTCTATCGTTTGTGGTCCCAATTTCGATGCGGTTTTTGCGCCAAGTAACTTATATTACCATTATTCAATGAGGAATGGATCATGTTCATTATTTTAAAATAACTCGAAATTGTCAAACCATGGCTGTACTATCCCCTTAGAGATCTGGCAGAATTTGCAAAGTAAGCTACTCTATCGTTTGTAATCAGAATTTCGATGCGATTTTTGTGCCAAGTAACTTATATTAACATTATCTAATGAGGAATGGATCACTTTCTTTATTTAAAAATAACTCGAAATTTTCAAACCATGGCGTGTACTGTCCCTTTAGAGATCTGGCAGAATTTGCAAAGTAAGCTACTCTAGCGTTTGCGGTCCGAATTTCGATGCGGTTATTGTGCCAAGTAACTTATATTTGCATTATTGAATGAGGAATGGATCACTTTATTTATTTAAAAATCACTCGAAATTGTAAAACCATGGCGTGTACTATCCCCTAAGAGATATGACAGAATTTGCAAAGAAAGCTACTCTAGCGTTTGTGGTCCGAATTTCGATGCGGTTTTTGCGCCAAGTAACTTATATATTTTTTATTCAATGAGGAATGGATCACTTTCTTTATTTAAAAATAACTCGAAATTGTCAAACCAAGGCGTGTACTATTCCCTTAGAGATATGGCAGAATTTGCAAAGTAAGCTACTCTAGCGTTTGTGTTCCTAATTTCGATGCGGTTTTTACGCCAAGTAACTTTTTTTAGCATTATTCAATGAGGAATGGATCACTTTCTTTTTTTAAAAATAACTCGAAATTGTCAAACCATGGCGTGTACTGTCCTCTTAGAGATCCGGCAGAATGTGCAAACTAAGCTACTCTAGCGTATGTAGTCCAAAATTTGATGCGGTTTTTGCGCCAAGTAACTTATATAAGCATTATTCAATAAGGAATGGATAACTTTCTTTTTTTAAAAATAACTCGAAATTGTCAAACAATGGTGTGTACTATCCCATTAGAGATCTGGTAGAATTTGCAAAGTAAACTACTCTAGCGTTTGTGGTCCGAATTTTGATGCGGTTTTTTCTCCAAGTAACTTATATTAGCATTATTCAATGAGGAATGTATCACTTTCTTTATTTAAAAATAACTCGAAATTGACAAACCATGGCGTGTACTATCCCCTTAGAGATCTGGCAGAATTTGCAATGTAAGATACTCTAGCGTTTGTGGTCCGAATTTCGATGCGGTTTTTGCGCCATGTAACTTATATTGGCATTATTCAATGAGGAATGGATCACTTTCTTTATTTAAAAATAACTTGATATTGTCAAACCATGGCGTGTACTATCCCCTTAGAGATCTAGCAGAATTCGCAAAGTAATCTACTCTAGCGTTTGTGGTCAGAATTTCGATGCGATTTTTGTGCCAAGTAACTTATTTTAACATTATCTAATGAGGAATGGATTACTTTCTTTATTTACAAATAACTCAAAATTGTCAAACCATGGCGTGTACTGTCCCCTTAGAGATCTGGTAGAATTTGCAAAGTAAGCTACTCTAGCGTTTGCGGTCCGAATTTCGATGCGGTTTTCGTGCCAAGTAACTTATATTTGCATTATTCAATGAGGAATGGATCACTTTGTTTATTTAAAAATAACTCGAAATTGTAAAACCATGGCGTGTACTATCCCCTTAGAGATATGGTAGAATTTGTAAAGAAAGCTACTCTAGCGTTTGTGGTCCGAATTTCGATGCGAATTTTGCGCCAATTAACTTATAATAGTATTATTCAATGAAGAATGGATCACTTTCTTTATTTAAAAATAACTCGAAATTTTCAAACCATGGCGTGTACTATTCCCTTAGAGATATGGCAGAATTTGCAAAGTAAGCTACTCTCGCGTTTGTGGTCCAAATTTTGATGCGGTATTTACGCCAAGTATCTTATTTTAGCATTATTCAATGAGCAATGGATCACTTTCTTTATTTAAAAATAACTCGAAATTGTCAAACCATGGCGTGTACTATCCCGTTAGAGATCTGGCAGAATTTGCAAAGTAAGCTACTCTAGCGTTTGTGGTCAGAATTTCGATGCGATTTTTGTGCCAAGTAACTTATATTAACATTATTCAATAAGGAATGGATCACTTTCTTTATTTAAAAATAACTCGAAATTGTGAAACCATGGCGTGTACTCTGGCAGATTTTGCAAAGTAAGCTACTCCAGCGTTTGTGGTCCAAAATTTGATGCGGTTTTTGCGCCAAGTAACTTATATAAGCATTATTCAATGAGGTATGGATCACTTCCTTTTTTTAAAAATAACTCGAAATTGTCAAACAATGGCGTGTACTATCCCATTTGAGATCTGGCAGAATTTGCAAAGTAAGCTTCTCTAGCGTTTGAGGTCCGAATTTCGATGCGGTTTTTGCTCCAAGTAACTTATATAAGCATTATCCAACGAGGAATGTATCACTTTCTTTATTTAAAAATAACTCGAAATTTTCAAACCATGGCGTGTACTATCCCCTTAGAGATCGGACAGAATTTGCAAAGTAAGCTACTCTAGCGTTTCTGGTCTGAATTTCGATGCGGTTTTTGCGACAAGTAACTTATATTGGCATTATTCAATGAGGAATGGATCACTTTCTTTATTTAAAAATAACTTGATATTGTCAAACCATGGCGTGTACTATCCCCCTTATTGATCTGGCAGAATTTGCAAAGTAAGCTACTCTAGCGTTTGTGGTCCGAATTTCGATGCGGTTTTTCTGCCAAGTAACTTATATTAGCATTTTTCAAAGAGGAATTGATCAATTTATCTAAAAATATCAAGAAATTGTCAAACCATGGCGTGTACTATCTCCTTAGAGAACTAGGAAAATTTGTAAATTAAGCTACTTTAGCGTTTGTGGTCCGAATTTCGATGCGCTTTTTGCTCCAAGTAACTTATATTAGTATTATTCAATGAGAAATGGATCACTTTGTTTATTCAAAAATAACTCGAAATTGTCAAACCATGGCATGTACTATCCCCTTAGAGATCTGGCAGAATTTGCAAAGTAAGCTACTCTAGCGTTTCTTGTCCGAATTTCGATACAGTTCTCGCGCAAAGTAACTTAATTTAGCATTATTCAATGAGGAATGGATCACTTTCTTTATTTGAAAAGAACTCGAAATTGTCAAACCATGGCGTGTACTATCCCCTTTATAGATATGCCAGAATTTGCAAAGTAAGGTACTCTAACGTTTGTGTCCGAATTTCGATGCGAATTTTACGCCAAGTAACTTATTTTAGCATTATTCAATGAGGAATGGATCACTTTCTTTATTTAAAAATAACTCGAAATTGTCAAACCATGGCGTGTACTATTCCTTTAGAGATCTGGCAGAATTTGCAAAGTAAGCTACTCTAGCGTTTGTGGTCCGAATTTCGATGCGGTTTTTACGCCAAGTAACTTATTTTAGCATTATTCAATGAGGAATGGATCACTTTCTTTATTTAAAAATAACTCGAAATAGTCAAACCATGGCGTGTACTATCCCTTTAGAGATTTGGCAGAATTTGCAAAGTAAGCTACTCTAGCGTTTGTGGTCAGAATTTCGATACGATTTTGGAGCCAAGTAACTTATATTAACATTAATCAATGAGGAATGGATCACTTTCTTTATTTAAAAATAATTCGAAATTATCAAACCATGGCGTGTACTGTCCTCTTAGAGATCTGGAAGAATTTGCAAAGTAAGCTACTGGAGCGTTTATGGTCTAAAATTGGATGCGGTTTTTGCGCTAAGTAACTTATTTTAGCATTATTCAATGAGGAATGGATCACTTTCTTTATTTAAAAATAACTCGAAATAGTCAAACCATGGCGTGTACTATCCCCTTAGAGATCTGGCAGAATTTGCAAAGTAAGCTACTCTAGCGTTTGTGGTCCGAATTTCGATGCGTTTTTCTCCAAATAACTTATATTAGCATTATTCAATGGGAATGTATCACTTTCTTTATTCAAAAATAACTCGAAATTGTCAAACCATGACATGTACTATCCCCTTAAATATCTGGCTGAATTTGCAAAGTAAGCTACTCTAGCGTTTCTTGTCCGAATTTCGATGCGGTTTTCGCGCAAAGTAACTTATATTAGCATTATTCAATGAGGAATGGAACACTTTCTTTATTTAAAAATAACTTGAAATTCTCAAACCATGGCGTGTACTATCATCTTAGAGATCTGGCAGAATTTGTTAAGTAAGCTACTCTAGTGTTTGTGGTTCGAATTGTTTATACGCTTTTTGCGCCAAGTAACTTATATTAGCATTATTCAATGAGAAATGGATCACTTTGTTTATTTAAAAATAACTCGAAATTTTCAAACCATGGCGTGTACTATCCTTTTAGAGATATGGCAGAATTTGTAGAGTAAGCTACTCTAGCGTTTGTGGTCCGAATTTCGATGCGTTTTTTGCTGTAAATAACTTATATAAGCATTATTCAATGTGGAATAGATCACGTTCTTTATTTTAAAATAACTCGAAATGTCAAACAATGGCGTGTACTATCCCCTTAGAGATCTGGCAGAATTTGCAAAGTTAGCTACTCTAGCGTTTGTGGTAAGAATTTCGATGGGGTTTTTGCGCCAATTAACTTATATTAATATTATCTAATGAGGAATGGATCACTTTCTTTATTTAAAAATAACTCGAAATTGTCAAACCATGGCGTGTACTGTCCCCTTAGAGATCTTGCAGAATTTGCAAAGTAAGCTACTCTAGCGTTTGTGGTCCGAATTTCGATGTAGTGTTTGCTCCAAGTAACTTATATTAGCATTTTTCAATGAGGAATGTATCACTTTCTTTATTTTAAAATAACTCAAAATTGTCAAACCATGGTGTGTACTATCCCTTTAGAGATCTGGCAGAATTTGCAAAGTAAGCTACTCTAACCTTTGTTGTCCGAATTTCGATGCGGTTATTGCTCCAAGTAACTTATATTGGCATTATTCAATTAAGAATGGATCACTTTCTTTTTATTTAAAAATAACTTGATATTGTCAAACCATGGCGTGTACTATGTCCTTAAAGATCTGGCAGAATTTGCAACATAAGCTTCTCTAGCGTTTGTGGTCCGAATTTGGATGCGATTTTAGCGCCAAGTAACTTATATTAGCATTTTTAAAAGAGGAATGGATCACTTTCTTTATTTAAAAATAACTCGAAATTGTCAAACCACGGCGTGTACCCCCATAGAGATCTGGCAGAATTTGCAATGTACGCTACTCTAGCGTTTGCGGTCCGACTTTCGATGCGGTTTCCGCGCCAAGTAACTTATACTAGCATTATTCAATGAGGAAGGGATCACTTTCTTTATTTAAAAATAACTCGAAATTGTCAAACAATGGCGTGTACTATCCCATTAGAGATCTGGTAGAATTTGCAAAGTAAGCTACTCTAGCGCTTGTGGTTGGAATTTCGATGCGGTTTTTGCGCCAAGTAACATATATTATTATTATTCAATTAGGAATGGATCGCTTTCTTTATTTAAAAATAACTCGAAATTGTCAAACAATGGCGTGTATTATCCCCTTAGAGATCTGGCAGAATTTGCAAAGTAAGCTACTCTAGCGTTTGTGGTCCGATTTTCGATACGGTTTTTGCACTAAGTAAGTTATATTAGTATTATTCAATAAGAAATGGATCACTTTCTTTATTTAAAACTAACAAGAAATTTTCAAACTATGGTATGTACTAACCCCTTAAAGATATGGCAGAATTTACAAAATAAGCTACTCTAGCGTTTGTGGTCCGAATTTCAATACGGTTTTTGCGCTAAGTAACATATATTAGAATTATTCAATGAGGAATGGATCAATTTCTTTATTTAAAAATAACTCGAAATTTTCAAAATATGGCGTGTATTATCCCCTTAGAGATCTGGCAGAATTTGCAAAGTAAGCTTCTCTAGCGTTTGTGGTCCGAATATAAATGCGGTTTTTGCGCCAAGTAACTTATATTAGCATTATTCAATGAGGAATTGATCACTTTCTTTATTTAAAAATAACTCGAAATTGTCAAACCATGGCGTGTACTATCCCTATAGAGATATGGAAGAATTTGCAAAGTAAGCTACTCTAGCGTTTGTGGTTTGAATTTTGATGCGGTTTTTGCGCCAAGTAACTTATTTTTCCATTATTTAATGAGGAATGGATCACTTTCTATATTTAAAAATTACTCGAAATTGTCAAACCATGGCGTGTACAGTCCCTTTAGAGATATGGCAGAATTTGCAAAGTAAGCTACTCTAGCGTTTATGGTCCGAATTTCGATGCGCTTTTTACGCTAAGTACCTTATATTAGCATTATTCAATGAGGACTGGATCACTTTCTTTATTTAAAAATAACTCGAAATTGTCAAACCACGGCGTGTACTATCCCTTTAGAGATATGACAGAATTTGCAAAGTAAGTTACTCTAGCGTTTGTGGTTCGAATTTCGATGCAGTTTTTGCGCCAAGTAACTTATATTAGCATTATTCAATTAGGAATGGATCACTTTCTTTATTTATAAATAACTCGAAATTGTCAAACCATGGCGTGTACTATCCCTTTAGAGATCTGGCATAATTTGCAAAGTAAGCTACTCTAGCGTATGTGGTCCGAAATTTGATGCGGTTTTTGCGCCAAGTAACTTATATAAGCATTATTCAATGAGGAATGGATCACTTTCTTTTTTGGAAAATAACTCGAAGTCGTCAAACAATGGCGTGTACTATCCCATTAGAGATCTGACAGAATTTGCATAGTAAGCTACTCTAGGGTTTGTGGTCCGAATTTCGATGCGGTTTTTCCGCCAAGTAACCTATATTAGCATTATTCAATGAGGAATGGATCACTTTATGTATTTAAAAATAACTCGAAATTGTCAATCCATGGCGTGTACTATCCCTTTAGAGATCTGACAGAATTTGCAAAGTAAGCTACTCTAACGTTTGTGGTCCGAAATTCGATGCGAGATTTGCGCCAAGTAACTTATATTAGCATTATCCAATGATGAATTGATCACTTTCTTTATTAAAAAAAAACTCGAATTGTCAAACAATGGCGTGTACTATCTCACTAGGGATTGAAAGAATTTGCAAAGTAAGCTACTCTAGCGTTTGTGGTCAAAATTTCGAAGCGGTTTTTGCTCCAAGTAACTTATATTAGCATTTTTCAATGAGGAATGGATCACTTTCTTTATTTAAAAATAACTCGAAATTGTCAAACATGGCGTGTACTATTCCCTTAGAGATATGGCAGAATTTGCAAAGTAAGCTACTCTAGCGTTTGTGGTACGAATTTCGATGCGGTTTTTACGCCATGTAACTTATTTTAGCATTATTCAATGAGGAATGGATCACTTTCATTATTTCAAAATAACTCGAAATTGTCAAACCATGGCGTGTACGAACCATAGAGATATAGAAGGATTTCCAAAGTAAGCTACTCTAGCGTTTGTGGATTGAATTTCGATGCAGTTTTTGCGCCAAGTAACTTATTTTAGCATTATTCAATGAGGAATGGATCACTTTCTTTATTTAAAAATAACTCAAAATTGTCAAACAATGGCGTGTACTAACCCCTTAGAGATATGGCAGAATTTGCAAAGTAAGCTACTCTAGCGTTTGTGGTCCGAATTTCGATGCGGTTTTTGCGCCAAGTAACTTATATTAGCATTATTCAATGAGGAATGGATCACGTTCTTTATTTTAAAATAACTCAAAATTATCAAACCATGGCGTGTACCATCCTCTTAGAGATCTGGCAGAATTTGCAAAGTAAGTTACTCTAGCGTTTGTGGTCAGAATTTCGATGCGATATTTGTGCCAAGTAACTTATATTAACATTATCTAATGAGGAATGGATCACTTTCTTTACTTAAAAATAACTCGAAATTGTCAAACCATGGCGTGTACTGTCCCCTAAGTGATTTGGCAGAATTTGCAAAGTAAGCTACTCTAGCGTTTATGGTTCGAATTTCGATGCGCTTTTTGCGCCAAGTACCTTATATTAGCATTATTCAATGAGGAATGGATCACTTTCTTTATTTAAAAATAACTCGAAATTGTCAAACCACGGCATGTACTATCCTCTTAAGGATATGGCAGAATTTGCAAAGTAAGTTACTCTAGCGTTTGTGGTCCGAATTTTGATGCGGTTTTTGCGCCAAGTAACTTATATTAGCATTATTCAATTAGGAATGAATCGCTTTCTTTATTTAAAAATAACTCGAAATTGTCAAACCATGGCGTGTAATATCCCTTTAGAGATCTGGCAGAATTTGCAAAGTAAGCTACTCTAGCGTTTAAGGTCCGAAATTTGATGCGGTTTTTGCGCCAAGTAAATTTTATAAGCATTAATCATTGAGGAATGGATAACTTTCTTTATTTAATAATAACTCAAAATTGTCAAACAATGGCGTGTACTATCCCATTAGAGATCTGGCAGAATTTGCAAAGTTAGCTACTCTAGCATTTGTGGTCCGAATTTCGAAGCGGTTTTTACTCCAAGAAACTTATATTAGCATTATTCAATGAGGAATGGATCACTTTCTTTATTTAAAAATAACACGAAATTGTCAAACATGGCTTGTACTATTCCCTTAGAGATATGGCAGAATTTGCAAAGTAAGCTACCCTAGCGTTTGTGGTACGAATTTCGATGCGGTTTTTACGCCAAGTAACTTATTTTAGCATTATTCAATGAGGAATGGATCACTTTCATTATTTAAAAATAACTCGAAATTGTCAAACCATGGCGTGTACTATCCCCTTAGAGATATAGAAGGATTTCCAAAGTAAGCTACTCTAGCGTTTGTGGTTTGAATTTCGATGCGGTTTTTGCGCCAAGTAACTTATTTTAGCATTATTCAATGAGGAATGGATCACTTTCTTTATTTAAAAATAACTCAAAATTGTCAAACAATGGCGTGTACTATCCCCTTAGAGATATGACAGAATTTGCAAAGTAAGCTACTCTAGCGTTTGTGGTCCGAATTTCGATACGATTTTTGCGCCAAGTAACTTATATTAGCATTATTCAATGAGAAATGGATCACGTTCTTTATTTTAAAATAACTCGAAATTGTCAAACCATGGCGTGTACTATCCTCTTAGAGATCTGGCAGAATTTGCAAAGTAAGTTACTCTAGCGTTTGTGGTCAGAATTTCGATGCGATTTTTGTGCCAAGTAACTTATATTAACATTATCTAATGAGGAATTGATCACTTTCTTTACTTAAAAATAACTCGAAATTGTCAAACCATGGCGTGTACTGTCCCCTAAGAGATTTGGCAGAATTTGCAAAGTAAGCTACTCTAGCGTTTGCGGTTCGAATTTCGATGCGGTTTTCATGCCAAGTAACTTATATTTGCATTATTCAATGAGGAATGGATCACTTTCTTTATTTAAAAATAACTCGAAATTGTCAAATCATGGTGTGTACTATCCTCTTAGAAATATGGCAGAATTTGCAAAGTAAGCTACTCTAGCGTTTGTGGTCAGAATTTCGATGCAATTTTTGTGCCAATTAACTTATATTAACATTATCTAATGAAGAATGGATTACTTTCTTTATTTAAAAATAACTCGAAATTGTCTAACCATGGCGTGTACTATCCCTTTAGAGATCTGACAGAATTTGTAAAGTAAGCTACTCTAGAATTTGTGGTCCGAATTTCAAAGCGGTTTTTGCTCTAAGTAACTTATATTAACATTATTTAATGAGGAATGGATAACTTTCTTTATTTAAAAATAGCTTGAAATTGTCAAACCATGACGTGTACTATCCCCCTTAGAGATCTGACCGAATTTGTAAAGTAAGATACTATAGAGTTTGTGGTCTGAATTTGGAAGCGGTTTTTGCGCCAAGTAACTTATATTAGCATTATTCAATGAGGAATGGATCACTTTCTTTATTTAAAAATAACTCGAAATTGTCAAACATTGGCGTGTACTATCCCCTTAGAGATCTGACAGAATTTGCAAAGTAAGCTATTTTAGCGTTTGTGGTTCGAATATTGACGCGGTTTTTGCGCCAAGTAACTTATATTAGCATTATTTAATGAGGAATGGATCACTTTCGTTATTTAAAAATATCTAGAAATTGTCAAACCATGGCGTGTACTATCCCTTAGAGATCTGGCAGAGTTGACCAAGTAGGCTACTCTAGCGTTTGTGGTCCGATTATCGATGTGGTTCTTGCACCAAATAACTTATATTAGCATTATTCAATACGGAATGGATCACTTTCTTCATTTAAAAATAACTCAAAATTCTCAAACCATGGCGTGTACTATCTTCTTAGAGATCTGGCAGAATTTGCCAAGAATGCTACTATTGCGTTTCTTGTCCGAATTTCGATGCGGTTTTTGCGCAAAGTAACTTATATTAGCATTATTCAATGAGGAATGGATCACTTTTTTATTTTAAAATAACTCGAAATTGTCAAACCATGGCGTGTACTATCCCATTAGAGATCTAACAGAATTTGCAAAGTAGGCTACTCTAGCGTTTGTGGTCCGAATTTTGATGCGTTTTTTGCTCCAAGTAACTTATATTAGCATTATTCTATGAGGAATGGATCACTTTCTTTATTTAAAAATAACTCGAAATTGACAAACCATGGCGTGTACTATTCCCTTAGAGATATGGCAGAATTTGCAAAGTAAGCTACTCTAGCGTTTGTGGTCCGAATTTCGATGCGATTTTTACGCCAAGTAACTTATTTTAGCATTATTCAATGAGGAATGGATCACTTTCTTTATTTAAAAATAACTCGAAATTGTCAAACCATGGCGTGCACTATCCCCTTAGAGATATGGAAGGATTTGCAAAGTAAGCTACTCTAGCGTTGTGGTTTGAATTTCAATGCGGTTTTTGTGCCAAGTAATTTATTTTAGCATTATTCAATGAGGAATGGATCACATTCTTTATTTAAAAATAACTCGAAATTCTCAAACCATGGCGTGTACTATCCCCTTAGAGATTTGGTAGAATTTGCCAAGTAAGTTACTCTAGCGTTTGTGGTCCAAATTTGGATGCGGTTTTTGCGCCAAGTAACTCATATCAGCATTATTCAATGAGGAATGGATCAATTTCTTTATTTAAAAATAACTCAAAATTGTCAAACAATGGCGTGTACAATCCCCTTAGGGATCTGACTAAATTTGCAAAGTAAGCTATTTTAGCGTTTGTGGTTCGAATATTGACGCGGTTTTTGCGCCAAGTAACTTATATTAGCATTATTCAATGAGGAATGGATCACTTTCGTTATTTAAAAATATCTAGAAATTGTCAAACCATAGCGTGTACTATCCCCTTAGAGATCTGGCAGAGTTGACCAAGTAAGCAAGTCTAGCGTTTGTGGTCCGAATTTCGATGTGGTTCTTGCACCAAGTAACTTATATTAGCATTACTTAATGCGGAATGGATCACTTTCTTCATTTTAAAATAACTCGAAATTATCAAACCATGGCGTGTACTATCCCGTTAGAGATTTGACAGAATTTGCCAAGTAAGCTACTCTTGCGTTTGTTGTCCGAATTTCGATGCGGTTTTTTCGCAAAGTAACTTATATTAGCATTATTCAATGAGGAATGGATCACTTTTTTTATTTAAAAATAACTCGAAATTGTCAAACCATGGCGTGTACTATCCCCTTAGAGATATGACAGAATTTGCAAAATAAGCTACACTAGCGTTTGTAGTCCGAATTTCGATGCGGTTTTTGCGCCAAGTAACTTATTTTAGCATTATTCAATGAGGAATGGATCACTTTCTTTATTTAAAAATAACTCGAAATTGTCAAACCATGGCGTGTACTATCCCATTAGAGATCTGGCAGAATTTGCAAAGTAAGCTACTCTAGCGTTTGTGGTCCGAATTTCGATGCGGTTTTTGCTCCAAGTAACTTATTTTAGCATTATTCAATGAGGAATGGATCACTTTCTTTATTTAAAAATAACTCGAAATTGTCAAACCATGGCGTGTACTATCCCCTTAGAGATATGGAAGGATTTGCAAAGTAAGCTACTCTAGCGTTTGTGATTTGAATTTCGATGCGGTTTTTGCGCCAAGTAACTTTTTTTAGCATTATTCAATGAGGAATGGATCACTTTCTTTATTTAAAAATAACTCGAAATTCTCAAACCATGGCGTGTACTATCTCCTTATAGATCTGGTTGAATTTGCCAAGTAAGCTACTCTAGCGTTGGAGTCCGAATTTCGATGCGGTTTTTGCGCCAAGTAACTTATATTAGCATTATTCAATGGGGAATGGATCACTTTTTTTATTTTAAAATAACTCGAAATTGTCAAACCATGGCGTGTACTATCCCCTTAGAGATCTGACAGAATTTGCAAAGTAAGCTACTCTATCGTTTGTGGTAAGAATTTCGATGCGGTTTTTACACCAAGTAACTTATTTTAGCATTATTCAATGAGGAATGGATCACTTTCTTTATTTAAAAATAACTCGAAATTGTCAAACTATGGCGTGTACTATCCCCTTAGAGATATGGAAGGATTTGCAAAGTAAGCTACTCTAGCGTTTGTGGTTTGAATTTCGACGCGATTTTTGCGCCAAGTAACATATTTTAGCATTATTCAATGAGGAATGGATCACTTTATTTATTTAAAAATAACTCGAAATTATCAAACCATGGCGTGTACTATCCCCTTAGAGATCTGGCAGAATTTGCAAAGTAAGCTACTTTAGCATTTGTGGTCCGAATTTCGATGCGGTTTTTGCTCCAAGTAACTTATATTAGCATTACTCAATGAGGAATGGATCACTTTCTTTATTTAAAAATAACTCGAAATTGTCAAACCATGGCGTGTACTATTCCCTTAGAGATATGGCAGAATTGGCAAAGTAAGCTACTCTAGCGTTTGTGGTCTGAATTTCGATGCGGTTTTTACGCCAAGTAACTTATTTTAGCATTATTCAATGAGGAATGGATCACTTTCTTTATTTAAAAATAACTCGAAATTGTCAAACTATGACGTGTACTATGTGGAAGGATTTGCAAAGTAAGCTACTCTAGCGTTTGTGGTTTGAATTTCGATGCGGTTTTTGCGCCAAGTAACTTATTTTAGCATTATTCAATGAGGAATGGATCACTTTCTTTATTTAAAAATAACTCGAAATTATCAAACCATGGCGTGTACTATCCCCTTAGAGATCTGGCAGAATTTGCAAAATAAGCTACTTTAGCATATGTGGTCCTAATTTCGATTCACTTTTTGCACCAAATAACTTATATTAGCATTATTCAATGTGGAATGGATCACTTTATTTAAAAATAACAATAAATTGTAAACTCATGGCGTGTACTATCCCTCTTAAAGATCTGACAGAATTTGCAAAGTAAGCTACTCTAGCGTTTGTGATCCGAATTTCAATGCGTTTTTTGCTCCAAGTAAGTTATATTAGCATTATTCAATGAGGAATGGATCACTTTCTTCATTTAAAAATAACTCGAAATTGTCAAACCATAGCGTGTACTATTCCCTTATAGATTTGGCAGAATTTGCAAAGTAAGCTACTCTAGCGTTTGTGGTCCGAATTTCGATGCGGTTTTTATGCCAAGTAACTTATTTTAGCATTATTCAATGAGGAATGGATCACTTTCTTTATTTAAAAATAACTCGAAATTGTCAAACCATGGCGTGTACTATCCCTTTAGAGATCTGGCAGAATTAGCAAAGTAAGCTACTCTAGCGTTTGTGGTCAGAAATTCGATGTGATTTTTGTGCCAATTAACTTATATTAACATTATTCAATGAGGAATGGATCACTTTCTTTATTTAAAAATTACTCGAAATTGTCAAACCATGGCGTGTACTGTCCTCTTAGAGATCTGGCAGAATTTGCAAAGTATGCTACTCTAGCGTTTGTGGTCCAAAATTTGATGCGGTTTTTGCGACAAGTTACTTATATAAGCATAATTCAATGAGGAATGGATCACTTTCTTTTTTAAAAAATAACTAGAAATTGTCAAACAATGGCGTGTACTATCCCATTAGAGATCTGGCAGAATTTGCAAAGTAAGCTACTATAGCGTTTGTGGTCCGAATTTCGATGCGGTTTTTACACCAAGTAACTTATATTAGCATTATTCAATGAGGAATGTATTACATTCTTTATTTAAAAATAACTCGAAATTGTCAAACCATGGCTTGTACTATCCTCTTAGAGATCTGCCAGAATTTGCAAAGTAAGCTACTCTAGCGTTTGTGGTCCGAAATTTGATGCGGTTTTTGCGCCAAGTAACTTATATAAGCATTACTCAATGAGGAATGGATCACTTTAATTTTTTAAAAATAACTCGAAATTGTCAAACAATGGCGTGTACTATCCCATTAGAGATCTGGCAGAATTTGCAAAGTAAGCTACTCTAGCGTTTGTGGTCCGAATTTCGATGCAGTTTTTGCGCCAAGTAACTTATATTGGAATAATTCAATGAGGAATGGATCACTTTCTTTATTTAAAAATAACTTGATATAGTCAAACCAAGGCGTGTACTATCCCCTTAGAGATTTAGCAGAATTCGCAAAGTAAGCTACTCTAGCGTTTCTTGTCCGAATTTCGATGCGGTTTTCGCGCAAAGTAACTTATATTAGCATTATTCAATGAGGAATGGATCACTTTCTTTATTTGAAAATAACACGAAATTGTAAAACCTTGGCGTGTACTATCCCCTTAGAGATATGGCAGAATTTGCAAAGTAAGCTACTCTAGCGTTTGTGGTCCGTATTTCGATGCGGTTTTCGTGCCAAGTAACTTATATTTGCATTATTCAATGAGGAATTGATCACTTTCTTTATTTAAAAATAACTCGAAATTGTCAAACCATGGCATGTACTATCCCCTTAGAGATCTGGCAGAATTTGCAAAGTAAGCTACTCTAGCGTTTGTGGTCCAAAATTTGATTCGATTTTTGCGTCATGTAACTTATATAGGCATTATACAATGAGGAATGGATCACTTTCTTTTTTTAAAATAACTCGAAATTGTCAAACAATGGCGTGTACTATCCCATTAGAGATCTGACAGAATTTGCAAAGTAAGCTACTCTAGCGTTTGTGGTCCGAATTTCGATACGGTTTTTGCTCCAAGTAACTTATATAAGCATTATTCAATGAGGAATGGATCACGTTCATTATTTTAAAATAACTCGAAATTGTCAAACCATGGCGTGTACTATCCCCACAGAGATCTGGCAGAATTTGCAAAGTAAGCTACTCTAGCGTTTGTGGTCAGAATTTCGATGCGACTTTTGAGCCAAATAACTTATATTAACATTATCTAATGAGGAATGGATCACTTTCTTTATTTAAAAATAACTCGGAATTGTCAAACCATGGCGTGTACTGTCCCCTTAGAGATCTGGTAGAATTTGCAAAGTAAGCTACTCTAACGTTTGCGGTCCTAATTTCGATGCGGTTTTCGTGCCAAGTAACTTATATTTGCATTATACAATGAGGAATGGATCACTTTATTTATTTAAAAGTAACTCAAAATTGTAAAAGCATGGCGTGTACTATCCCCTTAGAGATATGGCAGAATTTTTAAAGAAAGCTACTCTAGCGTTTGTGGTCCGAATTTCGATGCGGATTTTGCGCCAAGTAACTTATACTAGTATTATTCAATGAGGAATGGATCACTTTATTTATTTAAATATAACTCGAAATTGTTAAACCATTCCCTTAGAGATATGGCAGAATTTGCAAAGTAAGCTACTCTAGCGTTTGCGTTCCGAATTTCGATGCGATTTTCGTGCCAAGTAACTTATATTTGCGTTATTCAATGAGGAATGGATCACTTTCTTTATTTAAAAATAACTCGAATTTGTCAAACCATGGCGTGTACTATCCCGTTAGAGATCTGGCAGAATTTGCAAAGTAAGCTACTCTAGCGTTTGTGGTCAGAATTTCGATGCGATTTTTGTGCCTAGTAACTTATATTAACATTATTCAATGAGGAATGGATTACTTTCTTTATTTAAAAATAACTCGAAATTGTCAAACCATTGCGTGTACTCTGGCAGAATTTGCAAAGTAAGCTACTCTAGCGTTTGTGGTCCAAAATTTGATACGGTTTTTGCGCCAAGTAACTTATATAAGCATTATTCAATGAGGAATGGATCACTTTCTTTTTTTAAAAATAACTCGAAATTATCAAACAATGGCGTGTACTATACCATTAGAGATCTGGCAGAATTTGCAAAGTAAGCTACTCTAGCGTTTGTGATTTGAATTTGATGCGGTTTTTGCTCCAAGTAACTTATATTAGCATTATCCAATGAGGAATGTATCACTTTCTTTATTTAAAAATAACTCGAAATTTTCAAACCATGGCGTGTACTATCCCCTTAGAGATTAGACAGAATTTGCAAAGTAAGCTACTCTAGCGTTTGTGGTCCGAATTTCGATGCGGTTTTTGCGCCAAGTAACTTATGTTGGCATTATTTAATGAGGAATGGATCACTTTCTTTATTTAAAAATAACTTCATATTGTCAAACCATGGCGTGTACTATCCCTTTAGAGATCTGGTAGAATTTGCAAAGTAAGCTACTCTAGCGTTTGTGGTCCGAATTTCGATGCGGTTTTTCTGCCAAGTAACTTATATTAGCATTTTTCAAAGAGGAATAGATCAATTTATTTAAAAATATCAAGAAATTGTCAAACCATGGCGTGTACTATCTCCCTAGAGAACTAGCAAAATTTGTAAAGTAAGCTACTTTAGCGTTTGTGGTCCGAATTTCGATGCGCTTTTTTCGCCAAGTAACTTATATTAGTATTATTCAATGAGAAATGGATCACTTTGTTTATTTAAAAATAACTCGAAATTGTCAAACCATGGCATGTACTATCCCCTTAGAGATCTGGCAGAATTTGCATAGTAAGCTACTCTAGCGTTTCTTGTCCGAATTTCGATGCGGTTCTCGCGCAAAGTAACTTATATTAGCATTATTCAATGATGAATAAATCACTTTCTTTATTTGAAAAGAACTCGAAATTGTCAAACCATGGCGTGTACTATCCCCTTTATAAATATGCCAGAATTTGCAAAGTAAGGTACTCTAACGTTTGTGGTCCGAATTTCGATGCGGTTTTTGCGCCAAGTAACTTATATTAGCATTATTCAATAAGGAATGGATCACGTTCTTTATTTTAATATAACTCGAAATTTTCAAACCATGGCGTGTACAATCCCTTTAGAGATCTGGCAGAATTTGCAAAGTAAGCTACTCTAGCGTTTGTGGTAAGAATTTCGATGCGATTTTTGTGCCAAGTAACTTATATTAACATTATATAATGAGGAATGGATAACTTTCTTTATTTAAAAATAACTTGAAATTGTCAAACCATGGCGTGTACTGTGTCCCCTTAGAGATCTGGAAGAATTTGCAAAGTAAGCTACTCTAATGTTTGCGGTCCGAATTTCGATGCGGTTTTTTTGCCAAGTAACTTATATTTGCATTATTCAATGAAGAATGGATCACTTTCTTTATTTTAAAATAAACCGAAATTGTAAAACCATGGCGTGTACTATCCCCTAAGAGATATTACAGAATTTGCAAAGAAAGCTACTCTAAAGTTTGTGGTCCGAATTTCGATGCGGTTTTTGCGCCAAGTAACTTATATTAGTATTATTCAATGAGGAATGGATCACTTTCTTTATTTAAAAATAACTCGAAATTGTCAAACCATGGCGTGTAGTATTCTCTTAGAGATATGGCAGAATTTGCAAAGCAAGCTACTCTAGCGTTTGTGGTCAGAATTTCGATGCGGTTTTTACGCCAAGGAACTTATTTTAGCATTATTCAATGAGGAATGGATCACTTACTTTATTTAAAAATAACTCGAAATTGTCAAACCATGGCGTGTTTTATCCCTTTAGAGATCTGGCAGAATTTGCAATGTAAGCTACTCTAGCGTTTGTGGTCCGAATTTCGATGCGTTTTTTGCTCCAAGTAACTTATATAAGCATTATTCAATGAGGAATGTATCAATTTTTTTATTTAAAAATAACTCGAAATTGTCAAACCATGGCGTGTACTATCCCCTTAGAGATCTGGCAGAATTTGCAAAGTAAGCTACTCTAGCGTTTGTGGTCCGAATTTCGATGCGGTTTTTGCTCCAAGTAACTTATATAAGCATTATTCAATGAGGAATGTATCACTTTCTTTATTAAAAAATAACTCGAAATTGTCAAACCATGACGTGTACTATCCCCTTAGAGATCTGGCAAAATTTGCAAAGTAAGCTACTCTAGCGTTTGTGGTCCGAATTTCGATGCGGTTTATGCACCAAGTAACTCATATTGGCATTATTCAATTAGGAATGGATCACTTTCTTTATTTAAAAATAACTTGATATTGTCAAACCATGGCGTGTACTATCCCTTTAGAGATCTGGCAGAATTTGCAAAGTAATCTACTCTAGCGTTTGTGGTCCGAATTTCGATGCGGTTTTTGCGCCAAGTAACTTATATTAGAATTTTTCAAAGAAGAATGGATCACTTTATATAATAATATCAAGAAATTTTCAAACCATGGCGTGTACTATCTCCGTAGAGAACTAGTAAAATTTGTAAAGTAAGCTACTTTAGCGTTTGTGGTCCGAATTTCGATGCGCTTTTTGCGCCAAGTAACTTATATTAGCATTATTCAATGAGAAATGGATCACTATGTTTATTTAAAAATAACTCGAAATTGTCAAACCATGGCATGTACTATCCCCTTAGAGATCTGGCAGAATTTGCAAAGTAAGCTACTCTAGCGTTTCTTGTCCGAATTTCGATGCGGTTTTCGCGCAAAGTAACTTATTTTAGCATTATTCAATGAGGAATGGATCACTTCCTTTATTTGAAAATAACTCGAAATTGTCAAACCATGGCGTGTACTATCCCTTAAGAGATATGCCAGAATTTGCAAAGTAAGCTACTCTAACGTTTGTGGTTTGACTTTCGATGCGGTTTTTGCGTCAAGTAACTTATATTAGCATTATTCAATAAGGAATGGATCACGTTCTTTATTTTAAAATAACTCGAAATTGTCAAACCATGGCGTGTACTATCCCCTTAGAGATATTACAGAATTTGCAATGGAAGCTACTCTAGCGTTTGTGGTCCGAATTTCGATGCGGTTTTTGCTCCAAGTAACTTATATTAGCATTATTCAATAAGGAATGGATCACGTTCTTTATTTTAAAATAACTCGAAATTGTCAAACAATGGCGTGTACTATCCCCTTAGAGATCTGACAGAATTCTCAAAGTTAGCTACTCTAGCGTTTGTGGTCAGAATTTCGATGGGGTTTTTGCGCCAATTAACTTATATTAACATTATCTAATGAGGAATGGATCACTTTCTTTATTTAAAAATAACTCGAAATTGTCAAACCATGGCGTGTACTGTCCCCTTAGAGATCTTGCAGAATTTGCAAAGTAAGCTACTCTAGCGTTTGTGGTCCGAATTTCTATGCGGTGTTTGTTCCAAGTAACTTATATTAGCATTTTTCAATGAGGAATTTATCACTTACATTATTTAAAAATAACTCAAAATTGTCAAACCATGGTGTGTACTATCCCTTTAGAGATCTGGCAGAATTTGCAAAGTAAGCTACTCTAGCCTTTGTGGTCCGAATTTCGATGCGGTTATTGCTCCAAGTAACTTATCTTGGAATTATTCAATTAAGAATGGATCACATTCTTTTTATTTAAAAATAACTTCATATTGTCAAACCATGGCGTGTACTATACCCTTAGAGATCTGGCAGAATTTGCAACATAAGCTTCTCTAGTGTTTGTGGTCCGAATTTGGATGCGGTTTTTGCGCCAAGTAACTTATATTAGCATTTTTCAAAGAGGAATGGATCACTTCCTTTATTTAAAAATAACTCGAAATTGTCAAACCACGGCGTGTACCCCCTTAGAGATCTGGCAGAATTTGCAAAGTACGCTACTCTAGCGTTTGCGGTCCGACTTTCGATGCGGTTTTCGCGCCAAGTAACTTATATTAGCATTATTCAATGAGGAATGGATCACTTTCTTTATTTAAAAATCACTCGAAATTGTCAAACAATGGCCTGTACTATCCCATTAGAGATCTGGCAGAATTTGCAAAGTAAGCTACTCTAGCGCTTGTGGTTCGAATTTCGATGCGGTTTTTGCGCCAAGTAACTTATATTATTATTATTCAATTATGAATGGATCGCTTTCTTTATTTAAAAATAACTCCAAATTGTCAAACAATGGCGTGTATTATCCCCTTAGAGATCTGGCAGAATTTGCAAAGTAAGCTACTCTAGCGTTTGTGGTCCGATTTTCGATGCGGTTTTTGCGCTAAGTAAGTTATATTAGTATTATTCAATAAGAAATGGATCACTTTCTCTATTTAAGATTAACAAGAAATTTTCAAACTATGGTATGTACTAACCCCTTAGAGATATGGCAGAATTTGCAAAATAAGCTACTCTAGCGTTTGTGGTCCGAATTTCAATACGGTTTTTGCGCTAAGTAACATATATTAGAATTATTCAATGAGGAATAGATCAATTTCTTTATTTAAAAATAACTCGAAATTTTCAAAACATGGCTTGTATTATCCCCTTAGAGATCTGGCAGAATTTGCAAAGTAAGCTTCTCTAGCGTTTGTGGTCCGAATTTCAATGCGGTTTTTGCGCCAAGTAACTTATATTAGCATTATTCAATGAGGAATTGATCACTTTCTTTATTTAAAAATAACTCGAAATTGTCAAACCATGGCGTGTACTATCCCCTTAGAGATATAGAAGGATTTGCAATGTAAGCTACTCTAGCGTTTGTGGTTTGAATTTCGATGCGGTTTTTGCGCCAAGTAACTTATTTTTCCATTATTTAATGAGGAATGGATCACTTTCTTTATTTAAAAATTACTCGAAATTGTCAAACCATGGCGTGTACTGTCCTTTTAGAGATCTGGCAGAATTTCCAAAGTAAGCTACTCTAGCGTTTGTGGTCAGAGTTTCTATGCTATTTTTGTGCCAAGTAACTTATATTACCATTATGTAATGAGGAATGGATCACTTTCTTTATTTAAAAATAACTCGAAATTGTCAAACCATGGCGTGTACTGTCCCTTTAGAGATCTGGCAGAATTTGCAAAGTAAGTTACTCTAGCGTTTATGGTCCGAATTTCGATGCGCTTTTTACGCCAAGTACCTTATATTAGCATTATTCAATGAGGAATGGATCACTTTCTTTATTTAAAAATAACTCGAAATTGTCAAACCACGGCGTGTACTATCCCTTTAGAGATATGGCAAAATTTGCAAAGTAAGCTACTCTAGCGTTTGTGGTTCGAATTTCGATGCGGTTTTTGCACAAAGTAACTTATATTAGCATTATTCAATTAGGAATGGATCACTTTCTTTATTTAAAAATAACTCGAAATTGTCAAACCATGGCGTGTACTATCCCTTTAGAGATCTGGCAAAATTTGCAAAGTAAGCTACTCTAGCGTATGTGGTCCGAAATTTGATGTGGTTTTTGCGCCAAGTAACTTATATAAGCATTATTCAATGAGGAATGGATCACTTTCATTTTGAAAAATAACTCGAAGTTGTCAAACAATAGCGTGTACTATCCCATTAGAGATCTGACAGAATTTGCAAAGTAAGCTACTCTAAGGTTTGTGGTCCGAATTTCGATGCGGTTTTTGCGCCAAGTAACTTATATTAGCATTATTTAATGAGGAATGGATCACTTTATTTATTTAAAAATAACTCGAAATTGTCAATCCATGGCGTGTACTATCCCTTTAGAGATCTGACAGAATTTGCAAAGTAAGCTACTCTAGCGTTTATGGTCCGAAATTCGATGCGAGATTTGCGCCAAGTAACTTATATTAGCATTATCCAATGATGAATTGAACACTTTCATTATTGAAAAAAAACTCGAATTGTCAAACAATGGCGTGTACTATGTCACTAGGGATTGACAGAATTTTCCAAGTAACTTATATTGGATCACTTTCTTTATTTAAAAATAAGTCAAAATTGTCAAACCATGGCATGTACTGTCCCTTTAGAGATATGGCAGAATTTGCAAAGTAAGCTATTCTAGCGTTTGTGGTCCGAATTTCGATGCGGTTTTTGCGCCAAGTAACTTATATTAGCATTATTCAATGAGTAATAAATCCCTTTCTTTATTTAAAAATAACTCGAAATTGTCAAACCATGGCGTGTACTATCCCCTTAGAGATCTTGCAGAATTTCCAAAGTAAGATACTCTAGTGTTTGTGGTCCGAATTTCGATGCGGTTTTTGCGCCAAGTAACTTATTTTGGCATTACTCAGTGAGGAATGGAACACTTTCTTTATTTAAAAGTAACTCGAAATTGTCAAATCATGGCGTGTACTATCCCTTTAGAGATCTGGCAGAATTTGCATAGTAAGCTACTCTAGCGTTTGTGGTCAGAGTTTCTATGCAATTTTTGTGCCAAGTAACTTATATTAACATTATGTAATAAAGAATGGATCACTTTCTTTCTTCAAAAATAACTCCAAATTGTCAAACCATGGCGTGTACAGTCCCTTTAGAGATCTGGCAGAATTTGCAAAGTAAGCTACTCTAGCGTTTATGGTCCGAATTTCGATGCGCTTTTTGCGTCAAGTACCTTATATTAGCATTGTTCAATGATGAATGGATCACTTTCTTTATTTAAAAATAACTCGAAATTGTCAAACCACGGCATGTACTATCCCCTTAGAAATATGGCAGAATTTGCAAAGTAAGTTACTCTAGCGTTTGTGGTCCGAATTTCGATGCGGTTTTTGCGCCAAGTAACTTATATTAGCATTATTCAATTAGGAATGAATCACTTTCTTTATTTAAAAATAACTCGAAATTGTCAAACCATGGCGTGTAATATCCCTTTAGAGATCTGGCAGAATTTGCAAAGTAAGCTACTCTAGCGTTTAAGGTCTGAAATTTGATGCGGTTTTTGCGCCAAGTAACTTATATAAGCATTATTCAATAAGGAATGGATCACTTTCTTTTTCTAAAAATAACTCGAAATTGTCAAACAATGGCGTGTACTATCCCATTAGAATCTGGCAGAATTTGCAAAGTAAGCTACTCTAGCGTTTGTGGTCCGAATTTCGATGCGGTTTTTGCTCCAAGTAACTTATATTAGCATTATTCAATGAGGAATGTATCACTTTCTTTATTTAAAAATAACTCGAAATTGTCAAACCATGGCGTGTACTATCCCTTTAGAGATCTGACAGAATTTGCAAAGTAACCTACTAAAGCGTTTGTGGTCCGAAATTCGATGCGAGTTTTGCTCCAAGTAACTTATATTAGCATTATTCAATGAAGAATTGATCACTTTCTTTATTTAAAAAAAACTTGAAATTGTCAAACAATGGAGTGTACTATCTCACTGGGGATTGGCAGAATTTGAAAAGTAAGCTACTCTAGCGTTTGTGGTCCGAATTTCGAAGCAGTTTTTGCTCAAAGTAACTTATATTAGCATTATTCAATTAGGAATGGATCACTTTCTTTACTTAAAAATAACTCGAAATTATCAAAACATGGCGTGTACTATCCCCTTAGAGATATGGCAGAATTTGCAAAATTAGCTACTCTAGTGTTTGTGCTCCGAATTTCGATACAGTTTTTGGGCCAAGTAACTTATATTAACATTATTCAATGAGAAATGAATCACTTTCTTTATTTAAAAATAACTCGAAATTGTCAAACCATGGCGTGTACTGTCCCTTTAGAGATATGACAGAATTTGCAAAGTAAGCTACTCTAGCGTTTGTAGTCCGAATTTCGATGCGGTTTTTGCGCCAAGTAACTTATATAAGCATTATTCAATGAATAATAAATCACATTATTTATTTAAAAATAACTCTAAATTGTCAAACCATGGCGTGTACCATTGGAGATATGGCAGAATTTGCAAAGTAAGCTACTCTAGCGTTTGTTGTCCGAATTTTGATGCGGTTTTTGCGCCAAGTAACTTATTTTTGCATTATTCTGTGAGGATTGGAACACTTTCTTTATTTAAAAATAACTCGAAATTGTCAAACCATGGCGTGTACTGTCCCTTTAGAGATCTGGCAGAATTTACAAAGTAAGCTACTCTAGCGTTTGTGGTCAGAGTTTCTATGCTATTTTTGTGCCAAGTAACTTATATTAACTTTATGTAATGAGTAATGGATCACTATCTTTATTTAAAAATAACTCGAAGTTGTCAAAGCATGACGTGTACTGTCCCTTTAGAGATCTGGCAGAATTTGCAAAGTAAGCTACTCTTGCTTTAACGGTCCGAATTTCAATGCGCTTTTTGCGCCAAGTAACTTATATTAGCATTATTCAATGAGGAATGGATCACTTTCTATATTTAGAAAAAACTCGAAATTGTCAAACCATGGCGTGTACTATCCCTTTAGAGATCTGGCAGAATTCGCAAAGTAAGCTACTCTAGCGTTTGTGGTCCGAAATTTGATGCGGTTTTTGCGCAAAGTAACTTATATAAGCATTATTCAATGAGGAATGGATCACTTTCTTTTTTTAAAAATATCTCGAAATTGTCAAACAATGGCGTGTACTATCCCATTAAAGATCTGGCAAGATTTTAAAAGTAATCTACTGTAGCATGTGCGGTCCGAATTTCGATGCGGTTTTCGCATCAAGTAACTTATGTTAGCATTATTAAATGAGGAATGGATCACTTTCTTTATATAAAAATAACTCGAAATTGTCAAACCTTGGAGTGTATTGTCCCTTTAGAGATATGACAGAATTTGCAAAGTAAGCTACTCTAGCGTTTATGGTCCGAAATTCGAGCGAGATTTGCGCCAAGTAACTTATATTAGCATTATCCAATGATGAATTGAACACTTTCTTTATTGAAAAAAAACTCGAATTGTCAAACAATGGCGTGTACTATCTCACTAGGGATTTACAGAATTTTCAAAGTAAGCTACTCTAGCGTTTGTGGTCCTAATTTTGAAGCGGTTTTTGCTCCAAGTAACTTATATTGGATCACTATATTTATTTAAAAATAAGTCAAAATTGTCAAACCATGGCGTGTACTGTCCCTTTAGAGATATGGCAGAATTTGCAAAGTAAGCTATTCTAGCGTTTGTGGTCCGAATTTCGATGCGGTTTTTGCGCCAAGTAACTTATATTAGCATTATTCAATGAGGAATAAATCCCTTTCTTTATTTAAAAATAACTCGAAATTGTCAAACCATGGCGTGTACTATCCCCTTAGAGATCTTGCAGAATTTCCAAAGTAAGATACTCTAGTGTTTGTGGTCCGAATTTCGATGCGGTTTTTGCGCCAAGTAACTTATTTTGGCATTATTCAGTGAGAAAAGGAACACTTTCTTTATTTAAAAGTAACTCGAAATTGTCAAACCATGGCGTGTACTATCCCTTTAGAGATCTGGCAGAATTTGCAAAGTAAGGTACTCTAGCGTTTGTGGTCAGAGTTTCTATGCAATTTTTGTGCCAAGTAACTTATATTAACATTATGTAATGAGGAATGGATCACGTTCTTTCTTCAAAAATAACTCCAAATTGTCAAACCATAGCGTGTACAGTTCCTTTAGAGATCTGGCAGAATTTGCAAAGTAAGCTACTCTAGCGTTTATGGTCCGAATTTCGATGCGCTTTTTGCGTCAAGTACCTTATATTAGCATTATTCAATGACGAATGGATCACTTTCTTTATTTAAAAATAACTCGAAATTGTCAAACCATGGCGTGTACTGTCCCTTTAGAGATATGGCAGAATTTGCAAAGTAAGCTACTCTAGCGTTTGTAGTCTGAATTTCGATGCGGTTTTTGCGCCAAGTAACTTATATAAGAATTATTCAATGAGTAATAAATCACTTTCTTTATTTAAAAATAACTCGAAATTGTCAAACCATGGCGTGTACCATTGGAGATATGGCAGAATTTGCAAAGTAAGCTACTCTAGCGTTTGTGGTCCGAATTTTGATGCGGTTTTTGCGCCAAGTAACTTATTTTTGCATTATTCTGTGAGGAATGGAACACTTTCTTTATTTAAAAATAACTCGAAATTGTCAAACCATGGCGTGTACTGTCCTTTTAGAGAACTGGCAGAATTTGCAAAGTAAGCTACTCTAGCGTTTGTGGTCAGAGTTTCTATGCTATTTTTGTGCCAAGTAACTTATATTAACTTTAGGTAATGAGTAATGGATCACTATCTTTATTTAAAAATAACTCGAAGTTGTCAAACCATGACGTGTACTGTCCCTTTAGAGATCTGGCAGAATTTGCAAAGTAAGCTACTCTAGCGTTAATGGTCCGAATTTCGATGCGCTTTTTGCACCAAGTAACTTATATTAGCATTATTCAATGAGGAATGGATCACTTTCTATATTTAAAAAAAACTCGAAATTGTCAAACCATGGCGTGTACTATCCCTTTAGAGATCTGGCAGAATTCGCAAAGTAAGCTACTCTAGCGTTTGTGGTCCGAAATTTGATGCGGTTTTTGCGCAAAGTAACTTATATAAGCATTATTCAATGAGGAATGGATCACTTTCTTTTTTAAAAAATATCTCGAAATTGTCAAACAATGGCGTGTACTATCCCATTAAAGATCTGGCAGAATTTGAAAACTAAGCTACTCTAGCATGTGCGGTCTGAATTTCGATGCGGTTTTCGCGTCAAGTAACTTATGTTAGCATTATTAAATGAGGAATGGATCACTTTCTTTATATAAAAATAATTCGAAATTGTCAAACCTTGGAGTGTATTGTCCCTTTAGAGATATGGCAGAATTTGCAAAGTAAGCTACTCTAGCGTTTGTGGTCCGAATTTCGATGCGGTTTTTGCGCCAAGTAACTTATATTAGCATTATTCAATGAGGAATGGATCACTTTCTTTATTTAAAAATAACTTGAAATTGTCAAACCATGGCGTGGACTATCCCCTTAGAGATTTGGCAGAATTTGCAAAGTAAGCTACTCTAGCGTTTGTGGTCCAAATTTCGTTGCGGTTTTTGCGCTAAGTAACTTATATTAGTATTATTTAATGCGGAATGGATCACTTTCTTTATTTAAAAGTAACTCGAAATTGTCAAACCATGTCGTGTACTATCCCCTTAGAGATATGGCAGTATTTACAAAGTAAGCTACTCTAGCATTTGTGGTCCGAATTTCTATGCTGTTTTTGCGGATAGTAACTTATATTGGCATTATTCAATTAGGAATGGATCACTTTCTTTATTTAAAAATAACTTGATATTGTCAAACTATGGCGTGTACTATCCCATTAGGGATCTGGCAGAATTTCCAACGTAAGCTACTCTAGCGTTTGTGGTCCGAATTTCGATGCGGTTCTTGCACCAAGTAACTTATATTAGCATTATTCAATGAGGAATGGATCACTTTCTTTATTTAAAAATAACTCGAAATTGTCAAACCATGGCGTGTACTATCCCCTTAGAGATATGGCAGAATTTTTCAAAGTAAGCTACTCTAGCGTTTGGGGTCCGAATTTCGATGCGAGTTTGGCGCCAAGTAACTTACATTAGCATTATGCAATGAGAAATGGATCACTTTGTTTATTTTAAAATAACTCGAAACTGTCAAACCATGGTGTGTACTGTCCATTTAGAGATCTGGCAGAATTTGCAAAGTAAGCTACTCTAGCGTTTGCGGTCCGAATTTCGTTGCGGTTTTCGCGCCAAGTAATATATATTAGCATTATTCAATTAGGAATGGATCACTATCTTTATTTAAAAATAACTCGAAATTGTCAAACCATGGCGTGTACTGTCCCTTTAGAGATATGGCAGAATTTGCAAAGTAAGCTACTCTAGCGTTTGTGGTCCGAATTTCGATGAGGTTTTTTGGCCAAGTAACTTATATTAGCATTATCCAATGAGCAATAGATCACTTTCTTTATTTTAAAATAACTCGAAATTGTCAAACCATGGCGTGTACTATCCCCTAAGAGATTTGGCAGAATTTGCAAAGAAAGCTACTTCAGCGTTTCTGGTACGAATTTCGATGCGGTTTTTGCGCCAAGTAACTTATTTTAGCATTATTTAATGAGGAATGGATTACTTTCTTTATTTAAAAATAACTCGAAATTGTCATACCATGGCGTGTACGACCTTAGAGATCTGGCAGAATTTGCAAAGTAAGCTACTCTAGCGTTTGTAATCCGAATCTCGATGCGCTTTTTGCGCCAAGTACCTTATATTAGCATTATTCAATGAGGAATGGATCACTTTCTTTATTTAAAAATAACTCGAAATTGTCAAACCACGGCGTGTACTATCCCCTTAGAGATATGACAGAATTTGTAAAGTAAGTTACTCTAGCGTTTGTGGTCCGAATTTCGATACGGTTTTTGCGCCAAGTTATATTAGCTTTATTCAATGCGGAATGGATCACTTACTTTATTTAAAAATAACTCGAAATTGTCAAACCATGGCGTGTACTATCCCTTTAGAGATCTGGCAGAATTTGCATAGTAAGCTACTCTAGCGTTTGTGGTCCGAAATTTGATGCGGTTTTTGCGCAAAGTAACTTGTATAAGCATTATTCAATGAGGAATGAATCACTTTCTTTTTTTAAAAATAACTCGAAATTGTCAAACAATGGCGTGTACTATCCCATTAAAGATTTGGTAGAATTTGCAAAGTAAGCTACTCTAGCGTTTGTGGTCCGAATTTCGATGCTAATTTTTCTCCAAGTAACTTATATTAGCATTATTCAATGAGGAATGTATCACTTTCTTTATTTAAAAATAACTCGAAATTGTCAAACCATGGTGTGTACTATCCCCTTCAAGATCTGGCAGAATTTGCAAAGTAAGCTACTCTAGCGTTTGTGGTCCGAATTTCGAAGCGGTTTTTGCGCCAAGTAACTTATATTGGCATTATTCAATGAGGAATGGATCACTTTCTTTATTTAAAAATAACTTGATATTGTCAAACCATAGCATGTACTATCCCCTTAGAGATCTGGCAGAATTTGCAACGTAAGCTACTTTAGCGTTTGTGGTCCGAATTTGGATGAGCTTTTTGCGCCAAGTAACTTATATAAGCATTATTCAATGAGGAATGGATCACTTTCTTTATTTAAAAATAACTCGAAATTGTCAAACCATGGCGTGTACTATCTCCTTAGAGATATGACAGAATTTGCAAAGTAAGCTACTCTAGTGTTTGTGGTCCGAATTTCGATGCGGTTTTTGCGCAAAGTAACTTATATTAGCATTATTCAATGAAGAATGGATCACTTTCTTTATTTTAAAATAACTCGAAATTGTCAAACCATTACGTTTACTATCCCATAGAGATCTGGCAGAATTTTCAAAGTAAGCTACTCTAGGGTTTGTGGTCAGAATTTCGATGCAATTTTTATGCCAAGTAACTTATATTAACATTATTTAATGAGGAATGGATCACTTTCTTTATTTAAAAATAACTCGAAATTGTCAAACCATGGCGTGTACTACCCCCTTAGAGATCTTGCAGAATTTGTAAAGTAAGCTACTCTAGCGTTTGTGTTCCGAATTTCTAAACCGTTTTTGCGCCAAGTAACATTTATTAGCATTATTCAATGAGGAATGGATCAGTTTCTTATTTTATAAATAACTTGACATCGTCAAACCGTGGGGTGTACTATCCATTTAGAGATCTGGCAGAATTTGCAAAGTAAACTACTCTAGCGTTTGTGCTCCGAATTTCGATGCGGTTTTGCGATTAGTAACTTATATGAGAATTATTCAATGAGGAATGAATCACTTTCTTTATTTAAAAATAACTCGAAATCGTCAAACCATTGCGTGTAGTACCCCTTTTGAGATCTGGCAAAATTTGCAAAGTAAGCTACTCTAGCGTTTGTGGTCCGAGTTTCGATACGGTTTTTGCGCCAAGACACTTATATTAGCATTATTAAATGAGGAATCGTTTACTTTCTTTATTTAAAAATAACTCTAAAATGTCAAACCATGGCGTGTACTATCACCTTAGAGATGTGGCAGAATTTTCAAAGTAAGCTACTCTAGCGTTTGTGGTCCGAATTTCGATGAGCTTTTTGCGCGAAGTAACTTATATAAGCATTATTCAATGAGGAATGGATCACTTTCTTTATTTAAAAATAACTCGAAATTGTCAAACCATGGCGTGTACTATCCCCGTTAGAGATCTGGCAAAATTTGAAAAGTAAGCTGCTCTAGCGTTTGTGCTCTGAATTTCGATACGGTTTTTGCGCCAAATAACTTATATTAGCATTATTCAATGAGCAATGGATCACTTTCTTTATTTAAAAATAACTCGAAATTGTCAAACCATGGCGTGTACTACCCCCTTAGAGATCTGGCAGAATTTGCAAAGTAAGCTACTGTAGTGTTTGTGGTCCGAATTTCGATACGGTTTTTGCACCAACTATTTATATATCAGCATTATTCAATGAGAAATGGATAACTTTCTTTATCTAAAAATAACTCCAATTTGTCAAACCACGGCGTGTACTATCCCCTTAGAGATCTAGCAGAATTTGCAAAGTAAGCTATTCTATCGTTTATGGTCCGAATTTCGATACGCTTTTTGCGCCAACTATCTTATATTAGCATTACTCAATGAGGAATTAATAACTCTCTTTATTTAAAAATAACTCGAAATTGACAAACCATGGCGTGTACTACCCCCTTAGAGATCTGGCAGAATTTGCAAAGTAAGCTTCTCTAGCGTTTCTGGTCCGAATTTCGATGCGGTTTTTGCGCTTAGTAACTTATATTAGCATTATTAAATGAGGAATGGATCACTTTCTTTATTTAAAAATAACTCGAAATTGTCAAACCATGGCATGTACTATCCCATTAGAGATCTGGCAGAATTTGCAAAGTAAGCTACTCTTGCGTTTGTGGTTCGAATTTCGATGCGGTTTTTGCGCAAACTAACTTATATTAGAATTGTTCAATGAGGAATGGATCACTTTCTTTATTTAAAAATAACAAGAAATTGTCGAACCATGGCGTGTACTATTTCCTTAAAGATCTGATAGAATTTGCAAAGTAGGCTACTCTAGCGTTTGTGGTCCGAATTTCGATGCGGTTTTTGTGCCAAGTAACTTATATTAGCATTATTCAATGTGGATTGGATCACTTTTTTATTTAAAAATAACTCGAAATTGTCAAACCATGGCGTGGACTATCCCCCTTAGGGATCTGGCAGAATTTGCAAAGTAAGCTACTCTAGCGTTTGTGGTCCGAATTTGGATGCGGTTTGTGCGCTTAGTAAATTAAATTAGCATTATTGAATGAGGAATGGATCACTTTCTTTATTTAAAAATTAAAAAAAAAATTGTCAAACCATGACGTGTGCTATCCCCTTAGAGATCTGGCAGAATTTGCAAAGTAAGCTACTCTTGCGTTTGTGGTCCGAATTTCGATGCGATTTTTGCGCCAAGTAACTTATATTAGCATTATTCACTTAGGAATGGATCACTTTCTTTATTGAAAAACAACAAGAAATTGTCAAACCATGGCGTGTACTTTTCCTTTAGAGATCTGGCAGAATTTGCAAAGTAAGCTACTTTAGCGTTTGTGGTCCGAATTTCGATGCTCTTTTTGCGCCAAGTACCTTATATTATCATTATTCAATGAGGAATGGATCACTTTCTTTATTTAAAAATAACTCGAATTTGTCAAACCATGGCGTGTACTATCCCCTTAGAGATATGACAGAATTTGCAAAGTAAGTTACTCAAGCGTTTGTGGTCCAAATTTCGATGCGGTTTTTGCGCCAAGTAATTTATATTAGCATTATTCATTGAGGAATGGATCACTTTCTTTATTTAAAAATAACTAGAAATTGTCAAACCATAGCGTGTACTATCCCCTTAGAGATCTGGCAGAATTAGCAATGTAAGCTACTCTAGCGTTTGTGGTCCGAATTGTGATGCGGTTTTTGCGCCAAGTAACTTATATTAGCATTATTCAATGAGCAATCTATCACTTTCTTTATTTTAAAATAACTCGAAGTTGTCAAACCATGGCGTGTACTATCCCCTTAGAGATCTGGCAGAATTTTCAAAGTAAGCTACTCTAGCGTTTGAGGTCCGAATTTCGATGCGGTTTTTGCGCTAAGTATCTTATTCTTACATTATTCAATGAGGAATAGATCACTTTCTTTATTTAAAAATAACTCGAAATTGTCAAACCATGGCGTGTACTATCCCCTCAGAGATTTATCAGAATTTGGAAAGTAAGCTACTTCAGCGTTTGTGGTCCGAATTTCGATACTATTTTTGCGCTTAGTAACCTATATTAGCATTATTAAATGAGGAATGGATCACTTTCTTTATTTAAAAATAACTCGAAATTGTCAAACCATGGCGTGTACTATCCCCTTAGAGATCTGACAGAATTTGCAAAGTGAGCTACTCTAGCGTTTGTGCTCCGAATTTCGATGCGGTTTTTGCGCCATGTAACTTGAATTAGCATTATTGAATGAGGAATGGATCACTTTCTTTATTTAAAAATAACTCGAAATTGTCAAACCATGGCGTATACTATCCCTTAAGAGATCTGGCAGAATTTGCAAAGTAAGCTACTCTAGCGTTTGTGGTCCGAATTTCGATGCGGTTTTTGCGCCAAATAACTTATACTAGCATTATTCAATTAGAAATGGATCACTTTCTTTATTTAAAAATAACTCCAAATTGTCAAACCATGGCGTGTGTAGCGTTGAACCCCCGCCCCGGTTGAGAATGTAGCGGGTGCCCGAACCGCCATATTAACGATGCAGTTGCGATTTACCATTTAGAAACATTTCAAAAGTCTATCACTTTATATGATATTTGTGCGAAAAACGAATGAATATATTACTTTATTGAACATATGATACGTGGTTTAAATCATACATAGATGATATTGAGAAATTCCAAATGAATAAAACATCTTTTACAACTATACTTCAAATATATTATAAGCTCATTTACAAATATGACAAAATTCTAAAATACATGTATGGGTGATTACAACATTAGTGAACTTCACCATGAGAGCTCAAATACCACATGCTGTGCTCGATCGAACCTGATAACACAATTTACGAGGAAAAAGAAAAAGAAGAAAGGGTCAGGCACACGCCTAGTTCGCATCCCATGTCCCAAACAAGCACACGCAAATGCTCTTACCTTTCTGTCAATATGCAATGCTTTAACACACAATGCAATTCTAATGTGAGCATCTCTAAGCTCACCTTAACTCATAGAAGTCAAACACAACCAATTCCTAGCAATCATTCATGCTAGTGTATCATTCGAGGCATGCTATGTCACACATTCATGCTCATTCTATGGTTTACCAATCATTAAGATTAATCTCATTTCTCTTTAACATTAACCATATGTATCCATCAATCAATAATGCGATCAATACGACAATCAATACAATCGAGTCAATCAAGACAATCATTTCAAATAAGTCATCAAGACGATCAATTCGATTAAGTGAATCAATACAATTATCTCATGATGACCAATCATTACAAAAGACTTGTGAGCCAAACTCTGCTTAGTCCAAATAACTCAACTCAAGGAGATCACCAATAAATTCAACAATCGAAGATTTCAATCTTTAATCAATGGGGTTTAATCAAGCCACGATTATATTCAATTTTTCAGGTTTTAAACACATTACCAAACTATGTCGAATTGCCTACCGATTTATATATCGAATTACAATTCGGTAACACATGAAATACAATAGTACGTCCCTGACAGAATTCAATACCGAACTGTATGCCGAATTACAGTTCAGAGACTCCAATGGATGATTCAAAACGCCTCTGTCCGAGCTCACTACCGAATTGTATACCGAATTACAATTAGGTAACACACAATTGAAAGACAAACCCTCTGACCGAACTACATACCGAGCTCCCTACCGAATTATAATTCGGTAACCCGTGAAGATGAAAAATATGCTCTCTGACCGAACTCAATACCGAACTAGATACCGAATTACAATTCAGTATCAAATAATAATTAAAAGATACAAGGTCATTTCTTGAACAAGAAGCAATCAACAAATTGACCACATTGCAAGTTCTCATGTTACAAGACTTTATGGGTTTTAAATACCTTTAAAGATACTTCGTCGACAAGATATTTAATAACAAAATAACTTTTCAAAAATGGTCACAAGTAGGTGAGTTTACTAGCAGTTAAATATACTCGTGAAAGATTCAAAAAGTTTTGGAAACGATTCAATCAAGAGGTTTTTAATTCAAGAATTTCGATTCCTAAATATAGGATGTTTCATACATTTAAAGAAGATTAAAATCCTTGCAATATCATTGATTTATTTCTATAAATTCAAAATATATAGTAATTAAAGGACATCATCACAAATTCACAGCAACAAACGGGACTCAATTTGGAGTCCGGATACAAAACTTATACTAGTTACACTATTTTTCAAAAAGCTGAAATTTACGAACACTTGGAGGAGATTTAAAATCTGGATATAAATATGATCGTATTTTCAAATTCTGAAGACATAGTTGGAAAAAAGACTTAAAGACGAATTCATAGCCGCAAACGGAACCTAAATCGGAGTTCGGATGAGGGAGAACGAAGACCGACAAGTTGGAAAGGTAATATTGTGGCGCTCCAGGAGTCCATCCGCGGGCAGCGTTGGCTGGCAGCGGACGAAGGAAAATTTGGCAGCGAATGACGCGGCGCTCGCTGTCCTCGTTGGCTGCCACCATCCTCTGGCAGCGGACAAGGAAAAATTGGCAGCGGAAGTGCCCTGTCTTGGGCAGAATAGTGACACTTCTCAGGTCACCATCTGAGTGATTTGCTCAATTTCAAAACCCGACCAAATGACATCAGAATGCAACCAAATTTTAAACACATCATCTATGCATATCAAACAATCCATTTGTCAAGAGACCCAACCATTTGGGGGAACGAAACTGAACAAGTTGCCTATTTGGTCAACTTGTTGCAGCAGCAACACAAGACAACAATTTCCAATTTTCAAGTTCCTACTTATTCCACCCTTCCAATACCAATTCAAGTAAAACCAACTTTTACCAACCAAGTTAACAACAAGTTGATTATTAAACATTCAATATGATTCCCCAATTCATAATTTAGCCAATTAAGCTAACAAAGACCCATTTAAACTTGACAAAAACATATTAGGATCACACCACTAGACAAGAGTATTGGACTAAGGGTTGGCTCACTAAACAAACATTCCAAAGCATCAAGATTATGCACAAGACATGTCATGATCTCTTAGTCAAGTTCATTAGTCATCTTGATTACCAAGCATGTTCATATCAATTCCAAATTTCCAATATCCATAACAATGTCATTTTGTTATGAAGTTCATTAGGAAGTCTTTCCTACTACCTAACCAATTTCCTCATCAAGTTATCATCAAGTTCAAGTTCAAGTTTAAGAACATTTCAAGTTCATTAGCAAGACAATATCAATACATCATCAAGATCATCATCAACGACATTTCAAGTTCAATATGAAGCAAGTTTAAAATATTGCAAGTTCTAAACAATTCAAGTTCCGAAACATTTGAAGTTCAACATTCAAGTTCAAACAATCCAAGTTGAAATATTTCTAGTTCAAAAACATTTGACAAGTTTAGTTTCCATAATATATGACTAACCAATTTCAAAATACTCAACAATCGAGTTTAATAGACACATTACTCCATTTTTAAGCAATCGCCCTTAATTCTAGCTTGATTAGTGAAAACGGGACGTTAGGGCCGAAGCCATAGTTTTAGAGCCAAGCTCTCGTTGGGGTCCGAAGACCAATAATCCGTAGAGCCGATTTACTCTCCCTCGAGTCGGTCATCTACCTTTGGATTTGTTCGTTAGGCCAAAAGGCTGTGGTGCCGTCACACCCGTTAGGAGTCGTCACTCAATTCGTTCGTTTTTGGCCTCAATGCCAATTTATCGTTCATGTATACACATGTTGAGAATTCTCATTTTTCCCTATGGCATGCCACTACATTCGCTAACTAGCTATAATAAGGGCAATTATCCGTTTTAGTGATTCAACCACAATCACACATCTATCCTTTCTTTTATAACTTTCGTTTGCACATTTGACCTCTTAGAGATACCAAGACAACATTGTCATTTGAAATCATTTAGCCACAAGGCAAACACATATGCACTTTCACATAGTCATAAATGCAATATGTTTATAATTATCAAGTCATGTAACAACCAACATGTCTTACCAAACACATGTCAACACCATTTCAAGCATCCACCATCAAGAGCCGAAAGATAAGTCTCTAACCTATGCCCTTCAATATCCGCAAACAATGTGGACTCGGTCCACCCAAAACTTCAATTCCCAAAGCAGCGCCTAGCATGATTCTACATGCATTACATACATGCTCTAGCGTCTTAACATGCAAGTATGCTCATCATATCAACTTTTGGTTGGTTATCTTATTTAACCAATTTCATGGCATAATTACAAGTAAACATATATTCAATGCATCAACCAATAACAAACAAGTGTATAGGGCTAAAAACGGAATACGAACCTCCCATCCGTCGATCCACAAGTTAGAAAGCCGCTCCCGTGAGGGTTTCCACTTATTCTAAGCCATCACCAATATACAACTATCACACTACAACCATAACATCATCACCATCATAATCACAAGACTCCAACACAATTCAATCATCACATAACATAGCTATTAAGGGCATTAACACAAATAGATGAGATTAGGGTTCTACAAATGGGTTGGAAATAATCCAAAATCATTTATTAACATCCTAGGATCATTATTTAACAATATTTATCCAACAAAAATCATTTCTCCTCAAGCAATAACAAAACAACAATAGTGAAAATTAGGGCTTTTAACATCTAAACTCTAATGGAAGCCAAGGCATATGTTTAGCACTTAAAATCAACTCAAAAACAATTTATAAGCATCATGAAATAAAACCCATATCATTAATTCAAAAACCATCAAGTGTAGAGAGAGAAGAGATTTTTACCCATGAAAAATATAGCTTTCAAAACTTCCAAATAGCATTCAATTACCTCCTTGAATGTTGTTGATGAAACTAATGGGAAAATTGATGGTGGTTGGAGTGATTAAATGAGAGAAATAAAAGTTAGGGTTTTGGCCATGGAGAATAGAAGGATACATATGAGAAGGGGGAAAAAGAAGAAGAAGAGGGGAGAATGAGTGAGTGTTGTGGTGGGTGTGTGTTCTTATACACACACATGTGGGCCTTAGTTTTAGATTGGGCCAAATTTGGGCCCAATCCAATTCCGAGCCCGTTTTCCACCAAAATTCAATTCCGACTTTTCTGTACTTCTCCAAAATTTATTTTCAAGTTTTGAAATAAAAATCACCATCGATTTCAAAAATTCGAATTTTTCCGCTAAGAGGGGCAAAATTGTAATTTTGCCAAAATTTGACGTTTAGATTCAAAATTCATATTTTTTCACGTCCAAAAATAATTTTGACTACATGCTTTCAATTAAATCGAGTTTTATCCTAAAAGCCCAATTCTGATTTCAAAGTCCGTTTTTGAATATTTAATTTCAAATTAAATAAATGTTTTTGATCCTAGTATTTTCATTTCAAAATAAATTTTCTGATCTCATCATTGCCCTTTATAGTATTTCAACTTATTCCGAAGTGGAATGTAACAAAAATCAAACATGTAAGAATTTCAAATTGGCCCTAACTTCTAGACCCAATTTGCGGACGTTACAGCGTGTACTATCACATTAGAGAAATGGCAGAATTTGTAAAGTAAGCTACTATAGCGATAATGGTCCGAATTTCGATGCGGTTTTTGTGCCAAGTATCTTATATTAGCATAATTCAATGAGGAATGAATCATTTTCTTTATTTAAAAATAACTCGAAAATGTCAAACCATGGCGTGTACTATCCCTTGAAAGATCTGGCCGAATTTGCAAAGTAAGCTACTATAGCGTTTGTGGTCCGAATTTCGATGCGATTTTGCGCCAAGTAACTTATGTTAGCATTATACAATGAGGAATGGATCACTTGCTTTATTTTAAAATAACTCGAAATTGTCAAACCAAGGGGTGTACTATCCCCTAAGAGATCTGGCAGAATTTTCAAAGTAAGCTACGCTAGCGTTTGTGGTCCGAATTTCGATGCAGTTTTTGCGCCAAGTAACTTATATTAACATTATTCAATGAGGAATGGATCACTTTCTTTATTTAAAAATAACTCAAAATTGTCAAAACATGGCGTGTACTATCCCTTTAGAGATCTGGCAGAATTTGCAAAGTAAGCTACTCTAGCGTTTGTGTTCCGAATTTCGATACGGTTTTTCGCCAAGTAACATTTATTAGCATTATTCAATGAGGAATGGATCAGTTTCTTATTTTAAAAATACCTCGAAATCGTTAAACCGTGGCGTGTAATATCCCCATAGAGATCTGGCAGAATTTGCAAAGTAAGGTACTCTAGCGTTTGTGCTCCGAATTTCGATGCGGTTTTGCGCTTAGTAACTTATATTAGCATTATTCAATTAGGAATGAATCACTTTCTTTATTTAAAAATAACTCGAAATCGTCAAACCATTGCGTGTACTACCCCCTTAAAGATCTGGCAGAATTTGCAAAGTAAGCTACTCTAGAGTTTGTGGTTCGAATGTCGATGCGGTTTTTGCGCCATGTTACTTATATTAGCATTATTCAATATGGAATGGATCACTTTCTTTATTTAAAAAAAACTAGAAATTGTCAAACCATGGCGTTTACTATCCCCTTAGAGATCTGGCAGAATTTGCAAAGTAAGCTACTCTAGCATTTGTGGTCCGAATTTCGATGCGGTTTTTGCGTTTAGTAACTTATATTAGCATTATTGAATGAGGAATGGATCACTTTCTTTATTTAAAAATAACTCGAAATCGTCAAACCATGACGTGTACTATCCCCTTAGAGATCGAGCAGAATTTGCAAAATAAACTACTCTAGCGTTTGTGGTCCGAATTTCGATACGGTTTTTGCGCCACGTAACTTATATTTACATTATTCAATGAGGAAAAGATCACTTTCTTTATTTAAAAATAACTCAATATTGTCAAACCATAGCGTGTACAGTCCCCTTAGAGATCTGGCAGAGTTTGCAAAGTAAGCTACTCTAGCGTTTGTGGTCCGAATTTCGATGCAGTTTTTGCGCCAAGTAACTTTTATTAACATTATTCAATGAGGAATGGATCACTTTCTTTATTTAAAAATAACTCAAAATTGTCAAAACATGGTGTGTACTATCCCTTTAGAGATCTGGCAGAATTTGCTAAGTAAGCTACTCTAGCGTTTGTGTTCCGAATTTCGATACGGTTTTTGCGCCAAGTAACATTTATTAGCATTATTCAATGAGGAATGGATCAGTTTCTCATTTTAAAAATAACTTGAAATCGTCAAACCGTGGCGTGTACTATCCTTAAAGATCTGGCAGAATTTGCAAAGTAAGCTACTCTAGCGTTTGTGCTCCGAATTTTGATGCGGTTTTGCGCTTAGTAACTTATATTAGTATTATTCAATGAGGAATAAATCACTTTCTTTATTTAAAAATAACTCGAAATCGTCAAACCATTGCGTGTACTACCCCCTTAGAGATCTGGCAGAATTTGCAAAGTAAGCTACTCTAGCGTTTGTGGTCTGAATTTCGATACGATTTTTGCGCCAAGACACTTATATTAGCATTATTAAATGAAGAATCGTTCACTTTCTTTATTTAAAAATAACACTAAAATGTCAAACCATGGCGTGTACTATCCCCTTAGAGATGTGGCAGAATTTGCAAAGTAAGCTACTCTTATGTTTGTGGTCCAAATTTCGATACGATTTTTGTGCCAACTATCTTATATAAGCATTATTCAATGAGGAATGGATCACTTTCTTTATTTAAAAATAACTCAAAATTGCCAAACCATGGCGTGTACTATCCCTTTAGAGATCAGGCAGAATTTGCAAAGTAAGCTACTCTAGCGTTTGCAGTCCGAATTTCGATGCGATTTTCGCGCCATGTAACATATATAAGCATTATTCAATGAGGAATCGATCACTTTCTTTATTTAAAAATAACTCGAAATTGTCAAACCATGGCGTGTACTGTCCCTTTAGAGATATGGAAGAATTTGCAAAGTAAGCTACTCTAGCGTTTGTGGTCCGAATTTCGATGCGGTTTTTGGGCCAAGTAACTTATATTAGCATTATTCAATGAGGAATGGATCACTTTCTTTATTTAAAAATTACTTGAAATTGTCAAACCTTGGCGTGTACGACCTTAGAGATCTGGCAGAATTTGCAATGTAAGCTAATATAGCGTTTTTGGTCCGAATTTCGAGGCGGTTTTTACGCCAAATAACTTGTATTAGCATTTTTCAATAAGGAATGGATCACTTTCTTTATTCAAAAATAACTCGAAATTGTCAAAGCATGGCGTGTACTATCCCCTTAGAGATCTTGCAGAATTTTCAAAGTAATCTACTCTTGCGTTTGTGGTCCGAATTTCGATGCGGTTTTTGCGCCAAGTAACTTATATTAGAATTATTCAATGAGGAATGGATCACTTTCTTTATTTAAAAATAACTCGATATTGTCAAGCCATGGCGTGTACTATCCCCTTGGAGATCTGGCAGATTTGCAAAGACAGCTACTGTTGCGTTTGTGGTCCGAATTTCGTTGCGATTTTTGCGCCAAGTAACTTATATTAGCATTATTCAATGTGGAATGGATCAATTTCTTTGTTTAGAAATAACTCGAAATCGTCAAACCATGACGTGTACTATCCCCTTAGAGATCGAGCAGAATTTGCAAAATAAGCTACTCTAGCGTTTGTGGTCCGAATTTCGATACGGTTTTTGCACCACGTAACTTATATTTACATTATACAATGAGGAATAGATCACTTTCTTTATTTAAAAATAACTCGATATTGTCAAACCATAGCGTGTACAGTCCCCTTATAGATCTGGCAGAGTTTGCAAAGTAAGCTACTCTAGCGTTTGTGGTCCCAATTTCGATGCGGTTTTTGCGCCAAGTAAGTTTTATTATCATTATTCAATGAGCAGTTGATCACTTTCTTTATTTAAAAATAACTCGAAATTGTTATACCATGGCGTGTACTATCCCTTTACAGATCTGCCAGAATTTGCAAAGTAAGCTACTCTAGCGTTTGTGGTTCAAATTTCGATGCAGCTTTTGCGCCAAGTAACTTATATTAGCATTATTCAATGAGGAATGGATCACTTTCTTTATTTAAAAATACCAAGTAATTGTCAAACCATGGCGTGTATTATCCGTTAGAGATCTGAGAGAATTTGCAAAGTAAGCTACTCTAGCGTTTGTGGTCCGAATTTTGATGCGGTTTTTGCGCCAAGTAACTTATATTGGCATTATTCAATGAGGAATGTATCACTTTCTTTATTTAAAAATAACTTGATATTGTCAAACCATGGCGTGTACTATATCCCTTAAAGATCTGGCAGAATTTGCAAAGTAAGCTACTCTAGCGTTTGTGGTCCGAATTTCGATACGGTTTTTGCGCCAAGTAACCTATATTAGCATTATACAATGAGGAATGGATCACTTTCTTTGTTTAAAAATAATTCGAAATTATCAAACCATGGCGTGTACTATCTTCTTAGAGATTTGGCAGAATTTGCAAAGTAAGCTACTCTAGCGTTTGTGGTCCGACTTTCGATGCAGTTTTTGTGCCTACTTTCTTATATTAGCATTTTTCAATGAGGAATGGATCACTTTCTTTATTGAAAAATAAATCGTAATTGTCAAACCTTGGTGTGTACGACCTTAGAGATCTGGCAGAATTTGCAAAGTAAGCTAATCTAGCGTTTGTGGTCCGAATTTCGATGCGATTTTGTGCCAAGTAACTTATATTAGCATTATTCAATGGGGAATGGATCACTTTTTATTTAAAAATTACTCGAAATTGTCAAACCGTGGAGTGTACTATTCCCTTAAAAATCTTGAAGAATTTGCAAAGTAAGCTACTCTTTCGTTTGTGGTCCGAATTTCGATGCAGTTTTTGCGCCAAGTAACTTATATTGGCATTATTCAATGAGGAATGGATCACTTTCTTTATTAAAAAATAACTTGATATTGTCAAACCATGGCGTGTACTATCCCCTTAGAGATCTGGCAGAATTTGCAACGTAAGCTACTCTAGCGTTTGTGGTCCGAATTTCGATTCAGTTTTTGCGCCAAGTAACTTATATTAGCATTATTCAATGAGAAATGGATCACTTTGTTTATTCAAAAATAACTCGAAATTGTCAAACCATGGCATGTACTGTCCCTTTAGAGATCTGGCATAATTTGCAAAGTAAGCTACTCTAGCGTTTGCGGTCAAAATTTCGATGCGGTTTTCGCGCCAAGTAACTTATATTAGCATAATTCAATGAGGAATGAATCACTTTCTTTATTTAAAAATAACTCGAAACTGTCAAACCATGGCGTGTCCTATCCCCTTAGAGATATGACGGAATTTGCAAAGTAAGCTACTCTAGCGTTTGTGGTCCGAAACTCTATCCGATTTTTGCGCCAAGTAATTTATATTAGCATTATTCAATGATGACTGGATCACTTTCTTTTTTAAAAAATAACTCGAAATTGTCAAACAATGGCGTGTACTATCTCACTAGAGATCTGGCAGAATTTGCAAAGTAAGCTACTCTAGCGTTTGTGGTCCGAATTTCGAAGCGGTTTTTCTCCAAGTAACTTATATTAGCATTATTCAATGAGGAATAGATCACTTTCATTATTTAAAAATAACTCGAAATTGTCAAACCATGGCGTGTACTATCCCCTTAGAGATATGGCAGAATTTGCCAAGTAAGCTATTCTAGCGTTTGTGGTCCGAATTTCGATGCGGTTTTCGGGCCAAGTAACTTATATTAGCATTATTCAATGAGGAATGGATCACTTTCTATATTTTAAAAAAATCGAAATTGTCAAACCAGGGAGTGTACTATCCCCTTAGAGAAATGGCAGAATTTGCAAAGTAAGCTACTCTAGCGGTTGTGGTCCGAATTTCGATGCGGTTTTTGCGCCAAGTAACTTATTTTAGCATTATTCAATGAGGAATGGATCACTTTCTTTATTTAAAAATAACTCGAAATTGTCAAACCATGGCTTGTACTATCCCCTTAGAGATCTGGCGGAATTTGCAAAGTAAGCTACTCTAACGTTTGTGGTAAGAATTTCGATGCGATTTCTGTGGCAAGTAACTTATATTAATATTATGTAATGAGGAATGGATCACTTTCTTTTTTTAAAAATACCTCGAAATTGTCAAACCATGGCGTGTACTGTCCCTTTATAGATCTGGCAGAATTGCAAAGTAAGCTACTCTAGCGTTTGTGGTCCGAATTTCGATGCGCTTTTTGCGCCAAGTACCTTATATTAGCATTATTCAATGGCGAATGGATCACTTTCTTTATTTAAAAATAACTCAAAATTGTCAAACTACGGCATGTACTATCCCTTTAAATATCTGGCAGAATTTGCAAAGTAAACTACTCTAGCGTTTATGGTCCGAATTTTGATGCGGTTTTTGAGCCAAGTAACTTATATTGGCATTATTCAATGAGGAATTAACCACTTTCTTTATTTAAAAATAACTTGATATTGTCAAACCATGGCGTGTACTATCCCCCTAGAGATCTGGCAGAATTTGCAACGTAAGCTACTCTAGCGTTTGTGGTCCGAATTTCGATGCGGTTTTTGCGTCAAGTACCTTATATTAGCATTATTCAATGACGAATGGATAACTTTATTTATTTAAAAATAACTCAAAATTGTCAAACTACGGCATGTACTATCCCTTAAAAGATCTGGCAGAATTTACAAAGTAAGCTACTCTAGCGTTTGTGGTCCGAATTTTGATGCGGTTTTTGCGCCAAGTAACTTATATAAGCATTATTCAATGACGAATGGACCACTTTCTTTATTTAAAATAACTTGATATTGTCAAACCATGGCGTGTACTATCCCCTTAGAGATCTGGCAGAATTTGCAACGTAAGCTACTCGAGCGTTTGTGGTCCGAATTTCGATTCGCTTTTTGCGCTAAGTACCTTATATTAGCATTATTCAATGAGGAATGGATCACTTTCATTATTTAAAAATAACTCGAAATTGTCAAACTACGGCATGTACTATCCCCTTAGAGATCTGACAGAATTTGCAAAGTGAGATACTCTAGCGTTTGTGGTCTGAATTTCGATGCGGTTTTTGCGCCAAGTAACTTATATTAGCATTATTCAATAAGGAATGGATCACTTTCTTGGTTGAAAAATAACTCGAAATTGTCAAACCATGGCGTGTACTATCCTCTTAGAGATCTGGCAAAATTTGAAAAGTAAGCTACTCTAGCGTTTGTGGTCCGAATTTCGATACGGTTTTTGCGCCAAGTAACTTATATTAGCATTATTCAATGAGGAATTGATCACTTTCTTTATTTAAAAATAACTCAAAATTGTCAAACAATTGCGTGTATTATCTTTAAAGATCTCGAAGAATTTTCAAAGTACGCTACTCTACCGTTTGTGGTACGAACTTCGATACAGTTTTTGCATCATTTAACTTATATTAGCATTATTCAATGAGGAATGGATCACTTTCTTTATTTAAAAATAACACGAAATTGTCAAACCATGGCGTGTACTATCCCCTTAGAGATCTGGCAGAATTTGCAAAGTAAGATACTCTAGCGTTTGTGGTCCGAATTTCGATGCGGTTTTTGCGCTAGTTAACTTATATTAGCATTATTTAATGAGGAATGGATCACTTTCTTTATTTAAAAATAACTCGAAAATGATAAACCATGGGGTGTACTATCCCCTTAGAGATCTGGCAGAATTTTTAAAGTAAGCTACTCTAGCGTTTGTGGTTCCAATTTTGATGCGGTTTTACGCTAAGTAACTTATATTAGCGTTATTCAACGAGGAATGGATCACTTTCTTTATTTAAAAATAACTCGAAATTGTCAAACCATGGCGTGTACTATCCCCTTAAAGATCTGGCAGAATTTTAAAAGTAAGCTACTCTAGCGTTTGTGGTCTGAATTTCGATGTGGTTTTTGCGCCAAGTAACTTATATTTGCATTATTCAATGAGGAATGGATGACTTTTTTTATTTAAAAATAACTGAAATTGTCAAACCATGGCGTGTACTATCCCCTTTAGAGATATGGCAGAATTTGCAAAGTAAGCTACTCTACCGTTTGTGGTCCGAATTTCGATGCGGTTTTTGCGCTAGTTAACTTATATTTGCATTATTCAATGAGGAATGGATCACTTTCTTTATTTAAAAATAACTCGAAATTGTCAAACCATGGCGTGTACTATCCCCTTAGAGATCTGGCAAAATTTACAAAGTAAGCTACTCTAGCGTTTGTGGTCCGAATTTCGATGCGGTTTTTGCGATAGTTAACTTATATTTGCATTATTCAATGAGGAATGGATCACTTTCTTTTTTTAAAAATAACTAAAAAATGTCAAACCATGGCGTGTACCCCTTAGAGATCGGACAGAATTTGTAAAGTAAGCTACTCTAACGTTTGTGGTCCGAATTTCGATTCCGTTTAACGCCAAGTAACTTCTATTATCATTATTCAATGAGGAATGGATCACTTTCTTTATTTAAAAATAACTCGAAAATGTCAAACCATGGGGTGTACTATCCCCTTAGATATCTGGCAGAATTTGCAAAGTAAGCTACTCTAGCGTTTGTGGTCCGAGTTTCGACGCGGTTTTTGCGCCAAGAAACTTAAATTAACATTATTCTATGAGGAATGGATCACTTTCTTTATTTAAAAATAACTTAAAATTGTCAAACCATGGCGTGTACTATCCCCTTAAAAATCTGGCATAATTTACAAAGTAAGCTACTGTAGCATTTGTGGTCTAAATTTCGATGTGATTTTTGCTCCAAGTAACTTCTATTAGCATTGTTCAATAAGGAATGGATCACTTTCTTTATTTAAAAGTAACTCGAAAATGTCGAACAATGGCGTGTACTATCCCCTTAGATATCTTGCAGAATTTGCAAAGTAAGCTACTCTAGCGTTTGTGGTCCCAATTTTGTTGCGGTTTTTGCACCAAGTAACTTATATTAGCGATATCCAATAAGGAATGGATCACTTTCTTTATTTAAAAATAACTCGAAATTGTCAAACCATGACGTGTACTATCCCCTTAGAGATTTGGCAGAATTTTAAAAGTAAGCTACTCTAGCGTTTGTGGTCCGAACTTCGATGCGGTTTTTCCGCCAAGTAACTTCTATTAGCATTATTCAATGAGGAATTGATCACTTTCTTTATTTAAAAATAACACAAAATTGTCAAACCATGGCCACAATCCATTAAGAGATCTGGCAGAATTTGCAAAGTAAGCTACTCTAACGTTTGTGGTCCGAATTTCGATGCGGTTTTTGCGCCAGTTAACTTATATTAGCATTATTTAATGAGGAATGGATCACTTTCTTTATTTAAAAATAACTTGAAAATGTCAAACCATGGGGTGTACTATCTCCTTAGAGATCTGGCAGAATTTGCAAAGTAAGCTACTCTAGCGTTTGTGGTCCAAATTTCGATGCAGTTTTGCGCCAAGTAACTTATATTAGTATTATTCAATGAGGAATCAATCAATTTCTTTATTTAAAAATAGATCGAAGTTTTCAAACCATGGCGTGTACTATTCCCTTAGAGATCTGGCAGAATTGCAAAGTAAGCTACTCTAGCGTTTGTGGTGCAAATTTCGATGCGATTTTTGCGCCAAGTAACTTATATTAGCATTATTCAATAAGTAATGGATCACTTTTTTTATTTAAAAGTAACTCGAAAATGTCGAACAATGGAGTGTATAACCTTAGATATCTGGCAGAATTTGCAAAGTAAGCTACTTTAGCATTTGTGGTCTCAATTTTGATGCGGTTTTTGCGCCAAAAACTTATATTAGCGTTATTCAATGAGGAATGGATTACTTTCTTAATTTAAAAATAACTCGAAATTGTCAAACCATGGCGTGTACTATCACCTTAGAGATCTGGCAGAATTTTAAAAGTAAGCTACTCTAGCGTTTGTGGTCCGAACTTTGATGCGGTTTTTGCGCCAAGTAACTTATATTAGCATTATTCAATGAGGAATGGATCACTTTCTTTATTTAAAAATAACTCGAAACTATCAAACCATGGCGTCTACTATCCCCTTAGAGATCTGGCAGAATTTTCAAAGTAACCTACTCTAGCGTTTCTGGTCCGAATTTCGATGCGATTTTTGCGCCAAGTAACTTATATTAGCATTATTCAATAAGTAATGGATCACTTTCTTTATTTAAAAGTAACTCGAAAATGTCGAACAATGGCGTGTATACCCCTAGATATCTGGCAGAATTTGCAAAGTAAGCTCTTTTAGCGTTTGTGGTCTCAATTTTGATGCGGTTTTTGCGCTAAGTAACTTATATTAGCGTTATTCAATGAGGAATGGATTACTTTCTTTATTTAAAAATAACTCGAAATTGTCAAACCATGGCGTGTACTATCACCTTTGAGATCTGGCAGAATTTTAAAAGTAAGCTACTCTAGCATTTGTGGTCCGAACATCGATGCAGTTTTTGCGCCAAGTAACTTATATTAGCATTATTCAATGAGGAATGAATCACTTTCTTTATTTAAAAATAACTCGAAATTGTCAAACCATGGCGTGTACTATCCCCTTAGAGATCTGGCAGAATTTGCAAAGTAAGCTACTCTAGCTTTTGTGGTCCGAATTTCGATGCGGTTTTTGCGCCAAGTAACTTATATGAGCATTATTCTATGAGAAATGGATCACTTTCTATAATTAAAAACAACTCTAAATTGTCAAACCATGGCGTGTACTATCCCCTTAGATATCTGGCAGAATTTGCAAAGTAAGCTACTCTAGCGTTTGTGGTCTGAATTTCGATGCGATTTTTGCGCCAAGTAACTTTTATTAGCATTGTTCAATAAGAAATAGATCACTTTCTTTATTTAAAAGTAACTCGAAATTGTCGAACAGTGGCGTGTACTATCTCTTTAGATATCTAGCAATTTAAAAGGTAAGCTACTCTAGCATTTGTGGTCCTAATTTCGATGCGGTTTTTACGCCAACTAACTTATATTAGCGTTTTTCAATGAGGAATGGATCACTTTCTTTATTTAAAAATAACTCGAAATTGTCAAACCATGGCGTGTACTATCCCCTTAGAGATCTGGCGGAATTTGCAAAGTAAGCTACCCTAGCGTTTGTGGTTCGCATTTCGATGCGGTTTTTACGCCAATTAACTTATATTAGCATTATCCAATGAGAAATGAATCACTCTCTTTATTTAAAAATAACGTGATAATGTCAAACCATGTGGTGTACGATCCCCTTAGATATCTGGCAAAATTTGCAAAGTAAGCTACTCTAGCGTGTGTTGTCCGAATTTCGATGCGGTTTTTTGCGCCAAGTAACTTATATTAACATTATTCATTGTGGAATGGATCAATTTCTTAATTTAAAAATAACTCTAAACTGTCAAACAATTGCTTGTACTATCCCCTTAGAGATCTCGCAGAATTTGCAAACTACGCTACTCTAGCGTTTGTGGTATGAACTTCGAAGCGGTTTTTGCGCCAAGTAACTTATATTAGCATAATTCAATGAGAAATGGATCACTTTCTTTAGTTAAAAATAACTCGAAATGGCCAAACCATGGCGTGTACTATCCTCTTAGAGATATGGCAGAATTTTAAAAGTAAGCTACTCTAGCGTTTGAGGTCCGAACTTCAATGCGGTTTTTGCGCTAAGTAACTTATATTAGCATTATTCAATGTGGAATCGATCACTTTCTTAATTTAAAAATAACTCGAAATTGTCAAACCATGGCGTGTACTATCCCCTACGAGATCTGGCAGAATTTGCAAAACAAGCTACTCTAGCATTTGTGGTCCCAATTTCGATGCGGTTTTTGCGCCATGTAACTTATATTAGCATTATTCAATGAGGAATGGATCACTTTCTTTATTTAAAAAAAACTCAAAATTGTCAAACAATTACTTGTACTATCCCCTTAGAGATATCGCAGAATTTGCAAAGTACGCTTCTCTAGCGTTAGTGGTATGAACTTCGATGCGATTTTTGCGCCAAGTAACTTACATTAGCATTATTCAATGACGAGTCGATCACTTTCTTTATTTCAAAATAACTCGAAATTGTCAAACCATGGCGTGTACTCTTAGAGATCTGGCAAAATTTGATAAGTAAGCTACTCTAGCGTTAGTGGTCCGAACTTCGAAGCGGTTTTTGCGCCAAGTAACTTATATTAGCATTATTCAAAGGGGAATGGATCACTTTCATTATTTAAAAATAACTCAAAATTGTCAATCCATGGCGTGTACTATCCCCTAAGAGATCTGGCAGAATTTGCAAAGTAAGCTACTCTAGCGTTTGTGGTTCGAATTTCGATGCGGTTTTTCGCCAAGTAACTTAAATTAACAATATTTTATGAGGAATGGATCACTTTCTTTATTTAAAAATAACTGAAAAATGTCAAATCATGGCGTGTACTATCCTCTTAGTGATCTGGCAGAATTTGCAAAGTAAGCTACTCTAGCGTTTGTGGTCCGAAATTCGATGCGGTTTTTGGGCCAAGTAACTTATATTAGCATTATTCAATGAGGAATGGATCACTTTCTTTTCTTTAAAATAACTCCAAATTGTCAAACCATGGCGTAGACTATCCCATTAGAGATCTGGCAGAATTTGCAAAGTAAGCTACTCTAGCATTTGTGGTCCGAATTTCGATGCGGTTTTTGCGCCAAGTAATTACATTAGCATTTTTCGATGAAAGGATCACTTTCTTTATTTAAAAATAACTAGAATTTGTCAAACCATGGCGTGTACTATCCCCTTAGAGATCAGGCAGAATTTGCAAAGTAAGCTACTCTAGCGTTTGGGGTCTGAATTTCGATGCGGGTTTTGCGCCAAGGAACTTATATTAGCATTATTCGATGAGGAATGGATAACTTTATTAATTTCAAAACAACTCAAAATTGTCAAACCATGGCGTGTACTATCCCGTTAGAGATCTGGCAGAATTTGCAAAGTAAGCTACTCTTGCGTTTGTGGTCCGAATTTCGATGCGATTTTTGCGCCAAGTAACTTTTATTAGCATTATTCAATGAGGAATGGATCAATTTCTTTATTTAAAAATAACTCGAAATTGTCAAACAATTGCGTGTACTATACCCATAGAGATCTCGCAGAATTTGCAAAGTAAGCTACTCTAGCGTTTGTGGTCCCATATTCGATGCGATTTTTGTGCCAAGTAACTTATATTAGCATTATTCAAAGAGGTATGGATCACTTTCTTTATTTAAAAATAACTCAAAATTGTCGAACAATTGCGTGTACTATCCCTTTAGAGATATCGTAGAATTTGCAAAGTACGCTACTCTAGCGTTTGTGGTACGAACTTCGATGCGGTTTTTGCTCAAATTAACTTATATTAGCATTATTCAATGAGGAATGGATAAATTTCTTTATTTAAAAATAACTTGAAATTGCCAAACCATGGCGTGTACTATCCTCTTAGAGATCTGGCAGAATTTGAAAAGTAAGCTACTCTAGCATTTGTGGTCCGAACTTCAATGCGGTTTTTGCGCCAAGTAACTTCTATTAGCATTATTCAATGAGGAATGAATCACTTTCTTTATTTAAAAATAACTCGAAATTGTCAAACCATGGTGTGTACTATCCACTTAGAGATCTGGCAGAATTTACAAAGTAAGCTACTCTAGCGTTTGTACTCCAAATTTCGATGCGGTTTTTGCGCCATGTAACTTATATTAGAATTATTCAATGAGGGATGGATCACTTTCTTTATTTAAAAATAACTCGAAATTGTCAAACAACTACTTGTACTATCCCCTTAGAGATATCGCAGAATTTGCAAAGTACGCTAGTCTAGCATTTGTGGTACGAACTTCGATGCGGTTTTTGCGCCAAGTAACTTATATTAGCATTATTCAATGAGGAATGGATCACTTTCTTTATTTAAAAATAACTCGAAATTGTCAAACCATGGCGTGTACTATTCCCAAGAAATCTGGCAGAATTTACAAAGTAAGCTACTCTAGCGTTTGTGGTCCCGATTTCAATGCGATTTTTGCGCCATGTAACTTGTATTAGCATTATTCAATGAGGAATGGATCACTATCTTTATTTAAAAATAACTCGAAATTGTCAAACAATTACTTTTACTATCCCCTTAGAGATCTGGCAGAATTTGCAAAGTAAGCTACTCTAGCGTTTGTGGTCCCATATTCGATGCGGTTTTTGCGCCAAGTAACTTATATTAGCATTATTCAATGAGGTATCAATCACTTTCTTTATTTAAAAATAACTCGAAATTGTCAAACAATTGCATGTACTATCCCCTTAGAGATCTCGTAGAATTTGCAAAGTATGCTACTCTAGTGTTTGTGGTACAAACTTCGATGCGGTTTTTGCGCCAAGTAACTTATATTAGCATTATTCAATGAGGAATGGATCAGTTTCTTTATTTAAAAATAACTAGAAATTGTCAAACCATGGCGTGTACTATCCCCTTAGAGATCTTGCAGAATTCGCAAAGTAAGCTACTCTAGCGTTTGGGGTCCGAATTTCGATGCGGGTTTTGCGCCAAGTAACTTATATTAGCATTATTCGATGAGGAATAGATAACTTTCTTTATTTAAAAACAACTCAAAATTGTCAAACCATGGCGTGTACTATCCCCATAGAGATCTGGCAGAATTTGCAAAGTAAGCTACTCTTGCGTTTGTGGTCCGAATTTCGATGCGATTTTTGCGCCCTATAACTTATATTAGCATTACTAACTAAGGAGAGGATCACTTTCTTTATTTAAAAGTAACTCGAAACTGTCAAACCATGGCGTGTACTATCCCCTTAGAGATCTTGCATAAATTTGCAATATAAGCTACTCTTGTGTTTGTGGTCTTAATTTCGATGCAGTTTTTGCGCCAAGTAACTTATATTAGCATTATTCAATGAGGAATGGATCACTTTCTTTATTTAAAAATATCTCGAAATTGTCAAACCATGGCGTGTACTATCCCCTTCGAGAACTGGCAGAATTTTCAAAGTAAGCTACTCTAGCGTTTGTGGTCCCAATTTCGATGCGGTTTTTTAGCCAAGTAACTTCTATTAGCGTTATTTAATGAGGATTGGATCACTTTCTTTATTTAAAAATAACTCGAAATTGTCAAACCACGGCGTGTACTATCCCTTTAGAGATCTAGCAGAATTTGGAAAGTAAGCTACTCTAGCGTTTGTGGTCCGAATTTCGATGCGGTTTTTGGGCCAAGTAACTTATATAAGCATTATTCAATGAGGAATGGATCACTTTCTTTATTTAAAAATAACTCGAAATTGTCAAACAATTGCGTGTACTATCGCTAAATTTGCAAAGTACGCTACTCTAGCATTTGTGGTACGAACTGCGATGCGGTTTTTGCTCCAAGTAACTTATATAAGCATTATTCAATGAGGATAGGATCACTTTCTTTATTTAAAAATAACTCGAAATTGTCAAACCATGGCGTGTACTATCCTCTTAGATATCTGGTAGAATTTTAAAAGTAAGCTACTCTAGCGTTTGTGGTCCGAACTTCGATTCGGTTTTTGCGCCAAGTAACATATATTAGCATTATTCAATGAGGAATGGATCACTTTCTTTATTTAAAAATAACGCGAAATTGTCAAACCATGGCGTATACTATCCTTTAGAGATCTGACACAATTTGCAAAGTAAGCTACTCTATCATTTATGGTCCGAATTTCGATGCGGTTTTTGCGCCAAGCAACTTATACTAGCATTATTCTATGAGGAATGGATCTTTTTCTTCATTTAAAAACAACTCAAAATTGTCAAACCATGGCGTGTACTATCCCCTTAGAGATCTGGCAGAATTTGCAAAGTAAGCTACTCTAGCGTTTGTGTTCCGTATTTCGATGTGATTTTTACTCCAAGTAACTTATATTAGCATTATTCAATAAGGAATGGATCACTTTCTTTATTTAAAAGTAACTCGAAAATGTCGAACAATGGCATATACTATCCCCCTAGAGATTTGACAGAATTTGCAAAGTAAGCTACTCTAGCGTTTATGGTTCCAATTTCGATGCGGTTTTTACGCCTAGTAACTTATATTAGCGTTATTCAATGAGGAATGGATCACCTTCTTTATTTAAAAATAACTCTAATTATTCAAACCATAACGTGTACTATCCCCTAAGAGATCTGGCAGAATTTGCAAAGTAAGTTACTCTAGCGTTTGTTGTCCGAATTTTGATGCGGTTTTTGCGCCAAGTAACTTATATAAGCATTATTCAATAAGGAATAAATCAGTTTCATTATTTAAAAATAACTCTAAATTGTCAAACCATGGCGTGTGCTATCCCCTTAGAGATCTGGCAGAATTTGCAAAGTAAGCTAATCTAGCGTTTGTGGTCCGAATTTCGATGCGATTTTTGCGCCAAGTAACTTATATTAGCATTATTCAATAAGTAATGGACCACTTTCTTTAATTAAAAGTAACTCGAAAATGTCGACAATGGCGTTTACTATCCCCCTAGAGATCTGACAGAATTTGCAAAGTAAGCTACTATAGCGTTTGTGGTCCCAATTTCGATTCGGTTTTTGCTCTAAGTAACTTATATTAGCGTTAATCAATGAGGAATGGATCACTTTCTTTATTTAAAAATAACTCAAAATTGTCAAACAATTGCGTGTACTATCCCCTTAGAGATATCGCAGAATTTGCAAAGTACGCTACTCTAGTGTTTATGGTACGAACTTCGATGCGGTTTTTGCTCCAATTTATTTATACTAGCAGTATTCAATGAGGAGTGGAACACTTTCTTTATTTAAAAATAACTAGAAATTGTCAAACCATGGCGTGTACTATCCTCTTAAAGATCTAGCAGAATTTGAAAAGTAAGCTACTCTAGCATTTGTGGTCCGAAATTCGATGCGGTTTATGGGCCAAGAAACTTATATTAGCATTATTCAATGAGGAATGGATCACTTTCTTTATTTAAAAATAACTCGAAAGTGTCAAACCATGGCGTGTACTATTCTCTAGCGTTTGTGGTCCGAATTACTATGCGGTTTTTGCGCCAACTAACTTATATTAGCATCATTCAATGTGTAATGGATCACTTTCTTTATTTAAAAATAACTCGAAATTGTCAAACCATAGCGTGTATTATCCCCTTAGAGATCTGGCAGAATTTGCAATGTAAGCTACTCTAGTGTTTGTGGTCCGAATTTCGATGCGGTTTTTGCGCCAAGTAACTTATATTACCATTATTCTATGAGGAATGGATCACTTTCTTTATTTAAAAATTACTCGAAATTGTGAAACCATGGCGTGTACTATCCCCGTAGAGATCTGGCAGAATTTTCAAAGTAAGCTATTCTAGCGTTTGTGGTCCGAATTTCGATGCGATTTTTGCGCCAAGTAACTTATATTAGCATTATTCAATAAGGAATGGATCACTTTCCTTATTTAAAAGTAACTCGAAAATGTCGAACAATGGCGTGTATTATCCCCTTAGATATCTAGCAGAATTTGCAAAGTAAGCTACTCTAGCATTTGTGGTCCCGATTTCGATGCGGTTTTTGTGCCAAGTAACTTATATTAGCTTTATTCAATGAGGTATGGATCACTTTCTTTATTTAAAAATAACTCAAAATTGTCAAACAATTGAGTGTACTATCCCCTAAGAGATCTCGTAGAATTTGCAAAGTACGCTACTCTAGTGTTTGTGGTACGAACTTCGATGCGGTTTTTGCGCCAAGTAATTTATATTAGCATTATTCAATGAGGAATGGATCACTTTCTTTATTTAAAAATAACTCGAAATTGTCAAACAATGGCGTGTACTATCCTCTTAGAGATCTGGCATATTTTGAAAAGTAAGCTACTCTAGCGTTTGAGGTCCGAACTTCGATGCAGTTTCTAAGCCAAGTAACTTATATTAGCATTATTCAATGAGGAATGGATCACTTTCTTTATTTAAAAATAACTCGAAATTGTCAAACAATTGCGTGTAATATCGCAGAATTTGCAAAGTACGCTACTCTAGTGTTTATGGTACGAACTTCGATGCGGTTTTTGCGCCAAATAATTTATACTAGCAGTATTCAATGAGGAGTGGAACACTTTCTTTATTTAAAAATAACTAGAAATTGTCAAACCATGGCGTGTACTATACTCTTAGAGATCTGGCAGAATTTGATAAGTAAGCTACTCTAGCGTTTGTGGTCCGAACTTCGATGCGGTTTTTGCGCCAAATAACTTATATTAGCATTATTCATTGAGGAATGGATCACTTTCTTTATTTAAAAATAACTCGAAATTGTCAAACCATGGCGTGTACTATCCTATTAGAGATATGGCAAAATTTGATAAGTAAGCTACTCTAGCGTTACTGGTCCAAACATCGAAGCGGTTTTTGCGCCAAGTAACTTATGTTAGCATTATTCAGTGAGGAATGGATCACTTTCTTTATTTAAAAATAACTAAAAATTGTCAAACCATGGCGTGTACTATCCCCATAGAGATCTGGCAGAATTTGCAAAGTAAACTATTCTAGCGTTTGTGGTCCGAATTTCGATGCGATTTTTGCGCCCAGTAACTTATATTAGCATTATTCAATAAGGAATGGATCACTTTCTTTATTTAAAAATAAATTTAAAATGTCGAACAATGGCGTGTACTATCCCCTTAGAGATCTGGCATAATTTGCAAAGTAAGCTAATCTAGCGTTTGAGGTCCGAATTTCGATGCGATTTTTGCGCCAAGTAACTTATATTAGCATTATTCAATAAGTAATGGAACACTTTCTTTAATTAAAAGTACCCTTAGAGATCTGGCAAAATTTGCAAAGTAAGCTACTCTAGCGTTTGTGGTCCCAATTTCGATGCGGTTATTGCGCTAAGTAACTTATATAAGCGTTAATCAATGAGGAATGGATCACTTTCTTTATTGAAAAATTACTAGAAAATATCGAACAATCGCGTGTACTATCCTCTTAGAGATCTGGCAGAATTTGCAAAGTAAGCTACTCTAGCGGTTGTGGTCCCAATTTCGATGCGGTTTTTTAGCCAAGTAACTTATATTAGCATTATTCAATGAGGAATGGATCACTTTCTTTATTTAAAAATAACTAGAAATTGTCAAACCATGGTGTGTACTATCCTCCTAGAGATCTAGCAGAATTTGAAAAGTAAGCTACTCTACCGTTTGTGGTCCGAATTTCGATGCGGTTTGGGCGCCAAGTAACTTATATTAGCATTATTAAATAAGGAATGGATCACTTTCTTTATTTAAAAATAACTAGAAATTGTCAAACCATGGCGTGTACTATCCCCTTAGAGATCTGACACAATTTGCAAAGTAAGCTACTCTAGCGTTTGTGGTCCGAATTTCGATGCGGTTTTTGCGCCAAGTAACTTATATAAGCATTATTCAATGAGGATTGGATCACCTTTTTTATTTAAAAATAACTTGAAATTGTTAAACCATGGCGTGTACAATTCTCTTAGATATCTGGTAGAATTTGCAAAGTAAGCTACTCAGGCGTTTGTAGTCCGAACATCGATGCGGTTTTTGCGTCAAGTAACTTATATTAGCATTATTCAATGAGGAATGGATCTTTATCTTTATTTAAAAACAACTCTAAATTTGTCAAACCATGCCGTGTACTATCTCCGTAGAGATCTGGCAGAATTTGCAAAGTAAGATACTCAAGCGTTTGTAGTCCGAACTTCGATGCGGTTTTTGCGCCAAGTAATTTATATTAGCATTATTCAATGAGTAATGGATCACATTCTGTATTTAAAAATAACTAGAAATTGTCAAACCATGGTGTGTACTATCCCCTTAGAGATCTGACACAATTTGCAAAGTAAGCTACTCTAGCGTTTGTGGTCCGAATTTCGATGCGGTTTTTGTGCCAAGTAACTTATATTAGCATTATTCTATGAGGAATGGATCTTTTTCTTTATTTAAAAACAACTCTAAATTTGTCAAACCATGCCGTGTACTGTCTCCTTAGAGATCTGACAGAATTTTCAAAGTAAGCTACTCTAGCGTTTGTGGTCTGAATTTCGATGCGATTTTTGCTCCAAGTAAATTATATTAGCATTATTCAATAAGGAATGGATCACTTTATTTATTTAAAAGTAACTCGAAAATGTCGAACAATGGCGTGTACTATCCCCTTAGAGATCTTGCACAATTTGCAAAGTAAGCTACTCTAGCGTTTGTGGTCCCAATTTCGATGCGGTTTTTGCGTCAAGTAACTTATATTAGCGTTATTCAGTGAGGAATGGATCACTTTCTTTATTTAAAAATAACTCTAATTATTCAAACCATAACGTGTACTATCCCCTTAGAGATCTGGCAGAATTTGCAAAGTAAGCTACTCTAGCGTTTGTGGTCCGAATTTCGATAAGGTTTTTGCCCAGACTAACTTATATTTTCTTTATTCAATGTGGAATGCATCAGTTTCTTTATTTAAAAATAACTTTAAATTGTCAAACCATGGCGTGTACTATCCTTTTAGAGATCTGACATAATTTGCAAAGTAAGTTACTCTAGCGTTTGTGATCCCAATTTCGATACGGTTTTTGCGCCAAGTAACTTAGATTAGCGTTAATCAATGAGGAATTGATCACTTTCTTTATTTAAAAATAACTAGAAAATGTCAATCAATCGCGTGTACTATCCTCTTAGAGATCTGACACAATTTGCAAAGTAAGCTACTCTAGCGTTTGTGGTCCGAATTTCGATGCGGTTTTTGTGCCAAGTAACTTATATAAGTATTATTCAATGAGGAATGGATCACTTTCTTTATTTCAAAATAACTCGAAATTGTCAAACAATTGCGTGAACAATCCCCTCAGAGATATCGCAGAATTTGCAAAGTACGCTACTCTAGCGTTTTTGGTACGAACTTCGATGCGGTTTTTGCGCCAAATAATTTATATAAGCATTATTCAATGAGGAATGGATCATTTTCTTTATTTAAAAATATCTCGAAATTGTCAAACCTTGGCGTGTACTATACTCTTAGAGATCTAGCAGAATTTGATAAGTAAATTACTTTAGCGTTTGTGGTCCGAACTTCGATGCGGTTTTTGAACCAAGTAACTTATATTAGCACTATTCAATGAGGAATGGAACACTTTCTTTATTTAAAAACAACTCAAAATTGTCAAACATTTCGTGTACTATTCCCTTAGAGATCTCGCAGAATTTGTAAAGTACGCTACTCTAGCGTTTGTTGTACGAACTTCGATGCGGTTTTTGCGTCGAGTAACTTAAATTAGCATTATACAATGAGGAATGGATCACCTTCTTTATTTAAAAATAACTCTAATTATTCAAACCATAACGTGTACTATCCCCTAAGAGATCTGACAGAATTTGCAAAGTAAGCTACTCTAGTGTTTGTGGTCCGAATTTCTATGCGGTTTTTGCGCCAAGTAACTTATATTAGCATTATTTAATGAGGATTGGATCACTTTCTTTATTTAAAAATAACTCGAAATCGTCAAACCATAACGTGTCCTATCCCTTAGAGATCTAGTAGAATTTGCAAAATAAGTTACTCTAGCGTTTGTGGTCCGAATTTCGATACGTTTTTTACGCCAAGACACTTATACTAGCATTATTGAATGAGGAATGGATCAATTTAATTATTGAAAAAATAACTCGAAAATGTCAAACCATGGCGTGTACTATCCCCTTAGAGATCAGGCAGAATTTGCAAACTAAGCTATTCTAGTATTTGTGGTCCGAATTTCGATGCGATTTTTGCGCCAAGTAACTTATATTAGCATTATTCAATAAGGAATGGATCACTTTCTTTATTTAAAAGTAACTTTAAAATGTCGAACAATGGCGTGTACTATCCCCTTAGAGATCTGGCAGAATTTGCAAAGTAAGCTAATCTAACGTTTGTGGTCCGAATTTCGATGCGATTTTTGCGCCAAGTAACTTATATTAGCATTATTCAATAAGTAATGGACCACTTTCTTTAATTAAAAGTACCCTTAGAGATCTGGCAAATTTGCCAAGTAAGCTACTCTAGCGTTTATGGTCCGAATTTCTATGCGGTTTTTGCGCCAAGTAACTTGTACAAGCATTATTCAATGAGGAATGGATCACTTTCTTTATTTAAAAATAACTCGAAATTGTCAAACCATGGTGTGTACTATCCCCTTAGAGATCTGACACAATTTGCAAAGTAAGCTACTCTAGCGATTGTGGTCCGAATTTCGATACGGTTTTTTCGCCAAGTAACTTATATTAGCATTATTCTATGACGAATGGATCTTTTACTTTATTTAAAAACAACTATAAATTTGTCAAAGTGTACTATCTCCTTAGAGATCTGGCAGAATTTGCAAAGTAAGATACTCAAGCGTTTGTAGTCCGAACTTCGATGCGGTTTTTGCGCCAAGTAACATATATTAGCATTATTCAATGAGGAATGAATCACTTTCTTTATTTAAAAATAACTCGAAATTGTCAAACCATGGTGTGTACTATCCCCTTAGAGATCTGACACAATTTGCAAAGTAAGCTACTCTAGCGTTTGTGGTCCGAATTTCGATGCGATTTTGCGCCAAGTAACTTATATTAGCATTATTCTATGAGGAATGGATCTTTTTCTTTATTTAAAAACAAATCTAAATTTGTCAAACCATGCCGTGTACTATCTCCTTAGAGATCTGGCAGAATTTGCAAAGTAAGCTACTCTTGCGTTTGTGGTCTGAATTTTGATGCAATTTTTGCGCCAAGTAACTTATATTAGCATTATTCAATAAGGAATGGACCACTTTATTTATTTTAAAGTAACTCGAAAATGTCGAACAATGGCGTGTACTATCCCCTTAGAGATCTGGTAGATTTGCAAAGTAAGTTACTGTTGCGTTTATGGTCCGAATTTCTATGCGGTTTTTGCGCCAAGTAACTTATATTAGCATTATTCAATGAGGAATGGATCAATTTCTTTATTTAAAAATAACTCGAAATCGTCAAACCATGACGTGTACATGCCTTAGAGATCTAGCAGAATTTGCAAAATAAGCTACTCTAGCGTTTGTGGTCCGAATTTCGATACGGTTTTTGCACCAAGACACTTATACTAGCATTATTGAATGAGGAATAGATCACTTTCTTTATTTAAAAATAACTCGAAAATGTCAAACCATGGCGTGTACTACCCTCTTAGAGATCTGGCAGAATTTGCAAAGTAAGCTACTCTAGCGTTTGTGGTCGAATTTCGTTACGGTTTTTGGCAAACTATCTTACATTAGCATTATTCAATGAGGAATGTATCACTTTCTTTATTTAAAAATAACTTGAAATTGTCAAACCATGGCGTGTACGATCCCCCTTAGAGATCTGGTAGAATTAGCAAAGTAAGCTACTCTAGCGTTTGTGGTCCGAATTTTGATGCGGTTTTTGCGCCAAGTAACTTATATAAGAATTATTCAAGCTGGAACGGATCACTTTCTTTATTTAAAAATATCTCGAAATTGTCAAACCATGGTGTGTTATACCCTTAGAGATCTGATAGAATTTTCAAAGTAAGCTACTCTAGCGTTTGTGGTTCGAATTTTGATGCGGTTTTTGTGCCAAGTAACTTAAATTTGCATTTTTTAATGAGGAATGTATCACTTTCTTAAATTAAAAATAATTCGAAATTGTCAAACCATGGCGTGTACTCCCCTTAGAGATCTGGCAGAATTTGCAAAGTAAGCTACACTAGCGTTTGAGGTCCGAATGTCGATGTGGTTTTTGCACCATGTAACTTATATTAGCATTATTCAATGAGGAATGAATCAATTTCATTATCTAAAAATAACTCGAAATTCTCAAAGCATGGCGTGTACTATCCCCTTAGAGATCTGGCAGAATTTGCAAAGTAAGCTACTCTTGCGTTTGTGGTCCGAATTTCGTTGCGGTTTTTGTGCCAAGTAACTTATATTAGCATTATTCAATGAGGAATGGATCACTTTCTTTATTCAAAAATAACTCGAAATTGTGAAACCATGGCGTGTACTATCCCCATAGAGATCAGGCAGAATTTGCAAAGTAATCCACTCTAGCGTTTGTGGTCCGAATTTCGATGCGGTTTTGCGCCAAGTAACTTATATTAGCATTTATCAATGAGGAATGGATAACTTTCTTTATTTAAAAAATAACTCGAAATTGTCAAACCATGACTTGTACTATCCCCTAAGAGATCTGACAGAATTTGTAATGTAAGCTACTCTAGCGTTTGAGGTCTGAATTACGATGCGGTTTTTGCTCCAAGTTACTTATATTAGCATTATTCAATGAGGAATGGATCATTTTCTTTATTAAAAAATAACTCAAAAATGTCAAACCATGGCGTGTACAATCCCCTTACAGATCAGGCAGAATTTGCAAAGTAATCCACTCTAGCGTTTGTGGTCCGAATTTCGATGCGGTTTTGCGCCAAGTAACTTATATTAGCATTTTTCAATGAGGAATGGATAACTTTCTCTATTTAAAACTAACTCGAAATTGTCAAACCATGACGTGTACTATCCCCTAAGAGATCTGGCAGAATTTGTAAAGTAAGCTACTCTAGCGTTTGTGGTCTGAATTACGATGCGATTTTTGCTCCAAGTTACTTATATTAGCATTATTCAATGAGGAATGGATCACTTTCTTTATTTAAAAATAACTCAAAAATGTCAAACCATGGCGTGAACTATCCCCTTAGAGATCTGCTAGAATTTGCGATGTGAGCTCCTCTAGCGTTTGTGGTCCGAACATCGATGCGGTTTCTGCGCCAAGTAACATATATTACCATTATTCAGTGAGGATTGGATCACTTTCTTTATTTAAAAATAACTCGAAAATGTCAAACCATGGCGTGTACTATCTTTTTAGAGATCTGGCAGAATTTAAAAAGTAAGCTACTCTAGCGTTTGTGGTCCGAATTTCGATGCGGTTTTTGCGCTATGTAACTTATATTAGCATTATTCAATGAGTAATGGATAACTTTCTTTATTTAAAAATAACTTGAAATTGTCAAACCATGGCGTTTACTATCCCCTTAGAGATCTTGCAAAATTTGCAAAGTATGGTACTCAAGCGTTTGTGGTCCGAATTTCGATGCGGTTTTTGCCCCAAATATTTTATATTAGCATTATTCAAAGAGGAATGGATCACTTTATTTATTTTAAAATAATTCAAAATTGTCAAACCATGGCGTGTACTATCTTCTTAGAGATCTGGCAGAATTTGAAAAGTAAGCTAGTCTAGCGTTTGTGGTCCGAATTTCGATGCAGTTTTAGCGCCAAGTAACTTATATTAGCATTATTCAATGAGGAATTGATCACTTTCTTTATTTAAAAATAACTCGAAATTGTAAAACAATTGCGTGTACTATCCCCTTAAAGATCTCGCAGAATTTGCAAAGTACGCTACTCTAGCGTTTGTGGTACAACTTCGATGCGGGTTTTGCGCCATTTAACTTATATTAGCATTATTCAATGAGGAATGGATCACTTTTTAATTTAAAAATAACTCGAAATTGTCAAACCATGGCATGTTCTCTCCTCTAAAAGATCTGGCAGAATTTGAAATGTAAGCTACTCTAACGTTTGTGGTCCGAACTTCGATGCGCTTTTTGCGCCGAGTAATTATATTAGCATTATTCAATTAGGAATGGATCACTTTCTTTATTTAAAAATAACTCGAAATTGTCAAACCATGGCGTGAACTATCCCCATAGAGATCTAGCAGAATTTGCAAAGTAAGGTACTCTAGCGTTTGTGGTCCAAATTTCGATGCTGTTTTCGCGCCAAATAACTTATATTAGAATTATTCAATGTGGAATGGATCACTTTCTTTATTTAAAAATAACACGAAATTGTAAAACCATGGCGTGAACTATACCCTTAGAGATCTGACAGATTTTGCAAAGTAAGCCATTATAGCGTTTGTGGTCCGAACTTTGATGCGATTTTTGCGCCAAGTAACTTATATTAGCACTATTCAATGAGGAATGGATCACTTTCTTTATTTAAAAATAAATCGACATTGTCAAACATTTCGTGTACTATTCCTTTAGAGATCTCGCAGAATTTGCAAAGTACGCTACTCTAGCGTTTGCTGTACGAACTTCGATGCGGTTTTTGCGCCGAGTAACTTATATTAGCATTATACAATGAGGAATGAATCACTTTCTTTATTTAAAAATAACTCAAAATTGTCAAACCATGGCGTGTACTATCCCCTTAGAGATCCAGCAGAATTTGCAAAGTAAGGTACTCTAGCGTTTGTGGTCCAAATTTCGATGCTGTTTTCGCGCCAAATAACTTATATTAGCATTATTCAATGTGGAATGGATCACTTTCTTTATTTTAAAATAACTCGAAATTATCAAACCATGGCGTGTACTATCCCCTTAGAGATCTGGCAAAATTTGTAATGTAAGCTACTCTAGCGTTTGTGGTCCGAACTTCGATGCGGTTTTTACGCCAAGTATTTTATATTAGCATTATTCAATGAGGAATGGATCACTTTATTTATTTAAAATAACTCGAAATTGTCAAACCATGACGTGTACTATCCCCTTAGAGATTTGACAGAATTTGCAAAGTAAGCTACTCTAGCGTTGGTGGTTCGAACTTCGATGCGGTTTTTGCGCCAAGTCACTTATATTAGCATTATTCAATGTGGAATGGATCACTTTCTTTATTTAAAAATAACACGAAATTGTCAAACTATGGCGTGTACTATCCCCTTAGAGATCTGGCATTTGCAAAGTAAGCTACTCTAGCGTTTGTGGTCCGAATTTCGATGCTGTTTCTGCGCCAAGTAACTTAAATTAACATTATTCTATGAGGAATGGATCACTTTCTTTATTTAAAAACAACTTAAAATTGTCAAACCATGGCGTGTACTATCCCCTCAGAGATCTGGCAGAATTTGCAAAGTAAGCTACTCTAGCGTTTGTGGTCTGAACTTCGATGCGGTTTTTGCGCCGAATAACTTATATTAGCATTATTTAATGTGGAATGAATCACTTTATTTATTTAAAATAACTCGAAATTGTCAAATCATGGCGTGTACTATCCCTTTAGAGATCTGACAGAATTTGCAAAGTAAGCTACTCTAGCGTTGGTGGTCCGAACTTCGATGCGGTTTTTGTGCTTAGTCACTTATATTAGCATTATTCAATGAGGAATGGATCACTTTATTTATTTAAAAATAACACGAAATTGTCAAACCATGACGTGTACTATCCCCTTAGAGATCTGGCAGAATTTGCAAAGTAAGCTACTCTAGCGTTTGTGGTCCGAATTTCGATGTGGTTTTCGCGCCAATTAACTTATATTAGCATTATTCAATTAGTAATGGATCACTTTCTTTATTTAAAAGTAGCTCGAAAATGTCGAGCCATGGCGTGTTTTATCCCCTTAGAGATCTGGCACAATTTACAATGTAAGCTACTCTAGCGTTTGTAGTCCCCATTTCCATGCGGCTTTTCCGCCAAGTAACTTATATTAGCGTTATAAAATAAGGAATGGATCAATTTCTTTATTCAAAAGCAACTAAAATTGTCAAACTATGGCGTGTACTATCCCCTTAGAGATCTAGCAAAATTTGCAAAATAAGCTACTCTAGCGTTGGTGGTCCGAACTTCGATGCGGTTTTTGCACCTAGTAACTTATATTAGCATTATTCCATGAGGAATGGATCACTTTATTTATTTAGAATACCTAAAAATTGTCAAACCATGGCATGTACTATTCCCTTAGAGATCTGACAGAATTTGCAAAGTAAGCTACTCTAGCGTTGGTGGTCTGAACTTCGATGCGGTTTTTGCGCCAAGTCACTTATATTAGCATTATTCAATGAGGAATGGATCACTTTCTTTATTTAAAAATAACACGAAATTGTCAAACCATGCCGTGTACTATCCCCTCAGAGATCTGGCAGAATTTGCAACGTAAGCTACTCTAGCGTTTGTGGTCCGAATTTCGATGCGGTTTTCGCGCCAATTAACTTATATTAGCATTATTCAATAAGTAATGGATCACTTTCTTTATTTAAAAGTAACTCAAAAATGTCGAACCATTGGGTGTACTATCCCCTTAGAGATCTGGCAGAATTTGCAAAGTAAGCTACTCTAGCGTTTGTGGTCTAAATTTCGATTTGACTTTTGCGCCAAGTAACTTATATTAGCATTGTTCAATAAGGAATGGATCACTTTCTTTATTTTAAAGTAACTCGAAAATGTCGAACAATGGCATTTACTATCCCCTAAGATATCTGGCAGAATTTGCAAAGTAAGCTACTCTAGCGTTAATGGTCCCAATTTTGATGCGGTTTTTGCGCCAAGAAACTTATATTAGCGTTATCCAATAAGTAATGGATCACTTTCTTTATTTAAAAGTAACTCCAAAATGTCGAACCATGGCGTGTACTACCCCTTAGAAATCTGGCAGAATTTTAAAACTAAGCTACTCTAGCGTTTGTGGTCCGAACTTCGATGCGGTTTTTGCGCCAAATAACTTATATTAGCATTAATCAATATGGAATGGATCACTTTCTTTATTTAAAAATAACTCGAAATTGTCAAACCATGGGGTGTACTATTCCCTTAGAGATCTGGCAGAATTTGCAAAGTAAGCTACTTTAGCGTTTGTGGTCTAAATTTCGATTTGATTTTTGCGCCAAGTAACTTATATTAGCATTGTTCAATAAGGAATGGATAACTTTCTTTATTTAAAAGTAACTCAAAAATGTCGAACAATGGCGTGTACTATCCCATTAGATATCTGGCAGAATTTGCAAAATAAGCTACTCTAGCGTTTGTGGTCCCAATTTTGATGCGGTTTTTGGGCCAAGTAACTTATATTAGCGTTATTTAATGAGGAATGGATCACTTTCTTTATTTAAAAATAACTCGAAATTGTCAAACCATGGCGTGTACTATTCCCTTAGAGATTTGGCAGAATTTTAAAAGTAATCTACTCTAGCATTTGTTGTCCGAACTTCGATGCGGTTTTGGCGCCAAGTAACTTATATTAACATTATTCAATGAGGAATGGATCACTTTCTTTATTTTAAAAAAACTTGAAATTGTTAAACCATGGCGTGTACTATATCCCCTTAGAGATCTGGCAGAATTTGCAAAGTAAGCTACTCTAGCGTTTGTGGTCCGAATTTCGATCCGGTTTTTGCGCCAAGTAACTTATATTAGCATTATTCAATGAAGAATGAATCACTTTCTTAATTTAAAAATAAATCGAAATTGTCAAATCATGGCGTGTACTATTCCCTTAGAGATCTGGCAGAATTTGCAAAGTAAGCTACTCTAGCGTTGGTGGTCCGAATTCGATGCGATTTTTGTGCCAAGTAACTTATATTAGCAATATTCTATGAGGAATGGATCACTTTCTTTATTTAAAAATAACTCAAAAATGTCAAATCATGGCGTGTACTATCCCCTTAGACATCTGGCAAAATTTGCAAAGTAAGCTACTCTAGCGTTTGTGGTCCGAATTTTGATGCGGTTTTTGCGCCAAGTAACTTATATTAGCATTATTTGATGAGGAATGGATCACTTTCTTTATTTGAAAATAACTCGAAATTTTTAAACCATGGCGTGTACTATCCCCCTTTGAGATCTGGCAGAATTTGCAAAGGAAGCTACTCTAGCGTTTGTGGTCCAAATTTCGATACAGTTTTTGCGCCAAGTAAATTATATTAGCATTATTCAATGAGGAATGAATCACTTTCTTTATTTGAAAATAACTCGAAATTGCCAAACCATGGCATGTACTATCCTCTTAGAGATCTTGCAGAATTTGAAAAGTAAGCTACTCTTACGTTTGTGGTCCGAACTTCAATGCGGTTTATGCGCCAAGTAACTTCTATTAGCATTATTCAATGAAGAATGGATCACATTCTTAATTTAAAAATAACTGGAAATTATCAAACCATGGCGTGTACTATCACTTTAGAGATCTGGCAGAATTTACAAAGTAAGCTACTCTAGCGTTTGTGGTCTCAATTTGGATGCGGTTTTTCCGCCATGTAACTTATATAAGCATTATTCAATGAGGAATGGATCACTTTCTTTATTTAAAAATAACTCGAAATTTTCAAACAATTACTTGTACTATCCCCTTAGAGATATCGCAGAATTTGCAAAGTACGCTACTCTAACGTTTGTGGTACGAACTTCGATGCGGTTTTTGCGCCAAGTAACTTATATTAGCATTATTCAATGAGGAATGGATCACTTTCTTTATTTTAAAATAACTCGAAATTGTCAAACCATGGCGTGTACTATCCTCTAAGAGATCTGGTAGAATTTGCAAAGTAAGCTACTCTAGCGTTTGTGGTCCGAATTTCTTTGCGGTTTTTCGCCAAGTAACTTATATTAGCAGTATTCTATGAGGAATAGATCACTTTCGTTATTTAAAAATAACTCAAAATTGTCAAATCATGGCGTGTACTATTCCCTTAGAGATCTGGCAGAATTTGAAAAGTAAGCTACTTTGGCGTTTGTGGTCCGAATTTCGATTCGGTTTTTGCGCCAAGTAACTTATATTAGCATTATTCAACGAGGAATGGATCACTTTCTTTTTTTTTAAAAATAACTCGAAATTGTCAAACAATGGCGTGCACTATCCTCCTAGAGATCTGGCAGAATTTGCAAAGTAAGCTACTCTAGCGTTTGTGGTCCCAATTTCGATGCGGTTTTTGCGCCAAGTAACTTATATTAGCATTATTCAATGAGGAATGGATCACTTTCTTTATTTAAAAATAACTCGAAATTGTCAAACCATGGCGTGTACTTTCCCTATAGAGATCTAGCAGAATTTGGAAAGTAAGCTACTCTAGCGTTTGTGGTCCGAATTTCGATGCTGTTTTTGCGCCAAGTAACTTATATTAGCATTATTCAATGAGGAATGGATCACTTTCTTTATTTAAAAATAACTCGAAATTGTCAAACAATTGCTTGTTATATCCCTTATGAGATCTCGCTAAATTTGCAAAGTACGCTACTCTAGCGTTTGTGGTCCGAATTTCGATGCGGTTTTTGCGCCAAGTAACTTATATTAGCATTATTTAATGAGGAATGGATCACTTTCTCTATTTAAAAATAACTCAAAATTGTCAAACCATGGCGTGGATATCCCTTTAGAGATCTGGCAGAATTTGCAAAGTAAGCTACTCTTGCGTTTGTTGGCAGAATTTCGATTCGATTGTTGCGCCAAGTAACTTAAATTAGCATTATTCAATGAGGAATGGATCACTTTCTTTATTTAAAAATAACTCAAAATTGTGAAACCATGGCGTGTACTATCCTCTTAGAGATCTGGCGGAATTTGCAAAGTAAGCTACTCTTGCGTTTGTGGTCCTAATTTCGATGCGGTTTTTGCGCCATGTAACTTAAATTAGCATTATGCAATGAGGAATTGATCACTTTCTTTATTTAAAAATCACAAGAAAATGTCAAACCATGGCGTGTACTATCCCCTTAGAGATCTTGCAGAATTTGCAAAGTAAGCTACTCTTGCGTTTTTGGTCCTAATTTCGATGCGCTTTTTGCGCCAAGTAACTTAAATTAGCATTATTCAATGAGGAATTGATCACTTTCTTTATTTTAAAATAACTCGAAATTGTCAAACCATGACGTGTACTATCCCCTTAGAGATCTGGCGGAATTTGCAAAGTAAGCTACTCTAGCGTTTGGGGTCCGAATTTCGATGTGGTTTTTACGCCAAGTAACTTATATTAGCATTATTCGATGAGGAATGGATCACTTTCTTTATTTAAAAACAACCCTAATTTGTCAAACCATGACGTGTACTATCCCCTTAGAAATTTGGCAGAATTTGCAAAGTAAGCTACTCTTGCGTTTGTTGGCAAATTTCGAATCGATTTTTGCGCCAAGTAACTTCTATTAGCATTATTAAATAAGGAATGGATCACATTCTTTATTTAAAAGTAACTCGAAATTGTCAAACCATGGTGTGTACTATCCCTTAGAGATCTTGCAGAATTTGCAAACTAAGCTACTCTTGCGTTTGTGGTCTGAATTTCGATGCGGTTTCTGCGCCAAGTAACTTATATAAGCATTATTCAATGAGGAATGGATCACTTTCTTTATTTAAAAATAACTCAAAATTGTGAAACCATGGCGTGTACTATCCTCTTAGAGATCTGGCGGAATTTGCAAAGTAAGCTACTCTTGCGTTTGTGGTCCTAATTTCGATGCGGTTTTTGCGCCAAGTAACTTAAATTAGCATTATTCAATGAGGAATTGATCACTTTCTTTATTTAAAAATCACAAGAAAATGTCAAACCATGGCGTGTACTATCCCCTTAGATCTTGCAGATTTGCAAGTAAGCTACTCTTGCGTTTTTGGTCCTAATTTCGATGCGCTTTTTGCGCCAAGTAACTTAAATTAGCATTATTCAATGAGGAATTGATCACTTTCTTTATTTTAAAATAACTCGAAATTGTCAAACCATGACGTGTACTATCCCCTTAGAGATCTGGCGGAATTTGCAAAGTAAGCTACTCTAGCGTTTGGGGTCCGAATTTCGATGTGGTTTTTACGCCAAGTAACTTATATTAGCATTATTCGATGAGGAATGGATCACTTTCTTTATTTAAAAACAACCCTAATTTGTCAAACCATGACGTGTACTATCCCCTTAGAAATTTGGCAGAATTTGCAAAGTAAGCTACTCTTGCGTTTGTTGGCAGAATTTCGAATCGATTTTTGCGCCAAGTAACTTCTATTAGCATTATTAAATAAGGAATGGATCACATTCTTTATTTAAAAGTAACTCGAAATTGTCAAACCATGGTGTGTACTATCCCCTTAGAGATCTTGCAGAATTTGCAAACTAAGCTACTCTTGCGTTTGTGGTCTGAATTTCGATGCGGTTTCTGCGCCAAGTAACTTATATAAGCATTATTCAATGAGGAATGGATCACTTTCTTTATTTAAAAATAACTCAAAATTGTGAAACCATGGCGTGTACTATCCTCTTAGAGATCTGGCGGAATTTGCAAAGTAAGCTACTCTTGCGTTTGTGGTCCTAATTTCGATGCGGTTTTTGCGCCAAGTAATTTAAATTAGCATTATTCAATGAGGAATTGATCACTTTCTTTATTTAAAAATCACAAGAAAATGTCAAACCATGGCGTGTACTATCCCCTTAGAGATCTTGCAGAATTTGCAAAGTAAGCTACTCTTGCGTTTTTTGTCCTAATTTCGATGCGCTTTTTGCGCCAAGTAACTTAAATTAGCATTATTCAATGAGGAATTGATCACTTTCTTTATTTTAAAATAACTCGAAATTGTCAAACCATGACGTGTACTATCCCTCTTAGAGATCTGGCGGAATTTGCAAAGTAAGCTACTCTAGCGTTTGGGGTCCGAATTTCAATGTGGTTTTTACGCCAAGTAACTTATATTAGCATTATTCGATGAGGAATGGATCACTTTATTTATTTAAAAACAACCCTAATTTGTCAAACCATGACGTGTACTATTCCCTTAGAAATTTGGCAGAATTTGCAAAGTAAGCTACTCTTGCGTTTGTTGGCAGAATTTCGAATCGGTTTTTGCGCCAAGTAACTTCTATTAGCATTATGAAATAAGGAATGGATCACATTCTTTATTTAAAAGTAACTCGATATTGTCAAACCATGGCGTGTACTATCCCTTAGAGATCTTGCAGAATTTGCAAAGTAAGCTACTCTTGCGTTTGTGGTCCTAATTTCGATGCGGTTTTTGCGCCAAGTAACTTAAATTAGCATTATTCAATGAGGAATTGATCACTTTCTTTATTTAAAAATAACAAGAAAATGTCAAACCATGGCGTGTACTATCCCCCTTAGAGATCTGGCGGAATTTGCAAAGTAAGCTACTCTAGCGTTTGGGGTCCGAATTTCGATGTGGTTTTTATGCCAAGTAACTTATATTAGCATTATTCGATGAGGAATGGATCACTTTCTTTATTTAAAAACAACCCTAATTTGTCAAACCATGACGTGTACTATCCCCTTAGAAATTTGGCAGAATTTGCAAAGTAAGCTACTCTTGCGTTTGTTGGCAGAATTTCGAATCGATTTTTGCGCCAAGTAACTTCTATTAGCATTATTAAATAAGGAATGGATCACATTCTTAATTTAAAAGTAACTCGAAATTGTCAAACCATGGTGTGTACTATCCCCTTAGAGATCTTGCAGAATTTGCAAACTAAGCTACTCTTGCGTTTGTGGTCTGAATTTCGATGCGGTTTCTGCGCCAAGTAACTTATATAAGCATTATTCAATGAGGAATGGATCACTTTCTTTATTTAAAAATAACTCAAAATTGTGAAACCATGGCGTGTACTATCCTCTTAGAGATCTGGCAGAATTTGCAAAGTAAGCTACTCTAGCGTTTGTGGTCTTAATTTCGATGCGGTTTTTACGCCAAGTAACTTATATTAGCATTATTCAATGAGGATCGGATCACTTTCTTTATTTAAAAATAACTAAAAATTGTGAAGCCATAGCGTGGACTATCCCTTTAGAGATCTAGCAGAATTTGGAAAGTAAGCTACTCTAGCGTTTGTGGTCCGAATTTCGATGCGGTTTTTGGGCCAAGTAAATTATATTAGCATTATTCAATGTGGAATGGATCACTTTCTTTATTTAAAAATAACTCGAAATTGTCAAACAATTGCGTGTACTATCCCTTATGAGATCTCGCTAAATTTACAAAGTACACTACTCTAGCGTTTGTGGTACGAACTGCGATGCGGTTTTTGCGCCAAGTAACTTATATAAGCATTATCCAATCGATTGGATCACTTTATTTATTTAAAAATAACTTGAAATTATCAAACCATGGCGTGTACTATCCCCTTAGAGATCTGGCAGAATTTGCAAAGTAAGCTACTCTAGCGTATGTGGTCCGAATTTCGATGCGGTTTGTGCGCCAAGTAACTTATATTAGCATTATTGAATGAGGATTGGATCACTTTCTTTATTTAAAAATAACTCGAATTTGTCAAACCATGGCGTGTACTATGCTCTTAGATATCTGGTAGAATTTTAAAAGTAAGCTACTCTAGCATTTGTGGTTCGAACTTCGATGCGGTTTTTAAGCCAAGTAACTTATATTAATATTATTCAATGAGGAATGGATCACTTTCTTTATTTAAAAATAACTCGAAATTGTCAAACCATGGCGTGTACTATCCCCTTAGAGATCTCGCAGAATTTGCAAAGTAAGCTACTCTAGCGTTTGTGGTCCGAATTTCGATGCGGTTTTTGCGCCAAGTAACTTTTATTAGCATTATTCAATGAGGAATGGATCACTTTCTTTTCTTTAAAATAACTCGAAATTGTCAAATCATGGCGTGGACTATCCCCTTAGAGACCTGGCAAAATTTACAAAGTAAGCTACTCTAGCGTTTGTGCTGCGAATTTCGATGCGGTTTTTGCACCAAGTAACTTATATTAGCATTATTCAATTAGGAATGGATCACTTTCTTTATTTAAATATAATTAGAAATTGTCAAACCATGGCGTGTACTATACCCTAGAAGATTTGGCAGAATTCGCAAAGTAAGGTACTATAGCGTTTGTGGTCCGAATTTCGATGCTCTTTTCGCGCCAATTAACTTATATTAGCAATATTCTATGTGGAATGGATAACTTTAATTATTTAAAAATAACTCAAAAATGTCAAACCATGGCGTGTACTATCCCTTTAGAGATCTGGCAGAATTTGGAAAGTAAACTACTCTAGCGTTTGTGGTCTGAATTTCGATGCGGTTTTTGCGCAAGTCTTATATGAGCATTATTCAATGAGGAATTGATCGCTTTCTTTATTTAAAAATAACTAGAAAATGTCAAACCATGGCGTGTACTATCCCCTTAGAGATCTGGCAGAATTTGCAAAGTAAGTTACTCTAGCGTGTGGGGTCCGAATTTCAATGCGGTTTTTGCGTCAAGTAACTTATATTAGCATTATTCGATGAGGAATGGATCACTTTCTTTATTTAAAAAAAACTCAAAATTGTCAAACCATGGCGTGTACTATCCCTTTAGAGATCTGGCAGAATTTGCAAAGTAAGCTACTCTTGCGTTTGTGGTCCGAATTTCGATGCGATTTTTGCGCCAAGTAACTTCTATTAGCATTATTAAATAAGGAATGGATCAATTTCTTTATTGAAAAGTAACTCGAAATTGTCAAACCATGGCGTGTACTATCCCTTTAGAGATCTTGCAGAATTTGCAAACTAAGCTACTATTGCATTTGTGGTCCGAATTTCGATGCGGTTTCTGCGCCAAGTAACTTATATTAGCATTATTCAAAGAGAAATGGATCACTTTCATTATTTAAAAATAACTCGAAATTGTCAAATCATGGCGTGTACTATCCCCTTAGAGATCTGGCAGAATTTGCAAAGTAAGCTACTCTAGCGTTTGTGGTCCGAATTTCAATGCGGTTTTTGCGCCAAGTAACGTATATTAGCATTATTCAATGAGAAATGGATAACTTTCGTTTTTTTTAAAATAACTCGAAATTGTCAAACCATGGAGTGGACTATCCCATTAGAGATCTGGCAGAATTTGAAAAGTAAGCTACTCTAGCGATTGTGGTCCGAATTTCGATGCGGTTTTTGCGCCAAGTAACTTATATTAGTATTAAACAATTAGGATAGGATCACTTTCATTATTTAAATATAACTATAAATTGTCAAACCATGGCGTGTACTATACCCTAAGAGATTTGGCAGAATTCGCAAAGTAAGCTACTCTAGCGTTTGTGGTCCGAATTTCGATGCGCTTTTCGCGCCAATTAACTTATATTAGCCGTATTCTATGTGGAATGGAAAAATTTCTTTATTTAAAAATAACTCAAAAATGTCAAACCATGGCGTGTAGTATCCCCTTAGAGATCTGGCAGAATTTGCAAAGTAAACTACTCTAGCGTTTGTGGTCCGAATTTCGATGCGGTTTTTGCGCCAATTAACTTATATTAGCATTATTCAGTATAGAATGAATCACTTTATTTATTTAAAAATAACTCGAAAATGTCGAACCATGGCATGTACTATCCCCCTTAGAGATCTGGCAGAATTTGCAAAGTAAGCTACTCTAGAGTTTGTGATCCCAATTTCGATGCGGTTTTTCCGCCAAGTAACTTATATTAGCATTATTCAATAAGGAATGGATCACTTTCTTTATTTAAAAATAACTCGAAATTGTCAAACAATTGCGTGAACTATCCCTTTAGAAATCTCGCAGAATTTCAAAAGTACGCTACTCTAGCGTTTGTGGTCTGAATTTCAATGCGGTTTTTGCTTCAAGTAACTTATATTAATATTATTCAATGAGGTATGGATCACTTTCTTTATTTAAAAATAACTCGAAATTGTCAAACCATGGCGTGTACTATCCCTTAGAGATCTGGCTGAATTTGCAAAGTAAGCTACTCTAGCATTTATGATCCGAATTTCGATGCGGTTTTTGCGCCAATTAACTTATATTATTATTATTCAATGAGGAATGAATCACTTTCTTTATTTACAAATAACTCGAAATTGTCAAACCATGGCGAGTACTATCCCTTATTGATCTGGCCGAATTTGCAAAGAAAGCTACTCTAGCGTTTGTGGTCCGAACTTCGATGCGGTTTTTGCGCCAAGTAACTTATATTAGCATTATTCAATGAGGAATGGATCACTTTATTTATTTAAAAATAAATCGAAATTGTCAAACCATAGCGTGCACTATCCCCTAAGAGATCTCGCAGAATTTGCAAAGTACGTTACTCTAGCGTTTGTGGTCCGAATTTCGATGCGGGTTTTGCTTCAAGTAACTTATATTAGTATTTTTCAAGGAGGTATGGATCACTTTCTTTATTTAAAAATAACTCAAAATTGTCAAATCATGGCGTGTACTATCCCCTTAGAGATCTGGCAGAATTTGCAAAGTAAGCTACTCTAGCGTTTGTGGTCCGAATTTCGATGTGCTTTTTGCTTCACGTTACTTATATTAGCATTATTCAATGAGGTATGGATCATTTTCTTTATTTAAAAATAACTCGAAATTGTCAAACCATGGCGTGTACTATCCCTTTAGAGATCTGGAAGAATTTTTAAAGTAAGCTACTCTAGCGTTTGTGGTCCGAATTTCGATGCAAATTTTGTGCCAAGTAACTTATATTACCATTACTCAATGAGGAATGGATCACTTTCTTTGTTTAAAAATAACTCGAAATTGTCAAACCATAGCGTCAGCTTATGGCTAGAGCAATGGGAGGGGCCTTAGCAGAGAAACACTCACCGCAGCATTGGCAGTAAGAGTCTTAAGCCTCTCTCGCCTCTTAAGGGTCTCCATTAAAGTACTATCCCCTTAGGGCTCACATGGTTTATAGGATAAGAAATAGGATAGGATAACTTAATACGATTTATATGTTTATCAAGCATTTGGTTGCTGTTTAGAATAGGATAAAATAATACTGACTATAATTTAATACGATACATATAGGATAACTTTATCATTGATAAATGCTCCGATAACTTTATCACGTACTTTTTGCATTAGATGTTCATCATGTTATTACTAAATTATCCTTTGATAAAATTAGAAAAAAAATTACATAAAAAATTGGAATAATCCCTAAAAAATCCGGGAGGATTTCAGAAAATTTTTCAAAAATTAAAATGACCAAATTACCCTTCTAGAGTTTTTAATATTATTTTAAATTTCTATTTTAAATTTATTTTTTAATTAATGTTTTTTTAAATTTAAAAACTGGAATGACCAAATTACCCTTCCAAAATTTGTAGAAAAAAAGTCAAAATAGTAAATAATAGTAAATTGGACATTCATTGACATTAGGAAAAAAATTACAGAGATCTTGGAGAAATTTCTAAAACCCTCATAGATTTTTTAGGATTATTCCTAATACTTATTTTTATTAAAAAATATATTAATATATTTTTATTATTTTTTATTATATTTTATTTATTTATTGTTAATCCATAAATAACTGTTTTATTACTTGTCAAGTTTTTGGGTATTTTGGTAATCCATACTGTTATCCTATTACTTATCGAGGTTTACCAAATATAGGTTTAGTACTTTGTTATTTTATCATTTTACTTATACGATAACCAACCAAATACAATTTATGGATAATTTAATCCTTATACAAAACTTTTATCCTAATCCTTTTCCTTATACTATTCTGCGCTTATTCTATACGATGATCCATGTGAGCCCTTAAAGTTCTGGAAGAATTTGCAAAGTAAGCTACTCTAGCGTTTGAGGTGCGAATGTTAATGCGGTTTTTGCGCAAAGTAACTTATATTAGCATTATTCAATTAGGAATGGATCACTTTCTTTATTTAAAAATAACTCGAAATTTTCAAACCATGGCGTGTACTATCCCCTTAGAGATCTGGAAGAATTTGCAAAGTAAGCTACTCTAGCGTTTCTGGTCTGAATTTCGATGCGGTTTTTGCTCAAAGTAACTTATATTAGCATTATTCACTAACGAATGGATCACTTTAATTAAAAATAACTCAAAAATGTCAAACCATGGCGTGTACTATCCCCTAAATTATATGGCAGAATTTGCAAAGTAAGCTACTCTAGCGTTTGTGGTTCCAATTTCGATGTGGTTTTTGCGCCAAGTAACTTATATTAGCATAATTCAATGAGGAATGGATCACTTTCTTTATTTAAAAATAACTAGAAAATGTCAAACCATGGCGTGTACTATCTCCTAAAAGATCTGGCAGAATTTGCAAAGTAAGCTACTCTAGCGTTTGTGGTCCGAATTTCGATGCGGTTTTCACGCCAAGTAACTTATATTAGCATTATTCAATGAGGAATGGATCACTTTCTTTATTTACAAATAACTCGAAATTGTCAAACCATAGCGTGTACCCTTAGAGATCTGGCAGAATTTTTAAAGTAATCTACTCTAGCGTTTGTGGTCCCAATTTTGATGCGATTTTTAAGCCAAGTAACTTATATTAGCATTATTCAATAAGGAATGGATCACTTTCCTTATTTAAAAGTAACTCAAAAATGTCGAACAATGGCGTGTACTATCCCTTTAGAGATCTGGCGGAATTTTCAAAGTAAGCTACTCTAGCGTTTGTGGTCCCTATTTCGATGCGGTTTTTGCGCCTAGTAACGTATATTAGCGTTATTCAATGAGGAATGGATCACTTTATTTATTTAAAAATAACTCGAAAATGTCGAACAATGGCGTGTACTATCCCCCTTAAAGATCTGGCAGAATTGGCAAAGTAAGCTACTCTAGCGTTTGTGGTCTGAATTTCGATGCGGTTTTTGCGCCAAGTAAGTTATATTAGCATTATTCAATGAGGAATTGATCATTTTCTTTATTTCAAAATAACTCGAAATTGTCAAATAATTGCTTGTACTATCCCCTTAGAGATCTTGCAGAATTTGCAAAGTACGCTACTCTAGCGTTTGTGGTACGAACTTCGAGGCGGTTTTTGCGCCAAGGAACTTATATTAGTATTATTCAATGAGGAATGGATCGCTTTCTTTATTTAAAAATAACTCGAAATTGTCAAACCATAGCGTGTACCCTTAGAGATCTGGCAGAATTTTCAAAGTAAGCTACTCTAGCGTTTGTGGTCCCAATTTTGATGCGATTTTTGCGCCAAGTAACTTATATTAGTATTATTCAATAAGTAATTGATCACTTTCAATATTTTAAAGTAACTCGAAAATGTCGAACCATGGCGTGTACGCCCTTAGAGATCTGGCAGAATTAGCAAAGTAAGCTACTCTAGCGTTTGTGGTCCCAATTTCGATGCGGTTTTTGCGCCAAGTAACTTATATTAGCGTTATTCAATGAGGAATGGATCACTTTCTTTATTTAAAAATAACTCGAAATTGTCAAACCATGGCGTGTACTATCCCATTAGATATCTGGCAGAATTTGCAAAGTAAGCTACACTAGCGTTTGTGGTCCGAATTTCGATGCGGTTTTTGCATCAAGTAACTTATATTAGCATTATTTAATGAGGAATAGATCACTTTCTATATTTAAAGATAACTCAAAATTGTCAAACTATGGCGTGTACTATCCCCTTAAAGATCTGGCAGAATTTGCAAAGTAAGCTACTCTAGCGTTTGTGGTCCGAATATCGATGCGGTTTTTGCGCCAAGTAACTTATCTTGGCATTATTCAATGCGAAAAGGATCACCTTCTTTATTTAGAAATAACTCGAAATTGTCAAACCATGGCGTGTACTATACTCTTAGAGATCTGGCAGAATTTGATAAGTAAGCTACTCTAGCGTTTGTGGTCCGAACTTCGATGCGGTTTTTGCGCCAAATAACTTATATTAGCATTATTCAATTAGGAATGGATCACTTTCTTTATTTAAAAATAACTCGAAATTGTCAAATCATGGCGTGTACTATCCCCTTAGAGATCTGGCTAAATTTGCAAATTAAGCTACTCTAGCGTTTGTGGTCCGAGTTTTGATGCGGTTTTTGCTTCAATTAACTTATAATAGCATTATTCAATGAAGAATGGATCACTTTCTTTATTTAAAAATAATTGGAAATTGTCAAACCATGGCGTGTACTATCCCCAAAGAGATCTGACAGAATTTGCAAAAGTAAGCTATTCTAGAGTTTGTGGTCCGAATTTAGATGCGGTTTTTGCGCCAAGTAACTCATATTACCATTATTCAATGAAGAATGGACTACTTTCTTTATTTAAAAATATCTCGAAATTGTCAAACCATGGCGTGTACTATCCCCTTAGAGATCTGGCAAAATTTGCAAAGTAAACTACTTTAGCGTATGTGGTCCGAATTTCGAATCGATTTTTCCACCAAGTAACTTATATTATCATTATTCAGTGATAAATGGATCACTTTCTTTATTTAAAAATAACTGGAAATTGTCAAACCATGGCGTGTACTAATCCCTTAGAGATCTGGCAGAATTTGCTAAGTAAGCTACTCTAGCGTTTGTGGTCCGAATTTCGATGCGGTGTTTGCGCCAAGTAACTTATACTAGCATTATTCAATGAGCAATGGATCCGTTTCTTTATTTAAAAATAATTGGAAATTGTCAAACCGTGGCGTGTACTATCCCTTTAGAGATGTGGCAGAATTTGCAAAGTAAGCTACTCTAGCGTTTGTGGTCCGAATTTCGATTCGATGTTTGCGCCAAGTAACTTATATTAGCATTATTCAATGAGCTATGGATCAATTTATTTATTTAAAAATAACTGGAAATTGTCAAACCATGGCGTGTACTATCCCCTTAGAGATCTGGCAGAATTCGCAAAGTAAGCTACTCAAACGTTTGTGGTCCGAATTTCGATGCGGGTTTTGCGCCGAGAAATCTATATTAGCATTATTCAATGAGGAATGGATCACTTTCTTTATAAAAAAATTAAAAGAAATTGTAAAACCTTGGAGTGTACTATACCCTTAGAGATCTTCTAGAATTTGCAAAGTAAGCTACTCTAGAGAGATCTTCTAGAATTTGCAAAGTAAGCTACTCTAGCGTTTGTGGTCGGAATTTTGATACGGTTTTTGCGCCAAATAACTTGTATTAGCATTATTCAATGAGAAATTGATCACTTTATCTATTTAAAAATTACTCAAAATTGTCAAACCATGGCGTGTACTATCCCCTTAAAGATTTGGCAGAATTTGCAAAGTAAGCTACTCTACTGTTTGTGGTCCGAATTTCGATGCGGTTTTTGCGCCAAGTAACATATCTTGACATTATTCAATGCGAAAAGGATCACTTTCTTTATTTAAAAATAACTCGAAATTGTCAAACCATGGCGTGTACTATCCCTTAGACATCTAGCAGAATTTCCAAAGTAAGCTACTCTAGCGTTACTTGATGCCGTTTTTTGCGTCAAGTAACTTATATTAGCATTATTCAATGAGCAATGGATCACTTTCTTTATTTAAAAATAATAAGAAATTGTCTAACCATAGCGTGTACTATCCCCTAAAAGATCTGGCAGAATTTGCAAAGTAAGCTACTCTAGCGTTTGTGGTCCGAATTTCGATGCGGTTTTTGCGTCAAGTAACTTATATTAGCATTATTTGATATGGAATGGATCACTTTCTTAATTGAAAAATAACTCAAAATTGTCAAACCATGGCGTGTACTATCCCCATAGAGATCTCGCAGAATTTGCAAAGTAATCTACTCTAGCGTTTGTGGTCCGAATTTCGATGCCGTTTTTGCTCCAAGTAACTTATATGAGCATTATTCTATCAGGAATGGATCAATTTCTTTATTTTAAAGCAACTAAAAGTTGTGAAATCATGGCGTGTACCATCCACTTAGAGATCTGGCAGAATTTGCAAAGTAAGTTACTCTAGCGTTAGTGGTCCGAATTTCGAAGCGGTTTTTGCGCCAAATGACTTATATTAGCATTATTCAATAAGGAACGAATGACTTTCTTTATTTAAAATAACAAAAAATTGTAAAACCTTGGCGTATACTATCCCCTTAGAGATCTGGCAGAATTTGCAAAGTAAGCTACTCTAGCGTTTGTGGTCCGAATTTCAATGCAGCTTTTGCGCCAAGTAACTTATATTAGCATTATTCAATGAGGAATTTATCACTTTCTTTATTTAAAAATAACTCAAAATTGTCAAACCATGGCGTGTACTATCCCAATAGAGATTTGACAGAATTTGCAAAGTAAGCTACTCTAGGGTTTGTGAACCGAATTTCGAAGTGGTTTTTGCGCCAAGTAACTTATATTAGCATTATTCAATGAGGAATGGATAACTTTCTTTATTAAATAATAACTCGAAATTGTCAAAACATGGCGTGTACTATCCCGTTAGAGATCTGGCAGAATTTGCAAAGTAAGCTACTCTAGCGTTTGTGATCCCAATTTCAATGCGGTTTTTGCCCCAAGTAACTTATATTAGCATTATTCAATGAGGAATGGATGTCTTTCTTTATTTAGAAATAACTCGAAATTGTCAAACCATGGCGTGTACTGTCCCTTTAGAGATCTGGCGGAATTTGCAAAGTAAGCTACTCTAGCGTTTGTGGTCTGAATTTCGATGCAGTTTTTGCGCCAAGTAACTTATATTAGCAATATTCAATGAGGAATGGATCACTTTCTTTATTTAAAAATATTTCGAAATTGTCAAACCAAGGCGTGTGCTATACCTTAGAGATTTGACGGAATTTGCAAAGTAAGCTACTCTAGGGTTTGTGAACCGAATTTCGAAGCGGTTTTTACGCCAAGTAACTTATATTAGCATTATTCAATAAGGAACGAATGACTTTCTTTATTTAAAATAACAAAAAATTGTAAAACCTTGGTGTATACTATCCCCTAAGAGATCTGGCAGAATTTGCAAAGTAAGCTACTCTAGCGTTTGTGGTCCGAATTTCGATATTGTTTTTGCGCCAAGTAACGTATATTAGCATTATTCAATGATGAATGGATCACTTTCTTTATTTAGAAATAACTCGAAATTGTCAAACCATGGCGTGTACTGTCCCTTTAGAGATCTGGCGGAAATTGCAAAGTAAGCTACTGTAGCGTTTGTGGTCTGAATTTCAATGCGGTTTTTGCGCCAAGTAACTTATATTAGCAATATTCAATGAGGAATGGATCGTTTTCTTTAATTAAAAAATAACTCGAAATTGTCAAACCAAGACTTGTGCTATCCCCTTAGAGATCTTGTTGAATTTGCAAAGTAAGCTACTCTAGCGTTTATGGTCCGAATTTCGATGCGATTTTTGCGCCAAGTAACTTATATTAGCATTATTCAATGAGGAATGGGATCACTTTCTTTATTTAAAATAACTAGAAATTGTCAAACCATGGCGTGTACTATCCCCTTAGAGATCTGGCAGAATTTGCAAAGTAAGCTACTCTAGCGTTTGTGGTCCGAATTTCAATGCGGTTATTGCCCCAAGTAACTTATATTAGCATTATTCAATGAGAAATAAATCACTTTCTTTATTTAGAAATAACTCGAAATTGTCAAACCATGGCGTGTATTATCCCCTCAGAGATCTGGCGGAATTTGCAAAGTAAGCTACTCTAGGGTTTGTGAACCGAATTTCGAGGCTGTTTTTGTGCCAAGTAACTAATATAAGCATTATGCAATGAGGAATGGATCAATTTCTTTATTTAAAAATAACTCAAAATTGTCAAACCATACCGTGTTCTTTCCCCTTAGATATCTGGCAGAATTTGAAAAGTAAGCAACTCTAGCGTTTGTGGTCCGCATTTCGATGCGGTTTTTGCGTCAAGTAACTTGTATTAGCATTTTTCAATGAGGAATTGATCGCTTTATTTATTAAAAAATAACTTGATATTGTCAAACCATGGCGTGTACTATCCCCTTAGATATCTGGCAGAATTTGCAAAGTAATCTACACTAGCGTTTGTGGTCCGAATTTCAATGCGGTTTTTGCATCAAGTAACTTATATTAGCATTATTTAATGAGGAATTGATCACTTTCTATATTTAAAGATAACTCAAAATTGTCAAACTATGGCGTGTACTATCCCCCTTAAAGATCTGGCAGAATTTGCAAAGTAAGCTACTCTAGCGTTTGTGGTCCGAATATCGATGCGATTTTTGCGCCAAGTAACTTATCTTAGCATTATTCAATGCGAAAAGGATCACCTTCTTTATTTTAAAATAACTCGAAATTGTCAAACCATGGCGTGTACTATCCCTTTGAATATCTAGCGTTGGTGGTATGAAATTTGATGCAGGTTTTGCGTCAATTAACTTATATTAGCATTATTCAATGAGGAATGGATCACTTTCTTTATTTAAAAACAACTCAAAATTGTCAAACCATTGCGTGTACTATTCCCTTAGAGGTCTGGCAGAATTTGCAAAGTAAGCTACTCTAGCGTTTGTGGTCGAATTTCGATGCGGTTTTTGAGCCAAGTAACTTATATTAGCATTTTTCAATGAGGAATGGATCACTTTCTTTATTTAAAAATAACCTAAAATTGTCAAACCATGGAGTGTACTATCCCCTTAGAGATCTAGTAGAATTTGCATAGTAAGCTACTCTCTAGCATTTGTGGTCCGAATTTCGATGCGATTTTTGTGCCAAGTAATTTATCATGGCATTATTCAATGCGGAATGGATCACTTTCTTTATTTAAAAATAACTCGAAATTGTCAAATCATGGCGTGTACCCTTAGAGATTTAGCAGAATTTGCAAAGTAAGCTACTCTAGCGTTTGTGATCCGAATTAGATACGAATTTTGCGTCAAGTAACTTATATTAGCATTATTCAATGAGGAATGGATCACTTTATTTATTTAAAAATAACAAGAAATTGTCAAACCATGGCGTGTACTATCCCCTTAAAGATCTAGCAGAATTTGCAAAGTAAGATACTCTAGCGTTTGTGGTCCGAATTTCGATGCGGTTTTTGCGCCAAGTAACTTTTGTTAGCATTATTCAATGAGGAATGGATCACTTTATTTATTTTGAAATAACTCGAAATTATCAAACCATGGCGTGTACTGTCCATTCAGAGATCTGGCGGAATTTGCAAAGTAAGCTACTCTAGCGTTTGTGGTCAGAATTTCGATGCGGTTTTTGCGCCAAGTAACTTATATTAGCATTATTCAATGAGGAATAGATCACTTTCTTTATTTATAAATAACTTGAAATTGTCAAACCATGACGTGTACACCCTTAGAGATCTGGCGGATTTTGCAAAGTAAGCTACTCTAGGGTTTATGAACCGAATTTCGATGCGATTTTTGCGCCAAGTCACTTATATTAGCATTATTCAATGAGGAATGGATCACTTTCTTTATTTAAAATAACCAGAAATTGTCAAACCATGGCGTGTACTTATTGATCTGGCAGAATTTACAAAGTAAGCTACTCTAGCGTTTGTGGTCCGAATTTCGATGCGGTTTTTGCACCAAGTAACTTATATTAGCATTATTCAATGAGGAATGGATCACTTTCTTTATTTAGAAATAACTCGAAAATGTCAAACCACGGCGTGTACTATCCCTTTGAGATCTGGCGGATTTTGCAAAGTAAGCTACTCTAGGGTTTGTCAACCGAATTTCGATGCGGTTTTTGCGCCAAGTAACTTATATTAGCATTATTCAATGAGGAATGCATCACTTTCTTTATTTCAAAATAACACAAAATTGTCAAAGCATGGCGTGTTCTATCCCCTTAGAGATCTGGCAGAATTTGCAAAGGAAGCTACTCTAGCGTTTGTGGTCCGAATTTCGATGCGATTTATGTGCCAAGTAAATTATATTAGCATTATTCAATGAGGACTGGATTACTTTCTTCATTTAGAAATAACTCGAAATTGTCAAACCATGGCGTGTACTATCCCGTTAGAGATCTGGCGGATTTTGCAAAGTAAGCTACTCTAGCGTTTGTGGTCTGAGTTTCGAAGCGGTTTTTGCGCCAAGTAATTTATATTAGCATTATTCAATGAGGAATGAATCACTTTCTTTATTTAAAAATAACAAGAAATTGTCAAACCATGACGTGTACTATTCCCATAGAGATCTGGCAGAATTTGCAAAGTAAGATACTCTAGCGTTTGTGGTCCGAATTGTGATGCGGTTTTTGCGCCAAGTAACTTATATTAGCATTATTCAATGATGAATGGATCACTTTCTTTATTTAAAAATAAAAAGAAATTGTCAAACCATGTCGTGTACTATCCCCTTAAATATCTAGCAGAATTTGCAAAGTAAGCTACTCTAGAGTTTGTGGTCAAAATTTCGATGCGGTTTTTGCGCCAAGTAATTTATGTTAGCATTATTCAATGTGGAATGGATCACTTTATTTATTTAGAATTAACTCGAAATTATCAAACCATGGCGTGTAGTGTCCCTTTAGAGATCTGGCGGAATTTGCAAAGTAAGCTACTCTAGCATTTGTGGTCTGAGTTTCGATGCGGGTTTTGCGCCAAGTAACTTATATTAGCATTATTCAATGAGGAATAGATCACTTTCTTTATTTATAAATAACTCGAAATTGTCAAACCATGGCGTGTACTATCCTCTATAGATCTGACGGATTTTACAAAGTAAGCTACTCTAGGGTTTATGAACCGAATTTCGATGTGATTTTTGCGCCAAGTCACTTATATTAGCATTATCCAATGAGGAATGGATGACTTTCTTTATTTAAAATAACCAGAAATTGTCAAACCATGGCGTGTACTATCCCCTTATTGATCTGGCAGAATTTACAAAGTAAGCTACTTTAGCGTTTGTGGTCCGAATTTCGATGCGGTTTTTGCGCCAAGTAACTTATACTAGCATTATTCAATAAGGAATGGATCACTTTATTTATATAGAAATAACTCGAATTTGTCAAACCATGGCGTGTACTATCCCTTAGAGATCTGGCGGATTTTGCAAAGTAAGCTACTCTAGGGTTTATGAACCGAATTTCGATGCGGTTTTTGCGCCAAGTAACTTATATTAGCATTATTCAATGAGGAATGGATCACTTTCTTTATTTTAAAATAACTCAAAATTGTCAAACCATGGCGTGTACCCCTTTGAGATGTGGCAGAATTTGTAAAGTAAGCTACTCTAGCGTTAGTGGTTCGAATTTCGAAGCGATTTTTGCGCCAAGTAATTTATATTAGCATTATTCAATGAGGAATGAATCACTTTCTTTATTTAAAAATAACAAGAAATTGTCAAACCATGACGTGTACTATTCCCATAGAGATCTGGCAGAATTTGCAAAGTATGATACTCTAACGTTTGTGGTCTGAATTGTGATGCGGTTTTTGCGCCAAGTAACTTATATTAGCATTATTCAATGAGCAATCTATCACTTTCTTTATTATAAAATAACTCGAAGTTGTCAAACCATGGCGTGTACTATCCCCTTAGAGATCTACAGAATTTGCAAAGTAAGCTACTCTAGCGTTTATGGCCCGAATTTCGATGCTGTTTTTGCGTCGAGTAACTTATATTAGCATTATTCAATGAGGAATGGATCAATTTCTTTATTTAAAAATAACTCGAAATTGTCAAACCATGACGTGTACTATTCCCTTAAAGATTTGGGAGAATTTGCAAAGTAAGCTACACTAGCGTTTGTGGTCCGCATTTCGATGCGGTTTTTGCGCCAAGTAACTTATATTAACATTATAAGATGAGGAATGGATCACTTTCTTTGTTTAAAAATAACAAGAAATTGTCAAACAATGGCGTGTACTATCCCCTTAGATATTTTGAAAATTTGCAAAGCTAGCTACTCTAGAGTTTGTGGTTCGAATTTTGATGCGGTTTTAGCGCCAAGTAACTTATAGTAGCGTTGTTCAATGAGGAATGGATCACTTTCTTTATTTAAAAATAACTCGAAATTGTCAAACCATTGCGTTTACTATCCCCTTAGAGATCTGACAGAATTTGCAATGTAAGCTACTCTAACGTTAGTGGTCCGAATTTCGAAGCGGTTTTTGCGCCAAGTAATTTATATTAGCATTATTCAATGAGGATTGAATCACTTTCTTTATTTAAAAATAACAAGAAATTGTCAAACCATGATGTGTACTATTCCCATAGAGATCTGGCAGAATGTGCAAAGTAAGATACTCTAGCGTTTGTGGTCCGAATTGTGATGCGGTTTTTGCGCCAAGTAACTTATATTAGCATTATTCAATAAGCAATCTATCACTTTCTTTATTTAAAAATAACTCGAAGTTGTCAAACCATGGCGTGTACTATCCCCTTAGAGCTCTACAGAATTTGCAAAGTAAGCTACTCTAGCATTTGTGGCCCGAATTTCGATGGGTTTTTGCGCCAAGTAACTTATATTAGCATTATTAGATGAGGAATGGATCACTTTCTTTGTTTGAAAAAACAAGAAATTGTCAAACAATGGCGTGTTCTATCCTCTTAGATATTTTGAAAATTTGCAAAGCTAGCTACTCTAGAGTTTGTGGTCCGAATTTTGATGCGGTTTTAGCGCCAAGTAACTTATAGTAGCGTTGTTCAATGAGGAATGGATCACTTTATTTATTTAGAAATAACTCGAAATTATCAAACCATGGCTTGTACTGTCCCTTTAGAGATCTGGCGAAATTTGCAAAGTAAGCTACTCTAGCGTTTATGGTCTGAGTTTCGATGCGGTTTTTGCGCAAAGTAACTTATATTAGCATTATTCAATGAGGAATAGATCAATTTCTTTATTTATTAATAACTCGAAATTGTCAAACCATTGCGTGTACTATCCCCTTAGAGATCTGGCGGATTTTGCAAAGTAAGCTACTCTAGGGTTTATGAACCGAATTTCGATGCGATTTTTGCGCCAAGTCACTTATATTAGCATTATTCAATGAGGAATGGATCACTTTCTTTATTTAAAATAACCATAAATTGTCAAACCATGGCGTGTACTATCCCCTAATTGATTTGGCAGAATTTACAAAGTAAGCTACTCTAGCGTTTGTGGTCCGAATTTCGATGCGGTTTTTGTGCCAAGTAACTTATATTAGCATTATTCAATGAGGAATGGATCACTTTCTTTATTTAAAAATAACTTAAAATTGTCAAACCATGGCGTGTTCTATCCCCTTAGAGATCTGGCAGAATTTGCAAAGTAAGCTACTCTAGCGTTTGTGGTCCGAATTTCGATGCGGTTTTTGCGCCAAGTAACTTATATTAGCTTTATTCAATAAGGAATGGATCACTTTTTTTTTTTTAGAAATAACTTGAAATTGTCAAACCATGGCATGTACTATCCCCTTAGAGATCAAGCGGATTTTGCAAAGTAAGCTACTCTAGGGTTTGTGAACCGATTTTCGATGCGGCTTTTGCTCCAAGTAACTTATATTCGCATTATTCAATGAGGAATCGATCACTTTCTTTATTTAAAAATAACTCAAAATTGTCAAACCATGGCGTGTTCTATCCCCTTAGAGATCAGGCAGAATTTGCAAAGTAAGCTACTCTAGCGTTTGTGGTCCGAATTTCGATGCAGTTTTGCACCAAGTAACTTATATTACCATTATTCAATGAGGAATGGATCACATTCTTTATTTAAAAATAATGAGAAATTGTCAAACCATGGCGTGTACAATCACCTTAGAGATCTGGCAGAATTTGCAAAGTAAGCTACTCTAGCAATTGTGGTCCGAATTTCGATGCGGTGTTTGCGCCTAGTAACTTATATTAGCATTATTCAATGAGGAATGAATAACTTTCCTTATTTAAAAATAACTCGAAATTGTCAAACCATGGCGTGTACTATCCCCTTAGATATCTGTCAGAATTTGCAAAGTAAGCTACTCTAGTGTTTGTGGTCCGAATTTCGATGCGGTTTTAGCGCCAAGTAACTTATATAAGCATTATTCAATGACAAATGGATCACTTTCCTTATTTAAAAATAACTCAAAATTGGCAAACCATGGCGTGTACTATACCCTTAGATATCTGGTTGAATTTGCAAAGTAAGCTACTCTAGCATTTGTGGTTCGAATTTGGATGCGGTTTTTGCGCCAAGTAAATTATCTTGGCATTATTCAATGCGGGATGGATCACTTTCTTTCTTTAAAAATAATAAGAAATTGTAAAACCATAGCGTGTAATATCCCCCTAAAGATCTGGCAGAATTTGCAAAGTAAGCTACTCTAGCGTTTGTGGTCCGAATGTCGATGCTGTTTTTGCGCCAAGTAACTTATATTAGTATTATTTAATGAGGAATGTATCACTTTCTTTATTTAAAGTAACTCGAAATTGTCAAACCATGGCGTGTACTATCCCTTTAGAGATTAGGCAGAATTTTCAAAGTAAGCTACTCTAGCGTTTGTGGTCTGAATTTCGATGCGGTTTTTGCACTAAGTATTTTATAGGGAGATTTCCAAAAACCAATCGCAGGTTTGAAAAATTAGCCAAAAACCTACAGCTTTTTCATTTTTGGCCAGAAACCAATATTCTGACAGAATCCATCCATTTTACTGTTTATCCGTCAGTCGATGAACAGTAACCAGGGGTACTTTTGTAATTTCCGATTTTTAAAATTTTTTTTTTTTTCTTTTTCTTTATAGTAAATTTTTATTTTTAAAAAAATTGAAAATTACCAAAATACCCCGGGTTACTGTTCATCAACTAACGGATGAACAGTAACATGGATGGAAACGGTCAGAATGTTGGTTTTTGGCTAAAAATGAAAAAGTTGTAGGTTTTTGGCTAATTTTTAAAACCTGCGGTTGGTTTTTGGAAATAACCCTATTTTATATTAGCATTATTCAATGAGGAATTGATCGCTTTCTTTATTTAAAAATAACAAGAAATTGTCAAACCATGTCGTGTACTAACCCCTTAGAGATCTGGTAGAATTTGCAAAGTAAGCTACTCTAGCATTTGTGGTCCTAATTTCGATGCGGTTTTTGCGCCAAGTAACTTATATTAGCATTATTCTATGAGGAATGGATCACTTTCTTTATTTTAAAATAACTCAAAATTGTCAAACCATGGCGTGTACCCCTTTGAGATCTGGCAGAATTTGCAAAGTAAGCTACTCTAGCGTTAGTGGTCCGAATTTCGAAGCGGTTTTTGCGCCAAGTAATTTATATTAGCATTATTCAATGAGGAATGAATCACTTTCTTTATTTAAAAATAACAAGAAATTGTGAAACCATGGCGTGTACTATTCCCATAGAGATTTGCCAGAATTTGCAAAGTAAGATACTCTAGCGTTTGAGGTCTGAATTGTGATGCGGTTTTTGCGCCAAGTAACTTATATTAGCATTATTCAATGAGCAATCTATCACTTTCTTTATTTAAAAATAACTCGAAGTTGTCAAACCATGGCGAGTACAATCCCCTTAGAGATCTATAGAATTTGCAAAGTAAGCTACTCTAGCGTTTGTGGCCCAAATTTCGATGCGGTTTTTGCGCCAAGTAACTTATATTAGCATTATTAGATGAGGAATGGATCACTTTCTTTATTTAAAAATAACAAGAAATTGTCAAACAATGGCGTGTACTATCCCCTTAGATATTTGGGAGAATTTGCAAAGCTAGCTACTCTAGAGTTTGTGGTCCGAATTTTGATGCGGTTTTAGCGCCAAGTAACTTATAGTAGCGTTGTTCAATGAGGAATGGATCACTTTCTTTATTTAAAAATAACTCAAAATTGTCAAACTATTGCGTTTACTATACCCTTAAAAATCTGGCAGAATTTGCAATGTAAGCTACTATAGCATTTGTGGTCCGAATTTATATGCGGTTTTTGCGCCACGTAACTTATATTAGCATTATTCAGTGACGAATGGATCACTTTCTTAATTTAAAAATAACTCAAAATAGTCAAATCATGGAGTGTACTATCCCTTTAGAGATCTGGCAGAGTTTGCAAAGTAAGCTACTCTAGCGTTTGTGGGCCGAATTTCGATGCGGATTTTGCACCAAGTAACTTATCTTGGCATTATTCAATGCGGAATGGATCACTTTCTTTATTTAAAAATAACTCGAAATTGTCAAACCATGGCGTGTACTTTCCCCTTCGAGATCTAGCAGAAATTGCAATGTAAGCTACTCTAGCGTTTGTGGTCCAAATTTCGATGCTGTTTTTTCGTCGAGTAACTTATCAAGGCATTATTTAATGCGGAATGGATCACCTTCTTTATTTAAAAATAACTCGAAATTGTCAAACCATGGTGTGTACTATCACCTTAGAGATCTAGCAGAATTTACAATGTAAGCTACTCTAGCGTTTGTTGTCTGAATTTCCAAGCGGTTTTTGCGCCAAGTAACTTATATAAGCATTATTCAATGAGGAATGGATCACTTTCTCTGTTTAAAAAAACTCGAAATTGTCAAACCAAGGCGTGTACTATCCCCTTAGAGATCTTGCAGAATTTACAAAGTAAGCTACTCTAGCGTTTGTGGTACGAATTTCGATGCAGTTTTTGCGCCAAGTAACTTATCTTGGCATTATTCAATGCGGAATGGATCACTCTGTTTATTTAAAAATAACTCGAAATTGTCAAACCATGGCGTGTACTATCCCCTTAGAGATCTAGCAGAATTTCCAATGTAAACTACTCTGGCGTTTGTGGTCGAAATTTCGATGTGGTTTTTGCGTCGAGTAACTTATATTAGCATTATTCAGTGAGGAATGGATCAATTTCTTTATTTAAAAATAACTCGAAATTGTCAAACCATGGCGTGTACTATCCCCTTAGAGATTTGTGAGAATTTGCAAAGTCAGCTACTCTAGCGTTTTTGGTCCGCATTTCGATGCGGTTTTTGCGCCAAGTAACTTATATTAGCATTTTTCAATAAGGAATGGATCACTTTCTTTATTTAAAAATAACTTAAAATTGTCAAACCATGGCGTGTACTATCCCCTTAGAGATTTGTGAGAATTTGCAAAGTAAGCTACTCTAGCGTTTGTTGTCCGTATTTCAATGCGGTTTTTTCGCCAAGTAACTTATATTAGCATTTTTCAATGAGGAATGGATCACTTTCTTTATTTAAAAACAACTCAAAATTGTCAAACCATAGCGTGTACGACCTTGGAGATCTGGCAGAATATTCACAGTAAGCTACTCTAGCGTTTGTGTTCCGAATTTCGATTCGATTTTTGCGCCAAGTAACTTATCTTGGCATTATTCAATGCGGAATTGATCACTTTCTTTATTTAAAAATAACTCGAAATTGTCAAACCATGGCTTGTACTCTCCCCTTAGAGATCTAGCAGAATTTGCAATGTAAGCTACTCTAGCCTTTGTGGTCCGAATTTCCATGCGGTTTTTGCGCCAAGTAACTTATATTAGTATTATTCAGTGACGAATGGATCACTTTCTTAATTTAAAATTAACCCGAAATTGTCAAATCATGGCGTGTACTATCCCCTTAGAGATCTGGCAGAATTTGCAGAGTAAGCTAATCTAGCGTTTTTGGTCCGAATTTCGATGCGGTTTTTGCGTCATGTAACTTATCTTGGCATTATTCAATGCAGAATGGATCACTTTCTTTATTTAAAAATAACTCGAAATTGTCAAATCATGGCGTCTACTATCCCCTAGAGATCTAGCAGAATTTGCAATGTAAGCTACTCTAACGTTTTTTGTCCAAATTTCGATGCGGTTTTTGCGTCGAGTAACTTATATAAGCATTATTCAATGAGGAATGGATCAATTTCTTTATTTAAAAATAACTCAAAATTGTCAAACCACGTCGTGTACTATCCCCATAGAGATTTGTGAGAATTTGTAAAGTAAGCTACTCTAACGTTTGCGGTCCGCATTTCGATGCGGTTTTTGCACCAAGTAACTTATATTAGCATTTTTCAATGAGAAATGGATCACTTTCTTTATTTAAAAACAACTCAAAATTGTCAAACCATGGCGTGTACTATCCCTCTAGAGATTTGTGAGAATTTGCAAAGTAAGCTACTCTAGCGTTTGTGGTCCGCATTTCGATGCGGTTTTTGCGCCAATTAACTTATATTAGAATTTTTCAATGAGGAATGGATAACTTTCTTTATTTAAAAAGAACTCAAAATTGTCAAACCATGGTGTGTACTATCCTTTTACAGATCTGGCAGAATTTGCAAAGTAAGCTACTCTAGCGTTTGTGGTCCGAATTTTGATGCGGTTTTTGCGCCAAGTAACTTATATTAGCATTATTCATTGAGGAATGGATCACTTTCTTTATTTAAAAATAACTCGAAATTGTCAAATCATAGCGTGTACTATCCCCTCGAAGATCTGGCAGAATTTGCAAAGTAAGCTACTCTAGCGTTTGTGGTCCGAATTTTGATGCAATTTTTGCGTCAAGTAACTTATCTTGGCATTATTCAATGCGGAATAGATCACTTTCTTTATTTTAAAATAACTCGAAAGTGTCATACCATGGCGTGTACTATCCCCTTAGAGATCTAGCAGAATTTGCAATGTAAGCTACTCTAGCGTTTGTGGTCCGAATTTCCATGCGGTTTTTGCGTCAAATAACTTATATTAGCATTATTCAATGAGGAATGGATCACTTTCTTTATTTAAAACTTACTCGAAATTGTCAAACCATGGCGTGTACTATCCCCTTGGAGATCTGGCAGAATTTGCAAAGTAAGCTACTCTATCGTTTGTGGTCCGAATTTCAATGCGGTTTTTGTGCCAAGTAACTTATATGAGCATTATTCTTTGAGGAATGGATTACTTTTTTAATTTAAAAATAACACGAAATTTTCAAATCATGGCGTGTACTATCCCCTTAGAGATCTGGTAGAATTTGTAAAGTAAGCTAATCTAGCATTTGTTGTACGAATTTCGATGTGGTTTTTGCGCCAAGTATCTTATCTTGGCATTATTCAATGCGGATTGGATCACTTTCTTTATTTAAAAATAACTCAAAATTGTCAAACCATGGCGTGTACTATCCCCTTAGAGATTTGTGAGAATTTGCAAAGTAAGCTACTCTAGCGTTTGTGGTCCGCATTTCGATGCGGTTTTTGCGCCAATTAACTTATATTAGCATTTTTCAATGAGGAATGGATCACTTTCTTTATTTAAAAACAACTCAAAATTGTCAAACCATGGTGTGTACTATCCCCTTAGAGATCTGGCAGAATTTGCAAAGTAAGCTACTCTAGTGTTTGTGGTCCGAATTTCTATGCGGTTTTTGCGCCAAGTAACTTATATTATCATTATTCATTGAGGAAAGGATTACTTTCTTTATTTAATAATAACTCGAAATTGTCAAACCTTAGCGTGTACTATCCCCTTGGAGATCTGGCAGAATTTGCAAAGTAAGCTACTCTAGCGTTTATGGTCCGAATTTCTATGCGATTTTTGCCCCAAGTAACTTATCTAGGCATTATTCAATGCGGAATGGATCACTTTCTTTATTTAAAAATAACTCGAAATTGACAAACCATAGCGTGTACTATCCCCTTGAAGATCTGGCAGAATTTGCAAAGTAAGCTACTCTAGCGTTTGTGGTCCGAATTTCTATGCGATTTTTGCCCCAAGTAACTTATCTTGGCTTTATTCAATGCGGAATGGATCAATTTCTTTATTTGAAAATAACTTAAAAATTGTCAAACCATGGTGTGTACTATCTCCTCAGAGATCTAGCAGAATTTGCAATGTAAGCTACTCTAGCGTTTGTGGTCCGCATTTCCATGCGGTTTTTGCGCCAAGTAACTTATATTAGCATTATTTAGTGAGGAATTGATCGCTTTATTTAAAAATAACTCGAAATTATCAAACCATGGCGTGTACTATCCTCTTAGAGATCTGGCAGAATTTGCAAAGTAAGCTACTCTAGCGTTTGTGGTCCAAATTTCCATGCGATTTTTGCGCCAAGTAACTTATATTAGCATTATTCAATGAGGAATAGATCGCTTTCTTTATTTAAAAATAACTCGAAATTGTCAAACCATGGCGTGTACTATCCCTTTAGTGATCTGGCAGAATTTTCAAAGTAAGCTATTCTAGCGTTTGTGGTTCGAATTTTGATGCTGTTTTTGCGCCAAGTAACTTATATTAGCATTATTCAATGAGGAATGGATAACTTTCTTTGTTTAAAAATAACTAGAAATTGTCAAACCATGGCGTGTACTATCCCCTTAGAGATTTGACAGAATTTGCAAAGTAAGCTACTCTAGCGTTTCTGGTGCGAATTTCGATGCGGTTTTTGCGTCAAGTAACTTATCTTATCTTTATTCAACGCGGAATGGATCACTTTCTTTATTTAAAAATAACTCGAAGTTGTCAATCCATGGCGTGTACTATCCCCTTAGAGATCTAGCAGAATTTGCAATGTAAGCTACTCTAGCGTTTGTGGTCCGAATTTCGATGCGGTTTTTGCGCCAAGTAACTTATATGAGCATTATTCTATCAGGAATGGATCAGTTTCTTTATTTTAAAACAACTCAAAATTGTCAAACCATGGCGTGTACTATCCCCTTAGAGATTTGTGAGAATTTGCAAAGTAAACTACTCTAGCGTTTGTGGTCCGCATTTCGATGCGATTTTTGCGCCAAGTTACTTATATTAGCATTATTCAATGAGGAATGGATCACTTTCTTTATTTAAGAATACCTCGAAATTGTCAAACCATGGCGTGTAATATCCCCCTAGAGATCTGACAGAATTTGCAAAGTAAGCTACTCTAGCCTTTGTGGTCCGAATTTCGATACGGTTTTTGCGCCTAGTAACTTATATTAGCATTATTCAATGAGGAATGGATCACTTTTTTTATTTAAAAATAAGTCAAATTTGTCAAACCATGGCGTGATACCCTTAGAGATCTGGCAGAATTTGCAAAGTAAGCTACTCTAACGTTTGTGGTCCGAATTTTGATGCGATTTTTGCGTCTAGTAACTTATCTTGGCATCATTCAATGCGGAATGGATCACTTTTTTTTAAAAAAATATCTCGAAATTGTCAAACAATGGCGTGTACTATCCCCTAAGAGATCTAGCAGAATTTGCAATGTAAGCTACTCTAGCGTTTGTGGTCCGAATGTCGATGCGGTTTTTGCGCCAAGTAACTTATATGAGCATTATTCGATTAGGAATGGATCAGTTTCTTTATTTTAAAACAACTCAAAATTGTGAAAACAATGGCGTGTACTATCCCCTTAGATATCTGGTAGAATTTGCAAAGTAAGCTACTCTAGCGTTTATGGTCAGAATTTCGAAGCGGTTTTTGCGCCATGTAACTTATATTAGCATTATTCAATAAGGAATGAATCACTTTCTTTATTTAAAAATAACAAAAATTTCGTCTAACCTTGGCGTGTATTATCTCCCTAGAGATCTGGTAGAATTTGCAAAGTAAGCTACTCTAGCGTTTGTGGTGCGAATTTCAATGCGGTTTTTGCGCCAAGTAACTTATATTAGCATTAATAAGTGACGAATGGATAACTTTCTTTGTTTAAAAATAACTCAAAATTGTCAAACCATGGCGTGTACTATCCCCTTAGAGATTTGGCAGAATTTGCAAATTAAGCTACTCTAGCGTTTGTGGTCCGAATTTCGATATGGTTTTTGCGCCAAAAAACTTATATTAGCATTATTCAATGCGGAATGAATCACTTTCTTTATTTAAAAATAACTTAAATTTGTCAAACCATGGCGTGTACTATCCCCTAAGAGATCTCGCAGAATTTGCAAAGTAAGCTACTATAGCGTTTGTGGTCCGAATTTCGATGCGATTTTTGCGCCAAGTAACTTATCTTGACATAATTCTATGACGAATGGATCACTTTCTTTATCTAAAAATAACTCGAAATTGTCAAACCATGGCGTGTACAATCCTCTTATAAATCCGGCAGAATTTACAAAATAAGCTACTCTAGCGTTTGTGGTCCGAATTTCGATGCGGTTTTTGCGCCAAGTAACTTATATTAGCATTATTCAATGAGGAATGGATCACTTTTTTTATTTAACAATAAGTCAAATTTGTCAAACCATGGCGTGATACCCTTAGAGATCTGGCAGAATTTGCAAAGTAAGCTACTCTAACGTTTGTGGTCCGAATTTCGATGCGATTTTTGCGCCAAGTAACTTATATTGGCATTATTCAAATGTGGAATAGATCACTTTCTTTATTTAAAAATAACTCAAAATTGTCAAACCATGGCGTGTACAATCCCCTTAGAGATCTGGCAGAATTTGCAAAGTAAGCTACTCTAGCGTTTGTGGTTGGAATTTCGAAGCGGTTTCTTGCCCTAAGTAACTTATATTAGCATTATTCAATAAGGAACGAATCAATTTCTTTATTGAAAAATAACAAAAAATTCGTCAAACCTTGGCGTGTACTATCCCCTTAGAGATCTAGCAGAATTTGCAAAGTAAGCTACTCTAGCATTTGTGGTCCGAATTTCGATGCGGTTTTGCGCCAAGTAACTTATATTTGCATTATTCAATGAGGAATGGATCACTTTCTTTATTTTAAAATAACTAGATATTGTCAAACCACGGCGTGTACTATCCCCTCAGAGATATGGCAGAAATTGCAAAGTAAGCTACTCTAGCGTTTGTGGTCCGAATTTCGATGCGGTTTTTGCGCCAAGTAACTTATATAAGCATTATTCAATGAAGAATGGATCACTTTCTTTAAAAAAAAAAAAACTCGAAATTGTCAAACCTTGGCGTGTACTATTCCCTTAGAGATCTGGCACAATTTGCAAAGTAAGCTACTCTAGCGTTTGTGGTCCGAATTTCGATGCAGTTTTTGCGCCAAGTAACTTATATTAGCATTATTCAGTGACGAATGGATCACTTTCTTTATTTAAAAATAACTCGAAATTGTCAAACCATGGCGTGTACAATCCCCTTAGAGATCTGGCAGAATTTGCAAATTAAGCTACTCTAGCGTTTGTGGTCCGAATTTCGATACGGTTTTTGCGCCAAGTAAATTATATTTAATTATTCAATGAGGAATTGATCACTTTCTTTATATAAAAATAACTCAAAATTGTCAAACCATGCGAGTACTATCCCCTTAGCGATTTGACAGACTTTGCGATGTAAGTTACTCAAGCGTTTGTGGTCTGAATTTCGATGCGGTTTTTGCGCCGAGTAACTTATATTTGCATTATTCAATGAGGAATGGATCACTTTCTTTATTTTAAAATAACTTGAAATTGTCAAACCACGGCGTGTACTATCCCCTTAGAGATCTGGCAGAATTTGCAAAGTAAGCTACTCTATCAATTGTGGTCCGAATTTCAATGCGGTTTTTGCGCCAAGTAACTTATATGAGCATTATTCTATGAGGAATGGATCACTTTATTTATTTTAAGAAACTCAAATTTGTCAAACCATTGCGTGTACTATCCCCTTAGAGATCTGGCAGAATTTGCAAAGTAAGCTACTCTAGCATTTGTGGTCCGAATTTCGAAGCGGTTCTTGCGCAAGTAACTTATATTAGCATTATTCAATAAGGAATGAATCACTTTATTTATTACAAAACAACTCAAAATTGTCAATCCATGGCGTGTACTATCCCCTTAGAGATCTGGCAGAATTTGCAAAGTAAGCTACTCTAGCGTTTGTGGTCCGAACTTCGATGCGGCTTTTGCGCCAAGTAACTTATATTAGCATTATTCAGTGAAGAATGGATCACTTTCTTTATTTAAAAATAACTCGAAATTGTCAAACCATGGCGTGTACTATCCCCTAAGAGATCTGGCACAATTTGCAAAGTAAGCTACTATAGCGTTTGTGGTCCGAATTTCGATGTGGTTTTTGCGCCAAGTATTTTATATTAGCATTATTCAGTGACGATTGGATCACTTTCTTTATTTAAAAATAACTCGAAATTGTCAAACCATGGCGTGTACTATCCCCTTAGAGATCTGACAGAATATGCAAATTGAGCTACTCTAACGTTTGTGGTCCAAATTTCCATGCGGTTTTTGCACCAAGTAACTTATATTAGCATTGTTCAATGAGGAATGGAGCACTTTCTTTTTTTAACAACTCAAAATTGTCAAACTATGGCGTGTACTATCCCCTTAGAGATCTGGCAGAATTTGCAAAGTAAGCTACTCTAGCGTTTGTGGTCCGAATTTCGAAGCGGTTTTTGCGCCAAGTAACTTATATTAGCATTATTCAATGAGGAATTGATCACTTTCTTTATTTAAAAATAACTTAAATTTGTCAAACCATGCGTGTACTATCCCCTTAGAGATCTGGCAGAATTTGCAATGTAAGCTACTCTAGTATTTGTGGTCCGAATTTCGATGCAGTTTTTGCGCCAAGTAACATATATTAGCATTATTCTGTGAAGAAATGGATCACTTTCTTTATCTAAAAATAACTCGAAATTTTCAAAGCATGCGTGTACTATCCCCTTAGAGATCTGGCAGAATTTGCAAATTAAGCTACTCTAGCGTTTGTGTTCAGAATTTCGATACGGTTTTTGCGCCAAGAAACTTATATTAGTATTATTCAATTAGGAATTGATCACTTTCTTTATTTAAAAATAACTTGAAATTGTCAAACCATGGCGTGTACTACCCCCTTATAGATCTGGAAGAATTTGCAAATTAAGCTACTTAAGCGTTTGTGGTCCAAATTTCCATGCGGTTTTTGCGCCAAGTAACTTATATTCGCATTGTTCAATGAGGAATGGAGCACTTTATTTATTTAAAAACTCAAAATATTCAAACCATGGCGTGTACTATCCCCTTAGAGATCAGGCAGAATTTGCAAAGTAAGCTACTCTAGCGTTTGTGGTCCGAATTTTGAAGCGGTTTTTGCGCCAAGTATCTTATATTAAAATTATTCAATAAGAAGCGAATCACTTTCTTTATTTAAAAATAACAAAAAATTCGTCAAACCTTGGCGTGTACTGTTCCCTTAGAGATCTGGCAGATTTTGCAAAGTAAGCTACTCTAGCATTTGTGGTCCCAATTTCGATGCGGTTTTTACTCCAAATAACTTATATTAGCATTATCCAGTGACGAATGGATCACTTTCTTTATTTAAAAATAACTCGAAATTGTCAAACCATGGCGTGTACTATCCCTTTAGAGATCTGGCAGAATTTGCGAATTAAGCTGCTCTAGCGTTTGTGGTCCGAATTTCGGTATGGTTTTTGCGCCAAGTAAATTAAATTTAAATTATTCAATGAGGAATTGATCACTTTCTTTATTTAAAAATAAGTCAAAATTGTCAAACCATGCGTGTACTATCCCCTTAAAGATCTGGCAGAATTTGCAATGTAAGTTACTCTTGCGTTTGTGTTCTGAATTTCGATGCGGTTTTTGCGCCAAGTAATTTATATTTGCATTATTCAATGAAGAATGGATCACTTTCTTTATTTTAAAATAACTTGAAATTGTCAAATCACGGCGTGTACTATCCCCTCAGAGATCTGGCAGAATTTGCAAAGTAAGCTACTCTATCGTTTGTGGTCCGAATTTCAATGCGGTTTTTGCGCCAAGTAACTTATATGAGCATTATTCTATGAGGAATGGATCACTTTATTTATTTTAAAAAACTCAAAATTGTCAAACCATTGCGTGTACTATCCCCTTAGAGATCTGGCAGAAGTTACAAAGTAAGCTACTCTAGCGTTTGTGGTCCGAATTTCGATGTGGTTCTTGCTCAAGTAACTTATATTAGCATTATTCAATAAGGAAAGAATCACTTTCTTTATTTCAAAACAACTCAAAATTGTCAATCCATGGCGTGTACTATCCCCTTAGAGATCTGGCAGAATTTGCAAAGTAAGCTACTCTAGCGTTTGTGGTCTGAATTTCGATGCGGTTTTTGCGCCAAGTAACTTATATTAGCATTATTCAATGAAGAATGGATCACTTTCTTAATTTAAAAATAACTTGAAATTGTCAAACCATGGCGTGTATTATCCCCTTAGAGATCTAGCACAATTTGCAAACTAAGCTACTCTAGCGTTTGTGGTCCGAATTTCGATGCGGTTTTTGCGCCAAGTAACTTATATTAGCATTATTCAGTGACGAATGGATCACTTTCTTTATTTAAAAATAACTCGAAATTGTCAAACCATGGCGTGTACTATCCCTTTAGAGATCTGGCAGAATTTGCGAATTAAGCTGCTCTAGCGTTTGTGGTCCGAATTTCGGTATGGTTTTTGCGCCAAGTAAATTAAATTTAAATTATTCAATGAGGAATTGATCACTTTCTTTATTTAAAAATAAGTCAAAATTGTCAAACCATGCGTGTACTATCCCCTTAAAGATCTGGCAGAATTTGCAATGTAAGTTACTCTTGCGTTTGTGTTCTGAATTTCGATGCGGTTTTTGCGCTAAGTAATTTATATTTGCATTATTCAATGAAGAATGGATCACTTTCTTTATTTTAAAATAACTTGAAATTGTCAAATCACGGCGTGTACTATCCCCTCAGAGATCTGGCAGAATTTGCAAAGTAAGCTACTCTATCGTTTGTGGTCCGAATTTCAATGCGGTTTTTGCGCCAAGTAACTTATATGAGCATTATTCTATGAGGAATGGATCACTTTATTTATTTTAAAAAACTCAAAATTGTCAAACCATTGCGTGTACTATCCCCTTAGAGATCTGCTAGAAGTTACAAAGTAAGCTACTCTAGCGTTTGTGGTCCGAATTTCGATGTGGTTCTTGCGCAAGTAACTTATATTAGCATTATTCAATAAGGAAAGAATCACTTTCTTTATTTCAAAACAACTCAAAATTGTCAATCCATGGCGTGTACTATCCCCTTAGAGATCTGGCAGAATTTGCAAAGTAAGCTACTCTAGCGTTTGTGGTCTTAATTTCGATGCGGTTTTTGCGCCAAGTAACTTATATTAGCATTATTCAATGAAGAATGGATCACTTTCTTTATTTAAAAATAACTTGAAATTGTCAAACCATGGCGTGTATTATCCCCTTAGAGATCTAGCACAATTTGCAAACAAAGCTACTCTAGCGTTTGTGGTCCGAATTTCGATGCGGTTTTTGCGCCAAGTAACTTATATTAGCATTATTCAGTGACGAATGGATCACTTTCTTTATTTAAAAATAACTTGAAATTGTCAAACCATGGCGTGTACTATCCCCTTAAAGATCTGGCAGAATTTTCAAATTAAGCTACTCTAGCGTTTATGGTCCGAATTTCGATACGGATTATGCGCCAAGTAACTTATATTAGCATTATTCAATTAGGAATTGATCACTTTCTTTATTTAAAAATAACTTAAAATTGTCAAACCATGCGTGTACTTTTCCCTTAGAGATCTGGTAGAATTTGCAATGTAAGCTACTATAGCATTTGTGGTCCGAATTTCGATGCGGTTTTTGCGCCAAGTAACATATATTAGCATTATTCAGTGACGGATGGATCACTTTCTTTATTTAAAAATAACTCGAAATTGTCAAACCATCGTGTGTTCTATCCTCTTAGAGATCTAGCAGAATTTGCAAATTAAGCTACTCTAGCGTTCGTGGTCCGAATTTCGATACGGTTTTTACGCCAAGTAACTTATATTAGCATTATTCAATGAGGAATTGATCATTTTCTTTATTTAAAAATAAATCGAAATTGTCAAACCATGGCGTGTACTATCCCCTTAGAGATCAGGCAGAATTTGCAAAGTAAGCTACTCTATCGTTGGTGGTCCGAATTTCAATGCAGATTTTGCGCCAAGTAACTTATATGAGCATTATTTTTTGAGGAATGGATTACTTTCTTTATTTTAAAAAACTCAAAATTGTCAAACCATGGCGTGTATTATCCCCTTAGAGATCTGGCAGAATTTGCAAAGTTAGCTACTCTAGCGTTTGTGGTCCGAATTTCAAAGCGGTTTCTTGTGCCAAGTAACTTATATTAGAATTATTCAATAAGGAACGAATCACTTTCTTTATTTATAAACAACTCAAAAATGTCAAACCATGGCGTGTACTATCCCCTTAGAGATTTGGCAGAATTTGTAAAGTAAGCTACTCTAGCGTTTGTGTTCCGAATTTCGATGCGGTTTTTGCTCCAAGTAACTTATATTAGCATTATTCTATAAGAAATGGATTACTTTCTTTATTTAAAAATACCAAGAAATTGTCAAACCATGGCGTGTACTATCCCCTCAGAGATCTTGCAGAATTTGCAAAGTAAGCAACTCTAGCGTTTGTGGTCCGAATTTCGATTCGGTTTTTGCGCTAAGTATTTTATATTAGCATTATTCAATGAGGAATGGATCACTTTCTTTATTTAAAAATAAAAAGAAATTGTCAAACCATGGCGTGTACTATCCCCTTAAAAATCTGGCAGAATTTGCAAAGTAAGCTACTCTAGCGTTTGTGGTCTAAATTTCTATGCGGTTTTTGCGCTAAGTAACTTGTATTAGCATTATTTAATGAGTAATGGATCACTTTCTTTATTTAAAAATTACTCGTAATTGTCAAACCATGGCGTGTATTATCCCTTAGAGATCTGGCAGAATTTGCAAAGTAAGCTACTCTAGCGTTTGTGGTCCGAATTTCGATGCGGTGTTTGCGCCAAGTAACTAACATGAGCATTAATCTATCAGGAATTGATCACTTTCATTATTTTAAAACAGCTCAAAATTGTCAAACCATAACGTGTACTATCCCCTTAGAGATTTGGCTGAATTTGCAAAGTAAGCTACTCTAGCGTTTGTGGTCCGAATTTCGAAGCGGTTTTTGCGCCAAGTAACTTATATAAGCATTATTCAATAAGGATTTCGTTGCGGTTTTTGCGCCAAGTAACTTATATTAGCATTATTCAATAAGGAACGAATCACTTTCTTTATTTAAAAATAACAAAAAATTGTCAAACCTGGGCGTGTACTATCCCCTTATGGATCTGGCAGAATTTGCAAAGTAAGATACTCTAGCGTTTGTGGTCCGAATTTCGATGCGGTTTTTGCGTCAAGTAACTTATATTAGCATTATTCAGTGAGGAATGGATCACTTTCTTTATTTAATAATAACTCGAAATTGTCAAACCATGGAGTGTACTATCCCCTTGGAGATCTAGCAGAATTTCAATGTAAACTACTCTAGCGTTTGTGGTCTGAATTTCCATGCGGTTTTTGCACCATGTAACTTATATTAGCATTATTCAGTGACGAATGGATCACTTTCTTTATTTAAAAACTCGAAATTGTCAAACCATGGCGTGTACTATCCCCTTAGAGATCTGGCAGAATTTCCAAACTAAGCTACTCTAGCGTTTGTGGTCAGAATTTCGATGCGGTTTTTGCGCCAATTAGCTTATATTAGCATTATTCAATAAGGAATGGATCACTTTCTTTATTTAAAACTAACTTGAAATTGTCAAACCATGGCGTGTACTATCCCCTTAGAGATCTGGCAGAATTTGCAAAGTAAGTTACTCTATCGTTGGTGGTCTGAATTTCAATGCGGTTTTTGCGCCAAGTAACTTATATGAGCATTATTCTTTGAGGAATGGATTACTTTCTTTATTTTAAAAAATTCAAAATTGTCAAACCATGGCGTGTACTATCCCCTTAGAGATCTAGCAGAATTTGCAAAGTTAGTTACTCTAGCGTTTGTGGTACGAATTTCAAAGCGGTTTCTTGCGCCAAGTAACTTATATTAGAATTATTCAAGAAGAAATGGATTACTTTCTTTATTTAAAAATAACAAGAAATTGTTAAACCATGGCGTGTACTATCCCCTTAGAGATATGGCAGAATTTGCAAAGTAGGTTACTCTAGCGTTTGTTGTCCGAATTTCGATTCGGTTTTTGCGCTAAGTAACTTATATTAGCATTATTCAGTGACGAATGGATCACTTTCTATATCTAAAAATAACTCAAAATTGTCAAACCATGGCGTGTACTATCCCCTTATAGATCTGGCAGAATTTGCAAAGTATGCTACTCTAGCGTTTGTGGTCCAAATTTCCATGCGGTTTTTACGCCTAGTAAGTTATATTAGCATTGTTCAATGAGGAATGGAGCACTTTCTTTATTTAAAATCTCGAAATTGTCAAACCATGGCGTGTACTATCCCCCTTCGAGATCTGGCAGAATTTCCAAACTAAGCTACTCTAGCGTTTGTGGTCCGAATTTCGATGCGTCTTTTGCGCCAAGTAGCTTATATTAGCATTATTCAATGAGGAATGGATCACTTTCTTTATTTAAAAATAATAAAAAAATTGTCAAACCATGCCGTGTACTATCCCCTTAGAGATCTGGCAGAATTTGCAAAGTAAGCTACTCTAGCGTTTGTGGTCTGAATTTCTATGCAGTTTTTGCGCTAAGTAACTTATATTAGCATTATTTAATGAGTAATGGATCACTTTCTTTACTTAAAAATAACTCGAAATTGTCAAACCATGGCGTGTACTATCCCTTAGAGATCTGGCAGAATTTTCAAAGTAAGCTACTCTAGCGTTTGTGGTCTGAATTTCGATGCGGTGTTTGCGCAAAGTAACTTATATGAGCATTACTCTATCAGGAATTGATCACTTCCATTATTTTAAAATAGCACAAAATTGTCAAACCATGACGTGTACTATCCCCTTAGAGATCTGGCTGAATTTGCAAAGTAAGCTACTCTAGCGTTTGTGGTCCGAGTTTCGAAGCGGTTTTTGCGCCAAGTAACTCATATAAGCATTATTCAATAAGGATTTCGTTGCGGTTTTTGCGCCAAGTAACTTATATTAGCATTATTCAATAAGAAAGAATCACATTCTTTATTTAAAAATAACAAAAAATTGTCAAACCTGGGCGTGTACTATCCCCTTAGGGATCTGGCAGAATTTGCAAAGTATGCTACTTTAGCGTTTGTGGTCCGAATTTCGATGCGGTTTTTGCGCCAAGTAACTTATATTAATATTATTCAATGAGGAATGGATCACTTTCTTTATTTAAAAATAACACGAAATTGTCAAACCATGGCGTGTACTATCCATTTATAGATCTGGCAGAATTTGCAAATTAAGTTACTCTAGCGTTTGTGGTCCGAATTTCGATACGGTTTTTGAGCCAATTAACTTATATTAGCATTATTCAATGAGGAATTGATCACTTTCTTTATTTAAAAATTTCTCAAAATTATCAAACCATGTGTGTACTATCCCTTTAGAGATCTGGCAGAATTTGCAATGTAAGCTACTCTAGCGTTTGTGGTCTGAATTTAGATGCGGTTTTTGCGCCAAGTAACTCATATAAGCATTATTCAATAAGGATTTCGTTGCGGTTTTTGCGCCAAGTAACTTATATTAGCATTATTCAATAAGAAAGAATCACATTCTTTATTTAAAAATAACAAAAAATTGTCAAACCTGGGCGTGTACTATCCCTTTAGGGATCTGGCAGAATTTGCAAAGTATGCTACTTTAGCGTTTGTGGTCCGAATTTCGATGCGGTTTTTGCGCCAAGTAACTTATATTAATATTATTCAATGAGGAATGGATCACTTTCTGTATTTAAAAATAACACGAAATTGTCAAACCATGGCGTGTACTATCCATTTATAGATCTGGCAGAATTTGCAAATTAAGTTACTCTAGCGTTTGTGGTCCGAATTTCGATACGGTTTTTGAGCCAATTAACTTATATTAGCATTATTCAATGAGGAATTGATCACTTTCTTTATTTAAAAATTTCTCAAAATTATCAAACCATGTGTGTACTATCCCTTTAGAGATCTGGCAGAATTTGCAATGTAAGCTACTCTAGCGTTTGTGGTCTGAATTTAGATGCGGTTTTTGCGCCGAGTAACTTATATAAGCATTATTCAATGAGAAATTGATCGCTTTCTTTATTTAAAAATAACTCGAAATTGTCAAACCATGGCGTGTACTATCCTCTTAGAGATCTGGCAGAATTTACAAAGAAAGATACTCCAGCGTTTGTGGTCCGAATTTCGATGCGGTTTTGCGCCAAGTAACTTATATTAGCATTATTCAGTGACAAATGGATTACTTTCTTTATTTAAAAATAACTCGAAATTGTCAAACCATGGCGAGTACTATCCCCTTAGAGATCTGGCAGAATTTGCAAATTAAGCTACACTAGCGTTTGTGGTCCGAATTTTGTTACGGTTTTTGCGCCAAATTACTTATATTAGCATTATTCAATGAGGAATTGATCACTTTCTTTATTTAAAAATAACTCAAAATTGTCAAACCATGCGTGTACTATCCCTTTGGAGATCTAGCAGAATTTGCAATGTAAGCTACTCTAGCATTTGTGGTCCGAATTTCGATGCGGTTTTTGCGCCAAGTAACATATATTAGCTTTATTCAGTGACGAATGGATCACTCTCTTTATTTAAAAATAACTCGAAATTGTCAAACCATCGCGTGTACTATCCCCTTAGAGATCTGGCAGAATTTGCAAATTAAGCTACTCTAGCGTTTGTGGTCCGAATTTCGATACGGTTTTTGCGCCAAGTAACTTATATTAGCATTATTCAGTGACGAATGGATCACTTTCTATATCTAAAAATAACTCAAAATTGTCAAACCATGGCGTGTACTATCCCCTTAATGATCTGGCAGAATTTGCAAAGTAAGCTACTCTAGCGTTTGTGGTCCGAATTTCGATGTGGTTTTTTGCGCCAAGTAACTTATATTAGCATTATTCAATGAGGAAATGGATCACATTCTTTATTTAAAAATAACAAGAAATTGTTAAACCATGGCGTGTACTATCCCCTTAGAGATCTTGCAGAATTTGCAATGTAAGCTACTCTACCGTTTGTGGTCTTAATTTAGATGCGGTTTTTGCACCGAGTAACTTATATAAGCATTATTCAATGGGAAATTGATCGCTTTCTTTATTTAAAAATAACTCGAAATTGTCAAACCCTGGCGTGTACTATCCCCTTAGAGATCTGGCAGAATTTGGAAAGTAAGCTACTCTAGCGTTTGTGGTCCGAATTTCGATGCGGTTTTTGCGCCAAGTAACTTATATTAGCATTATTCAGTGACGAATGGATTACTTTCTTTATTTAAAAATAACTCGAAATTGTCAAACCATGGCGTACCCTTAGAGATCTGGCAGAATTTGCAAATTAAGCTACTCTAGCGTTTGTGTTCCGAATTTCGATACGGTTTTGCGCCAAGTAATTTATATTAGCATTATTCAATGAGGAATTGATCACTTTCTTTATTTAAAAATAACTATAAATTGTCAAACCATGGCGTGTACTACCCCTTATAGATCTGGCAGAATTTGCAAAGTAAGCTACTCTAGCGTTAGTGGTCTGAATTTCCATGCGGTTTTTGCGACAAGTAACTTATATTAGCATTATTCAGTGACGAATGGATCACTTTCTTTATTTAAAAATAAATCCAAATTGTCAAACCATGGCGTGTACTATCCATTTATAGAGCTGGCAGAATTTGCAAATTAAGTTTCTCTAGCGTTTGTGGTCCGAATTTCGATACAGTTTTTGCGCCAATTAACTTATATTAGCATTATTCAATGAGGGATTGACCACTTTCTTTATTTTAAAATTACTCAAAAGTGTCAAACCATGCGTGTACTATCCCTTTAGAGATCTGGCAGAATTTGCAATGTAAGGTACTCCAGCGTTTGTAGTCTTAATTTCTATGCGGTTTTTGCGCCGAGAAACTTATATTAGCATTATTCAATGAGGAATAGATCACTTTATTTATTTAAAAATAACTCGAAATAATCAAACCATGGCGAGTACTATCCCCTTAGAGATCTGGCAGAATTTGCAAAGTAAGCTACTCTATCGTTTGTGGTCCGAATTTCAATGCGGTTTTTGCGCCAAGTAACTTATATGAGCATTATTCTATGAGGAATGGATTACTTTATTTAAAAAAATGCAAAATTGTTAAACCATGGCGTGTACTATCCTCTTAGAGATTTGGCAGAATTTGCAAAGTAAGCTACTCAACCGTTAATGGTCCGAATTTCGATGCGATTTTTGCGCCAAGTAACTTATATTAGCATTATTCTATGAGGAATGGATATCTTTCTTTATTTAAAAATAACTCGAAATTGTCAAACCATGGCGTGTACTATCTCCTTAGAGATATGGCAGAATTTGCAAAGTAAGCTACTCTAGCGTTTGTGGTCCGAATTTCGATGTAGTTTTTTGCGCCAAGTAACTTATATTAGCATTATTCAATGAGGAATGGATCATATTCTTTATTTAAAAATAACAAGAAATTGTTAAACCATGGCGTGTACTATCCCCTTAGAGATCTTGCAGAATTTGCAAAGGAAGCTACTCTAGCGTTTGTGGTCCGATTTTCGATGCGGTTTTTGCGCCAAGTAACTTATATTAGCATTATTCATTGAGGAATGGATCACTTTCTTTATTTAAAACTAACTCGAAATTGTCAAACCATGGCGTGTACCCTTAGAGATCTGGCAGAATTTGCAAAGTAAGCTACTCTAGCGTTTGTGGTACGAATTTCGATGCGGTTTTTGCGTCAATTAACTTATATTGGCATTATTCAGTGAGAAATGGATCACTTTCTTTATTTAATAATAACTCGAAATTGTCAAACCATGGCGTGTACTATCCCCTTAGAGATCTAGCAGAATTTGCAATGTAAGCTACTCTAACGTTTGTGGTCTGAATTTCCATGCGGTTTTTGCGCCAAGTAACTTATATTAGCATTATTTAGTGATGAATGGATCACTTTCTTTATTTAAAAATAACTCGAAATTGTCAAACCATGACGTGTACTATCCATTTAGAGATATGTCAGAATATGCAAATTAAGTTACTCTAGCGTTTGTGGTCCGAATTTAGATACGGTTTTTTCGCCAATTAACTTATATTAGCATTATTCAATGAGGAATTGATCACTTTCTTTATTTAAAAATTTCTCAAAATTATCAAACCATGTGTGTACTATCCCTTTAGAGATCTGGCAGAATTTGCAATGTAAGCTACTCTAGCGTTTGTGGTCTGAATTTAGATGCGGTTTTTGCGCCGAGTAACTTATATAAGCATTATTCAATGAGAAATTGATCGCTTTCTTTATTTAAAAATAACTCGAACTTGTCAAACCATGGCGTCTACTATCCCCTTAGAGATCTGGTAGAATTTGGAAAGTAAGATACTCCAGCGTTTGTGGTCCGAATTTCGATGCGGTTTTTGCGCCAAGTAACTTATATTAGCATTATTCAGTGACGAATGGATTACTTTCTTTATTTAAAAATAACTCGAAATTGTCAAACCATGGCGTACCCTAAGAGATCTGGCAGAATTTGCAAATTAAGTTACTCTAGCGTTCGTGTTCCGAATTTCGATACGGTTTTCGCGCCAATTAACTTATACTAGCATTATTCAATGAGGGATTGATCACTTTCTATATTTTAAAATCACTCAAAAGTGTCAAACCATGCGTGTACTATCCCATAAGAGATCTGGCAGAATTTGCAATGTAAGCTACTCTAGCGTTTGTGGCCCGAATTTGGATGTGATTTTTGCGCCAAGTAACTTATATTAGCATTATTCAATGAGGAAAGGATAAGTTTCTTTATCTAAAAATAACTCGAAATTATCAAACCATGGCGTGTACTATCCCCTTAGAGATCTGGCAGAATTTGCAAAGTAAGCTACTCTATCGTTTGTGGTCCGAATTTCAATGCGGTTTTTGCGCCAAGTAACTTATATGAGCATTATTCTATGCGGAATGGATTACTTTATTTAAAAAAATGCAAAATTGTCAAACCATGGCGTGTACTATCCTCTTAGAGATCTGGCAGAATTTGCAAAGTAAGCTACTCTACCGTTTCTGGTCCGAATTTCGATGCGATTTTTGCGCCAAGTAACTTATATTAGCATTATTCAAGGAGGAATGGATCTCTTTCTTTATTTAAAAATAACTCAAATTTGTCAAACCATGGCGTGTACAGTCCCCTTAGAGATCTGGCAGAATTTGCAAAGTAAGCTACTCTAGCGTTTGTGGTCCGAATTTCGATGCGGTTTTAGCGCCAATTAACTTATATTAGCATTATTCAATGGGGAATAGATCACTATCTTTATTTAAAAATAGCCCGAAATTGTCAAACCATGACTGCACTATCCCCTTAGAGATCTGGCAGAATTTGCAAAGTACGCTACTCTAGCGTTTGTGGCCCGAATATCGATGCAGTTTTTGCGCCAAGTAACTTATATTAGTATTATTCAATAAGGAATAGATCACTTTCTTATTTAAAATAACAAGAAATCATCAAACCATGGCGTGTACTATCCCCATAGAGATCTGGCAGAATTTGCAAAGTAAGCTACTCTAGCGTTTGTGATCCGAATTTCGATGCGGTTTTTGCGCCAAGTAACTTATATTAGCATTATTCAATGTGGAATGGCTCACTATCTTTATTTAAAAATAGCGCGAAATTGTCAAACCATGACAGCACTATCCCCTTAGACATCTGGCAGAATTTGAAAAGTACGCTACACTAGCGTTTGTGGTCTGAATATCGATGCGGTTTTTGCGCCAAGTAACTTATATTAGCATTATTCAACGAGGAATTGATCACTATCTTTATTTAAAAATAGCCCGAAATTGTCAAACCATAACAGCACTATCCCCTTAGAGATCTGGCAGAATTTGCAAAGTAAGCTACTAAGCGTTTGTGGTCCGAATATCGATGTGGTTTTTGGGCCAAATAACTTATATTAGCATTATTCAATGAGGAATGGATCTCTTTCTTTATTTAAAAATAACTCAAAATTGTCAAACCATGGCGTGTACAATCCCCTAAGAGATCTGGCAGAATTTGCAAAGTAAGCTACTCTAGCGTTTGTGATTCGAATTTCGATGCGGTTTTTGCGCCAAGTAACTCATATTAGCTTTATTCAATGAGGAATAGATCACTATCTTTATTTTAAAATAGCCCGAAATTGTCAAACCATGACAGCACTATCCCCTTAGAGATCTGGAAGAAATTTGCAAAGTACGCTACTCTAGCGTTTGTGGTCCGAATTTCGAAGCGGTTTTTGCGCCAAGTAACTTTTATTAGCATTATTCAGGGACGAACGGATCACTTTCTTAATTTAAAAAAAACTCAAAATTGTCAAACCATGGCGTGTACTATCCCCTTAGAGATCTGACAGAATTTGCAAAGTAAGCTACTCTAGCGTTTCTGGTCCGAATTTCGATGCGATTTTTGCGCCAAGTAACTTATATTAGTATTATTCATTGAGGAATGGATCCCTTTGTTTATTTAAAATTAACTCAAAATTGTCAAACCATGGCGTGTACTATCCCCTTAGAGATCTGGCAGAATTTGCAAAGTAAGCTACTCTACTATTTGTGGTCCGAATATCGATGCGGTTTTTGCGCCAAGTAACTTATATTAGCATTATTCAATAAGGAATAGATCACTTTCTTATTTAAAATAACAAGAAATTGTCAAACCATGGCGTGTACTATCCCTTCAGAGATCTGGAAGAATTTGCAAAGTAAGCTACTCTAATGTTTGTGGTCCGAATATCGATACGGTTTTTGCGCCAAATAACTTATATTAGCATTATTCAATGAGGAATGGATCTCTTTCTTTATTTAAAAATAACTCAAATTTGTCAAACTATGGCGTGTACAATCCCCTTACACATCTGGCAGAATTTGCAAAGTAAGCTACTCTAGCGTTTGTGTTCTGAATTTCGATGCGGTTTTTGCGCCAAGTAACTTATATTAGCATTACTCAATGAGGAATGGATCACTTTCTTATTTAAAATAACTCGAAATTGTCAAACCATGGCGTGTACTATCCCATTAGAGATGTGGCAGAATTTGCAAAGTAAGCTACTCAAGCGTTTGTCGTCCGAATTTCGATGCGCTTTTTGCGCCAAGTAACTTATATTAGCATTATTCAATAAGGAATAGATCACTTTCTTATTTAAAATAACAAGAAATTGTCAAAACCATGGCGTGTACTATCCCTTTAGAGATCTGGCAGAATTTGCAAAGTAAGCTACTCTATCGTTTATGGTCCGAATTTCGATGCGGTTTTTGCGACAAGTAACTTATATTAGCATTATTCAATGAGGAATGGATCACTTTCTGTATTTAAAAATAACTTTAAATATTCAAACATGGCGTGTACTATCCCTTTAGATATCTGGCAGAATTTGCAAAGTAAGCTACTCTAGCGTTTGTGGTCCGAATTTCGATGCGGTTTTTGCGCCAAGTAACTTATATAAGCATTATTCAATGAGGAGAGAATCACATTCTTTATTTAAAAATAACTTAAAATTGTCAAACCATGGCGTGTACTATCCCTTTAGAGATCTGGCAGAATTTGCAAAGTAAGCTACTCTAGTATTTGTGGTCTGAATTTCAATGCGGTTTTTTCGCCAAGTAACTTATCTTCGCATTATTCAATGCGGAACGGATCACTTTCTTCATTTAAAAATAACTCGAAATTGTCAAACCATGGCGTGTACTATCCCCTTAGAGATCTAGCAGAATTTGCAAAGTAAGTTACTCTAGTGATTGTGGTCCGAATTTCGATGCGGTTTTTGCGCCAAGTAACTTATATTAGCATTATTCCATGAGGAATGGATCATTTTCTTTATTTTAAAATAACTCAAAATTGTCAAACCATGGCGTTTACTATCCCCTTAGAGATCTACCAGAATTTGCAAAGTAAGCTACTCAAGCGTTTGTGGTCCGAATTTCGATGCGGTTTTTGCGTTATGTAACTTATGTTAGCATTATTCAATGAGGAATGAATCTCTTTATTTATTTAAAAATAACTCAAAATTGTTAAACCATGGCGTGTACAATCCCCTTAGAGATCTGGTAGAATTTGCAAAGTAAGCTACTCTAGCGTTTGTGGTCCGAATTTCGAAGCGGTTTTTGCGCCAAGTAACTTTTATTAGCATTATTCAGGGACGAACGGATCACTTTCTTAATTTAAAAAAAACTCAAAATTGTCAAACCATGGCGTGTACTATCCCCTTAGAGATCTGACAGAATTTGCAAAGTAAGCTACTCTAGCGTTTCTGGTCCGAATTTCGATGCGATTTTTGCGCCAAGTAACTTATATTAGTATTATTCATTGAGGAATGGATCCCTTTGTTTATTTAAAATTAACTCAAAATTGTCAAACCATGGCGTGTACTATCCCCTTAGAGATCTGGCTGAATTTGCAAAGTAAGCTACTCTACTATTTGTGGTCCGAATTTCGATGCGGTTTTTACGCCAATTAACTTATCTTTGCATTATTCAATGCGGAATGGATCACTTTCTTCATTTAAAAATAGCTAGAAATTGTCAAACCATAGCGTGTACTATCCCTTTAGAGATCTAGCAGAATTTGCAAAGTAAGCTACTCTAGCGATTGTGGTCCAAATTTCGATCCGGTTTTTGCGCGAACTAACTTATATTAGCATTATTCAATGAGGAATGGATCATTTTCTTTAATAAAAAATAACAAGAAATTGTCAAACCAAGGCGTGTACTATCCCCTTAAAGATCCTGCAGAATTTGCAAAGTAAGTTACTCTAGTGATTGTGGTCCGAATTTCTATCCAGTTTTTGCGCCAACTAACTTATATTAGCATTATTCCATGAGGAATGGATCATTTTCTTTATTTAAAAATAACTCAAAATTGTCAAACCATGGCGTTTACTATCCCCTTAGAGATCTACCAGAATTTGCAAAGTAAGCTACTCAAGCGTTTGTGGTCCGAATTTCGATGCGGTTTTTGCGTTATGTAACTTATGTTAGCATTATTCAATGAGGAATGAATCTCTTTATTTATTTAAAAATAACTCAAAATTGTCAAACTATGGCGTGTACAATCCCCTTAGAGATCTGGTAGAATTTGCAAAGTAAGCTACTCTAGCGTTTGTGGTCCGAATTTCGAAGCGGTTTTTGCGCCAAGTAACTTTTATTAGCATTATTCAGGGACGAACGGATCACTTTCTTAATTTAAAAATAACTCAAAATTGTCAAACCATGGCGTGTACTATCCCCTTAGAGATCTGAGAGAATTTGCAAAGTAAGCTACTCTAGCGTTTGTGGTCCGGATTTCAATGCGGTTTTTGCGCCAAGTAACTTATACTAGCATTATTCAATGAGGAATGGATGACTTTATTTATTTAAAAATAATAAGAAATTGTCAAACCATGGTGTGTACTATCCCCTGATAGATCTGGCAGAATTTTCAAAGTAAGCTACTCTAGTGTTTGTGGTCCGAATTTCGATGCGGTTTTTGCGCCAAGTAACTTATATTAGCATTATTCAAAGAGGAATGGATAAATTTCTTTATTTAAAAATAACTCGAAATTGTCAAACCATGGCGTGTACTATCCCCTATGAGATTTGAGAGAATTTGGAAAGTAAGCTACTCTAGCGTTTGTGGTCCGAATTTCGAAGCGGTTTTTGCGCCAAGTAACTTTTATTAGCATTATTCAGGGACGAACGGATCACTTTCTTAATTTAAAAATAACTCAAAATTGTCAAACCATGGCGTGTACTATCCCCTTAGAGATCTGACAGAATTTGCAAAGTAAGCTACTCTAGCGTTTCTGTTCCGAATTTCGATGCGATTTTTGCGCCAAGTAACTTATATTAGTATTATTCATTGAGGAATGGATCCCTTTGTTTATTTAAAATTAACTCAAAATTGTCAAACCATGGCGTGTGCTATCCCCTTAGAGATCTGGCAGAATTTGCAAAGTAAGCTACTCTACTATTTGTGGTCCGAATTTCGATGAGGTTTTTGCGCCAATTAACTTATCTTTGCATTATTCAATGCGGAATGGATCACTTTCTTCATTTAAAAATAGCTAGAAATTGTCAAACCATAGCGTGTACTATCCCCTTAGAGATCTAGCAGAATTTGCAAAGTAAGCTACTCTAGCGATTGTGGTCCGAATTTCGATCCGGTTTTTGCGCGAACTAACTTATATTAGCATTATTCAATGAGGAATGGATCATTTTCTTTAATAAAAAATAACAAGAAATTGTCAAACCATGGCGTGTACTATCCCCTTAAAGATCCCGCAGAATTTGCAAAGTAAGCTACTCTATCGTTTGTGGTCCGGATTTAGATGCGGTTTTTGCGCCAAGTAACTTATACAAGCATTATTGAATGAGGAATGGACGACTTTCTTTATTTAAAAATAATAAGAAATTGTCAAACCATGGCGTGTACTATCCCCTGAGAGATCTGGCAGAATTTTCAAAGTAAGCTACTCAAGTGTTTGTGGTCCGAATTTTGATGCGGTTTTTGCGCCAAGTAACTTATATTAGCATTATTCAAAGAGGAATGGATCAATTTCTTTATTTAAAAATAACTCGAAATTGTCAAACCATGGCGTGTACTATCCCCTAAGAGATTTGAGAGAATTTGCAAAGTAAGCTACTCTTTCGTTTGTGGTCCGAATTTCGATGCGGTTTTTGCGTCAATTAACTTATTTTAGCATTATTCAATGAGGAATGGATCACTTTCCTTATTTAAAAATAACAAGAAATTGTCAAACCATGGCGTGAACTATCCCCTTAGAGATCTGGCAGAATTTGCAAAGTAAGCTACTCTTGCGTTTGTGGTCCGGATTTTGATGCGGTTTTTGCGCCAAGTAACTTATACTAGCATTATTCAATGAGTAATGGATAACTTTCTTTATTTAAAAATAACAAAAAATTGTCAAACCATGACGTGTACTATCCCCTTAGAGAACTGACAGAATTTTCAAAATAAGCTATTTTAGTGTTAGTGGTGCGAATTTCGATGCGATTTTTGCGCCAAGTAACTTATATTAGCATTATTCAATGAGGAATGGATCACTTTCTTTATTTAAAAATAACTCGAAATTGTCAAACCATGGCGTCTACTATCCCCTTAGAGATCTGGCAGAATTTGCAAAGTAAGCTACTCTAGCGTTTGTGGTCCGGATTTTGATGCGGTTTTTGCGCCAAGTAACTTATACTAGCATTATTCAATGAGTAATGGATAACTTTCTTTATTTAAAAATAATAAGAAATTGTCAAAATATGGCGTGTACTATCCCCTTAGAGAAATAACTGAATTTTCTAATTAAGCTACTCTAGCGTTTGTGGTCCGAATTTCGATACGGTTTTTGCGCCAAGTAACTTATATTAGCAATATTCAATGAGGAATGGATCAATTTCTTTATTTAAAAATAACTCGAAATTGTCAAACCATGGCGTGTACTATCCCCTTAGAGATATTTGGAGAATTTGCAAAGTAAGCTACTCTAGCGTTTGTGGTGTGAATTTCGAAGCGGTTTTTGCGCCAAGTAACTAATATTAGCATTATTCAATGTGGAATGAATCACTTACTTTATTTAAAAATAATTTAAAATTGTCAAACCATGGCGTGTACTATCACCTTAGAGATATGGTAGAATTTTCAAAGTAAGCTGCTCTAGCGTTTGTGGTCTGATTTCGATGCGGTTTTTACGCCAAGTAACTTATATTAGCATTAGTCAATGAGGAATGTATCAGTATCATTGTTTAAAAATAACTCGAAATTTTCAAACCATGGCGTGTACGATACCCTTAGAGATTTGGCAGAATTTGCAAAGTAAGCTACTCTAGCGTTTGTGGTCCGAATTTCGATGCGGTTTTTACGCCAAGTAACTTATATTAGTATTATTCAGTAAGAAATTGATCGCTTTCTTTATTTAAAAGGAACTCAAAATTGTCAAACCATGGCGTGTACTATCCCTTTAGAGATCTGGCAGAATTTGCAAAGTAAGCTACTCTAGCGTTTGTGGTCTGAATTTCGATGCGATTTTTGCGCCACGTAACTTATATTAGCATTATTCAATGAGGAATAGATCAATTTCTTTATTTAAAAACAGCTCGAAATTGTCAACCATGGCGTGTACTATCCCCTTAGTGATATGGCAGAATTTGCAAAGTAAGCTACTCTAGCGCTTGTGGTCTGAATTTCGATGCGGTTTTTGCGCCAAGTAACTTATACTAGCATTACTCAGTGAGGAATGGATCACTTTCTTTATTTAAAAATAACTCGAAATTGTCAAACCATGGCGTGTACTATCCCCTTAGAGATCTAGCAGAATTTGCAAGAGATCTAGCAGAATTTGCAAAGTAAGCACCTCTAGCGTTTGTGGACCGAATTTCGATGCGGTTTTTGCGCCAAGTAACTTATATTAGCATTATTCAATGAGGAATGGATCACTTTCTTTATTTAAAAATTACTCGAAATTGTCAAACCATGGCGTGTACTATCCCCTAAGAGATGTGGCAGAATTTGCAAAGTAAGCTACTCTAGCGTTAATTTTCCAAATTTCGATGCGGTTTTTGCGCCAAATAACTTATATTAGCATTATTCAATGAGGAATGAATCACTTTCTTTATTTAAAAATAACTCGAAATTTACAAACCATGGCGTGTACTATCCCTTTAGAGATGCGACTGAATTTGCAAAATAAGCAACTCTAGCCTTTGTGGTCCGAATTTCGATGCGGTTTTTGCGCTAAGTAACTTATATTAGCATTTTTCAATGAGGAATGGATCACTTTTTTAATTTAAAAATAATAACGAATTGGCAAACCATGGCGTGTACTATATCCCATTAAAGATTTGGCAGAATTTGCAAAGTAAGCTACTCTAGCGTTTGTGGTCCGAATTTCGATGCGGTTTTTGCGCCAAGTAACTTATATTAGCATTACTCAATGAGGAATGGATCACTTTCTTTATTTAAAAATAACTCGAAATTGTCAAACCGTGGCGTGTACTATCCCTTTAGAGATTTGACAGAATTTGCAAAGTAAGCTACTCTAGCGTTTGTGGTCCGAATTTCGATGCATTTTTTACGCCAAGTAACTTATATTAGCATTATTCAATGAGGAGTGGATCACTTTCTTTATTTAAAAATAACTCGAAATTGTCAAACCATGGCGTGTACTATCCCCTTAGAGATCTGGCATAATTTGTAAAGTAAGCTACTCTATCGTTTGTGGTCCGAATTTCAATGCGGTTTTTGCGCCAAGTAACTAAGATGAGCATTATTCTATGAGGAATAGATTACTTTATTTTAAAAAACTCAAAACTGTCAAACCATGGCGTGTACTATCCCCTTAGAGATCTGGAAGAATTTGCAAAGTAAGCTACTATAGCGTTTGTGGCCCGAATTTCGATGCGGTTTCTGCGCAAAGTAACTTATATTAGCATTATTCAATGAGGAATGGATCACTTTCTTTATATAAAAATAACTCGAAATTGTTAAACCATGGCGTGTACTATCTCCTTAGAGATATGGCAGAATTTGCAAAGTAAGCTACTCTATCGTATGTGGTCCGAATTTCAATGCGGTTTTTGCGCCAAGTAACTTATGTGAGCATTATTCTATGAGGAATGGATTACTTTATTTTAAAAAATTCAAAATTTTCAAACCATGGCGTGTACTATCCCCTTAGAGATCTGGCAGAATTCGCAAAGTAAGCTACTCTAACGTTTGTGGTCCGAGTTTCGAAGCGGTTTCTTGCGCCAAGTAACTTATATTAGCATTATTCAGTAAGGAACGAATCACTTTCTTTATTTAAAAATTACAAAAAATTCGTCAAACCTTGGCGTGTACTATCCCTATAGAGATCTGGCAGAATTTGCAAAGTAAGCTACTCTATCGTTTGTGGTCCGAATTTCAATGCGGTTTTTGCGCCAAGTAACTTATATGAGCATTATTCTATGAGGAATGGATTACTTTATTTTAAAAAATTCAAAATTTTCAAACCATGGCGTGTACTATCCCCTTAGAGATCTGGCAGAATTTGCAAAGTAAGCTACTCTAGCGTTTGTGGTCCGAGTTTCGAAGCGGTTTCTTGCGCCAAGTAACTTATATTAGCATTATTCAGTAAGGAACGAATCACTTTCTTTATTTAAAAATAACAAAAAATTCGTCAAACCTTGGCGTGTACTATCCCCATAGAGATCTGGCAAAATTTGCAAAGAAAGCTACTCTAGCGTTTGTGATCTGAATTTCGATGCGGTTTTTGCGCCAAGTAACTTATATTAGCATTATTCAATGAGGAGTGGCTCACTATCTTTATTTAAAAATAGCCCGAAATTGTCAAACCATGACAGCACTATCCCCTTAGAGATCTGGCAGAATTTGAAAAGTACGCTACTCTAGCGTTTGTGGTCCGAATATCGATGCGGTTTTTGCGCCAAGTAACTTATATTAGCATTATTCAATCAGGAATAGATCACTATCTTTATTTAAAAATAGCCCGAAATTGTCAAACCATGGCGTGTACTATCCCCTTAGAGATCTGGCAGAATTTGCAAAGTAAGCTACTCTAGCGTTTGTGGTCCGAATTTTGATGCGGATTTTGTGACAAGTAACTTATATTAGCATTATTCAATGAGGAATGGATCACTTTCTGTATTTAAAAATAACTTTAAATTGTCAAATCATGGCGTGTACTATCTGCTTAGATATTTGGCAGAATTTGCAAAGTAAGCTACTCTAGCGTTTGTGGTCCGAATTTCGAGACGGTTTTTGCGCTAAGTAACTTATATTAGCATTATTCAATAAGGAATGAATCACTTTCTTTATTTTAAAATAACTCGAAATTGTCAAACCATGGCGTGTACTATCCCCTTAGAGATGTGGCAGAATTTGCAATGTAAGTTACTCTAGCGTTTGTCGTCCGAATTTCGATGCGGTTTTCGCACCAAGTAACTTATATTAGCATTATTTAATGAGGAATGGATCACTTTCTTTATTTAAAAATAACTCGAAATTGTCAAACCATGGCGTGTACTATCCGTTAGAGATCTGGCAGAATTTGCTAAGTAAGCTACTCTAGCGTTTGAGGTCCGGATTTCAATGCGGTTTTTGCGCCAAGTAACTTATATTAGCATTATTCAATGAGGAATAGATCAATTTCTTATATTCAAAATAGCTTAAAATTGTAAAACCATGGCGTGTACTATCCCCTTGAGATCTGGCAGAATTTGCAAAGTAAGCTACTCAGTGTTTGTGGTCCGAATGTCGATGCGGTTTTTGCGTCAAGTAACTTATATTAGCATTATTCAACGAGGGATGAATCACTTTCTTTATTTAAAAATAACTTAAAATTGTCAAAACATGGCGTGTACTATCCCCTTAGAGATATGGCAGAATTTGAAAAGTAAGCTACTCTAGCGTTTGTGGTCCAAATTTCGATGCGGTTTTTGCGCCAAGTAACTTATATTAGCATTATTCAATGAGGAATGGCTCACTATCTTTGTTTAGAAATAGCCCGAAATTGTCAAACCATGACAGCACTATCCCTTTAGAGATCTGGCAGAATTTGAAAAGTACGCTACTCTAGCGTTTGTGGTCCGAATATCGATGCGGTTTTTGCGCCAAGTAACTTATATTAGCATTATTCAATCAGGAATAGATCACTATCTTTATTTAAAAATAGCCCGAAATTGTCAAACCATAACAGCACTATCCCTTTAAAGATCAGGCAGAATTTGCAAAGTACGCTACTCTAGCGTTTGTGGCCCGAATATCGATGCAGTTTTTGCGCCAAGTTACTTATATTAGCATTATTCAATAAGGAATAGATCACTTTCTTATTTAAAATAACAAGAAATCATCAAACCATGGCGTGTACTATCCCTTTAAAGATCTGGCAGAATTTGCAAAGTAAGCTACTCTAGCGTTTGTGGTCCGAATTTTGATGCGGATTTTGTGACAAGTAACTTATATTAGCATTATTCAATGAGGAATGGATCACTTTCTGTATTTAAAAATAACTTTAAATTGTCAAATCATGGCGTGTACTATCTGCTTAGATATTTGGCAGAATTTGCAAAGTAAGCTACTCTAGCGTTTGTGGTCCGAATTTCGAGGCGGTTTTTGCGCTAAGTAACTTATATTAGCATTATTCAATAAGGAATGGATCACTTTCTTTATTTTAAAATAACTCGAAATTGTCAAACCATGGCGTGTACTATCCCCTTAGAGATGTGGCAGAATTTGCAATGTAAGTTACTCTCTAGCGTTTGTCGTCCGAATTTCGATGCGGTTTTCGCACCAAGTAACTTATATTAGCATTATTTAATGAGGAATGGATCACTTTCTTTATTTAAAAATAACTCGAAATTGTCAAACCATGGCGTGTACTATCCGTTAGAGATCTGGCAGAATTTGCTAAGTAAGCTACTCTAGCGTTTGAGGTCCGGATTTCAATGCGGTTTTTGCGCCAAGTAACTTATATTAGCATTATTCAATGAGGAATAGATCAATTTCTTATATTCAAAATAGCTTAAAATTGTAAAACCATGGCGTGTACTATCCCCTTGAGATCTGGCAGAATTGCAAAGTAAGCTACTCAGTGTTTGTGGTCCGAATGTCGATGCGGTTTTTGCGTCAAGTAACTTATATTAGCATTATTCAATGAGGGATGAATCACTTTCTTTATTTAAAAATAACTTAAAATTGTCAAAACATGGCGTGTACTATCCCCTTAGATATGGCAGAATTTGAAAAGTAAGCTACTCTAGCGTTTGTGGTCCAAATTTCGATGCGGTTTTTGCGCCAAGTAACTTATATTAGCATTATTCAATGAGGAATGGCTCACTATCTTTGTTTAGAAATAGCCCGAAATTGTCAAACCATGACAGCACTATCCCTTTAGAGATCTGGCAGAATTTGAAAAGTACGCTACTCTAGCGTTTGTGGTCCGAATATCGATGCGGTTTTTGCGCCAAGTAACTTATATTAGCATTATTCAATCAGGAATAGATCACTATCTTTATTTAAAAATAGCCCGAAATTGTCAAACCATAACAGCACTATCCCCTAAGAGATCTGGCAGAATTTGCAAAGTACGCTACTCTAGCGTTTGTGGTCCGAATATCGATGCGGTTTTTGCGCCAAGTAACTTATATTAGCATTATTCAATAAGGAATAGATCACTTTCTTATTTAAAATAACAAGAAATTGTCAAACCATGGCGTGTACTATCCCTTTAGAGATCTGGCAGAATTTGCAAAGTAAGCTACTCTTAAGTTTGTGGTCCGAATATCGATACGGTTTTTGCGCCAAATAACTTATATTAGCATTATTCAATGAGGGATGGATCTCTATCTTTATTTAAAAATAACTCAAATTTGTCAAACCATGGCGTATACAATCCCCTTACACATCTGGCAGAATTTGCAAAGTAAGCTACTCTAGCGTTTGTGTTCCGAATTTCGATGCAGTTTTTGCGCCAAGTAACTTATGTTAGCATTATTCAATGAGGAATTGATCACTATCTTTATTTAAAAATTGCCAGAAATTGTCAAACCATGACAGCACTATCCCCTAAGAGATCTGGCAGAATTTGCAAAGTACGCTACTCTAGCGTTTGTGGTCCGAATATCGATGCGGTTTTTGCGCCAAGTAACTTATATTAGCATTATTCAATAAGGAATAGATCATTTTCTTATTTAAAATAACAAGAAATTGTCAAACCATGGCGTGTACTATCCCTTTAGAGATCTGGCAGAATTTGCAAAGTAAGCTACTCTAAAGTTTGTGGTCCGAATATCGATACGGTTTTTGCGCCAAATAACTTATATTAGCATTATTCAATGAGGAATATATCTCTTTCTTTATTTAAAAATAACTCAGATTTGTCAAACCATGGCGTGTACAATCCCCTTACACATCTGGTAGAATTTGCAAAGTAAGCTACTCTAGCGTTTGTGTTCCGAATTTCGATGCGGTTTTTGCGCCAAGTAACTTATATAAGCATTATTCAATGAGGAATAGATCACTATATTTATTTAAAAATAGCTTGAAATTGTCAAACCATGACAGCACTATCCCCTTAGAGATCTGGCAGAATTTGCAAAGCACGCTACTCTTGCGTTTGTGGTCCGGATATCGATGCGATTTTTGCGCCAAGTAACTTATATTAGCATTATTCAATAAGGAATAGATCACTTTCTTATTTAAAATAACAAGAAATTGTCAAAACCATGGCGTGTACTATCCCTATAAAGATCTGGCAGAATTTTCAAAGTAAGCTACTCTATCGTTTATGGTTCGAATTTCGATGCGGTTTTTGCGACAAATAACTTATATTAGCATTATTCAATGAGGAATGGATAACTTTCTGTATTTAAAAATAACTTTAAATATTCAAACCATGCCGTGTACTATCCCCTTAGATATCTGGCAGAATTTGCAAAGTAAGCTACTCTAGCGTTTGTGGTCCGAATTTCGATGCGGTTTTTGCGCCAAGTAACTTATATAAGCATTATTCAATGAGGAGAGAATCACTTTCTTTATTTTAAAATAACCTAAAATTGTCAAACCATGGCGTGTACTATCCCTTTAGAGATCTGGCAGAATTTGCAAAGTAAGCTACTCTAGTATTTGTGGTCTGAATTTCGATGCGGTTTTTTCGCCAAGTAACTTATCTTCGCATTATTCAATGCGGAACGGATCACTTTCTTCATTTAAAAATAACTCGAAATTGTCAAACCATGGCGTGTACTATCCCCTTAGAGATCTAGCAGAATTTGCAAAGTAAGCTACTCTAGCGATTGTGGTCCAAATTTCGATCCGGTTTTTGCGCCAAATAACTTATATTAGCATTATTCAATGAGGAATGGATCATTTTATTTATTTAAAAATAACTCAAAATTGTCAAACCATGGCGTTTACTATCCCCTTAGAGATCTACAAGAATTTGCAAAGTAAGCTACTCTAGCGTTTGTGGTTTCAATTTCGATGCGGTTTTTGCGTTATGTAACTTATGTTAGCATTATTCAATGAGGAATGAATCTCTTTATTTATTTAACAATAACTCAAAATTGTCAAACCATGGCGTGTACTATCCCCTTAGAGATCTGGTAGAATTTGCAAAGTAAGCTACTCTAGCGTTTGTGGTCCGAATTTCGAAGCGGTTTTTGCGCAAAGTAACCTTTATTAGCATTATTCAGGGACAAATGGATCACTTTCTTAATTTAAAAATAACTCAAAATTGTCAAACCATGGCGTGTACTATCCCCTTAGAGATCTGACAAAATTTGCAAAGTAAGCTACTCTAGCGTTTCTGGTCCGAATTTCAATGTGATTTTTGCGCCAAGTAACTTATATTAGTATTATTCATTGAGGAAGGGATCATTTTATTTATTTAATAATAACTCAAAATTATCAAACCATGGCGTTTACTATTCCTTTAGAGATCTACCAGAATTTGCAAAGTAAGCTACTCTAGCGTTTGTGGTCCGAATTTCGATGCGGTTTTTGCACCAATTAACTTATCTTTGCATTATTCAATGAGGAATGAATCTCTTTATTTATTTAACAATAACTCAAAATTGTAAAAACAATGGCGTGTACTATCCCCTTAGAGATCTGGTAGAATTTGCAAAGTAAGCTACTCTAGCGTTTGTGGTCCGAATTTCGAAGCGGTTTTTGCGCAAAGTAACTTTTATTAGCATTATTCAGGGACGAATGGATCACTTTCTTAATTTAAAAATAACTCAAAATTGTCAAACCATGGCGTGTACTATCCCCTTAGAGATCTGACAAAATTTGCAAAATAAGCTACTCTAGCGTTTCTGGTCCGAATTTCGATGCAATTTTTACGCCAAGTAACTTATATTAGTATTATTCATTGAGGAATGGATCACTTTGTTTATTTAAAATTAACTCAAAATTGTCAAACCATGGCGTGTACCCTTAGAGATCTGACAGAATTTGCAAAGTAAGCTACTCTACTATTTGTGGTCCGAATTTCGATGCGGTTTTTGCGCCAATTAACTTATATTTGCATTATTCAATGCGGATCGGATCACTTTCTTCATTTAAAAATAACTAGAAATTGTCAAACCATAGCGTGTACTATCCCCTTAGAGATCTAGCAGAATTTGCAAAGTAAGCTACTCTAGCGATTGTGGTCCAAATTTCGATCCGGTTTTTGCGCGAACTAACTTATATTAGTATTAATCAATGAGGAATGGATCATTTTCTTTAATAAAAAATAACAAGAAATTGTCAAACCATGGCGTGTACTATCCCCTTAAAGATCCTGCAGAATTTGCAAAGTAAGCTACTCTAGCGTTTGTGGTCCGGATTTCAATGCGGTTTTTGCGCCAAGTAACTTATACTTGCATTATTCAATGAGGAATGGATGACTTTATTTATTTAAAAATAATAAGAAATTGTCAAACCATGGTGTGTACTATCCCCTGAGAGATCTGGTAGAATTTTCAAAGTAAGCTACTCTAGTGTTTGTGGTCCGAATTTCGATGCGGTTTTTGCGCCAAGTAACTTATATTAGCATTATTCAAAGAGGAATGGATAAATTTCTTTATTTAAAAATAACTCGAAATTGTCAAACCATGGCGTGTACTATCCCCTAAGAGATTTGAGAGAATTTGCAAAGTAAGCTACTCTTTCGTTTGTGGTCTGAATTTCGATGCGGTTTTTGCGTCAATTAACTTGTTTTAGCATTATTCAATGAGGAATGGATCACTTTCCTTTTTTAAAAATAACAAGAAATTGTCAAACCATGCGTGTACTATCCCCTTAGAGATCTGGCAGAATTTGCAAAGTAAGCTACTCTTGCGTTTGTGCTCCGAATTTCGATGACGTTTTTGCGCCGAGTAACATATATTAGCATTATTCAATGAGGAATGGATTACTTTCATTATTTAAAAATAACAAAAAATTGTCAAATTATGACGTGTACTATCCCCTTAGAGAACTGACTGAATTTTCAAAATAAGCTATTTTAAAGTTAGTGGTGCGAATTTCGATGCGATTTTTGCGCCAAGTAACTTATCTTAGCATTATTCAATGAGGAATGGATCTCTTTCTTTATTTAAAAATAACTCGAAATTGTCAAACCATGGCGTCTACTATCCCCTTAGAGATCTGGCAGAATTTGCAAAGTAAGCTACTCTAGCGTTTGTGGTCCGGATTTCGATGCGGTTTTTGCGCCAAGTAACTTATACTAGCATTATTCAATGAGTAATGGATAACTTTCTTTATTTAAAAATAATAAGAAATTGTAAAACTATGGCGTGTACTATCCCCTTAGAGATATGGCTGAATTTTCTAATTAAGCTACTCTAGCGTTTGTGGTCCGAATTTCGATACTGTTTTTGCGCCAAGTAACTTATATTAGCATTATTCAATGAGGAATGGTTCAATTTCTTTATTTAAAAATAACTCGAAATTGTCAAACCATGGCGTGTACTATCCCCTTAGAGATATTTAGAGAATTTGTAAAGTAAGCTACTCTAGCGTTTGTGGTGTGAATTTCGAAGCGGTTTTTGCGCCAAGTAACTAATATTAGCATTATTCAATGAGGAATGAATCACTTACTTTATTTAAAAATAACTTAAAATTGTCAAACCATGGCGTGTACTATCACATTAGAGATATGGCAGAATTTGCAAAGTAAACTGCTCTAGCGTTTGTGGTCTGATTTCGATGCGGTTTTTACGCCAAGTAACTTATATTAGCATTCGTCAATGAGGAATGGATCAGTATCATTGTTTAAAAATAACTCGAAATTTTCAAACTATGGCGTGTACGATACCCTAAGAGATTTGGCAGAATTTGCAAAGTAAACTACTCTAGCGTTTGTGGTCCGAATTTCGATGCGGTTTTTACGCCAAGTAACTTATATTAGCATTATTCAGTAAGAAATTGATCGCTTTCTTTATTTAAAAAGAACTCGAAATTGTCAAACCATGGCGTGTACTATCCCTTTAGAGATCTGGCAGAATTTGCAAAGTAAGCTACTCTAGCGTTTGTGGTCCGAATTTCGATGCGATTTTTGCGCCACGTAACTTATATTAGCATTATTCAATGAAGAATAGATCAATTTCTTTATTTAAAAATAGCTCGAAATTGTCAAACCATGGCGTTTACTATCCCCTTAGAGATATGGCAGAATTTGCAAAGTAAGCTACTCTAGCGTTTGTGGTCCGAATTTCGATGCGGTTTTTGCGCCAAAATACTTATACTAGCATTACTCAGTGAGGAATGGATCACTTTCTTTATTTAAAAATAACTCGAAATTGTCAAACCATGGCGTGTACTATCCCCTAAGAGATGTGGCATAATTTGCAAAGTAAGCTACTCTAGCGTTTGTGTTCCAAATTTCGATTTGGTTTTTGCGCCAAATAACTTATATTAGCATTATTCAATGAGGAATGAACCACTTTCTTTATTTGAAAATAACTCGAAATTGTCAAACCATGGCGTGTACTATCCCTTTAGAGATGCGACTGAATTTGCAAAATAAGCAACTCTAGCCTTTGTGGTCCGAATTTCGATGCTGTTTTTGCGCCAAGTAACTTATATTAGAATTTTTCAATGAGGAATGGATCACTTTTTTAATTTAAAAATAATAACAAATTGGAAAACCATGGCGTGTACTATATCCCCTTACAGATTTGGCAGAATTTGTAAAGTAAGCTACTCTAGCGTTTTTGGTCTGAATTTCGATTCGGTTTTTACGCCAAGTAACTTATATTAGCATTACTCAATGAGGAATGAATCACTTTCTTTATTTAAAAATAACTCGAAGTTGTCAAACCGTGGCGTGTACTATCCCTTTAGAGATTTGACAGAATTTGCAAAGTAAGCTACCCTAGTGTATGTGGTCCGAATTTCGATGATGTATTTGCGCCAAGTAACTTATATTAGAATTATTATTTGTGGAATGGATCACTTTCTTTATTTAATAATAACTTGAATTGTCAAACCATGGCGTGTACTATCCACTTAGAGATGTGATTGAATTTGCAAAATAAGCTACTCTAGCGTTTGTGGACCGAATTTCGATGCGGTTTTTGCTCCAAGTAACTAATCTTAGCATAATTCAATGAAGAATGGATCACTTTCTTTATTTAAAAATAATAAGAAATCGTAAAACCATGGCGTGTACCATCCATTTAAATATCTGGCAGAATTTGTAGAGTAAGCTACTCTAGCGTTTGTGGTCCGAATTTCGATGCGGTTTTTGTGCCAAGTAATTTATATTAGCATTACTCAATGAGGATTGAATCACTTTCTGTATTTAAAAACAACTCGAAATTGTCAAACCATGGCGTGTACTATCCCCCAGGAGATGTGGCAGAATTTGCAAAGTAAGCTACTCTAGCATTTGTGGACCGAATTTCGATGCGTTTTTTTGCGCAAAGTAACTTATATTAGCATTAATCAATGAGGAATGAATCACTTTCTTTTTTTTAAATAACAAGAAATTGTCAAACCATTGCGTGTACTATCCCCTTAGATATTTGGCAGAATTTGCAAAGTAAGCTATTCTAGAGTTTGTGTTCCGAATTTCGATGCGGTTTTTGTTCCAAATAACTTATATTAGCATTATTCAATGAGGAATGCATCACTTTCTTTATTTAAAAATAACTCAAAATTTTCAAACCATGGTGTGTACTATCCCTTTAGAGATCTGGCAGAATTTGCAATGTAAACTACTCTAGCGTTTGTGGTCTGAATTTCGATACGGTTTTGGCGCCAAGTAACTTATATTACCATTATTTAGTGAGGAAATATCACTTTTTTTTGTTTAAAAATAACTCGAAATGGTCAAACCATGGCGTGTACTAACCCGTTAGATATCTGGCAGAATTTGCAAAGTAAGCTAATCTAGCGTTTGTGATCCGAATTTCGATGCGATTTTTGCTCCTAGTAACTTATATTAGCATTATTCAATGAGGAATGGAGAACTTTATTTATTTAAAAATAACTCGAAATTGTCAAACCATGGCGTGTACTATCCCCTTAGAGATCTAGCAGAATTCGCAAAGTAAGCTACTATAGCATTTGTGGTCCGAATTTCAATTCGGTTTTTGCGCCAAGTAAATTATATTAGCATTATTCAGTGAGGAATGGATCACTTTCTTTATTTAAAAATAACTCGAAATTGTCAAACCATGGCGTGTACTATCCCCTTAGAGATCTGGCAGAATTTGCAATGTAAGCTACTCTAGCGATTGTGGTCCGAATTTTGATTCGGTTTTTGTGCAAAGTAACTTATATTAGCATTATTCAATTAGGAATGGATCACTTTCTTTTTTTAAAAATAACAAGAAATTTATAACCATGGCATGTACTATCCCGTTAGAGATTTGGCAGAATTTGCAAAGTAAGGTGCTCTTGCATTTGTGGTCCGAATTTCGATGCGGTTTTTGCACCAAATAACATATATTAGCATTATTCAGTGAGGAATTGATCACTTTCTTTATTTAAAAATAACTCGAACTTGTCAAACCAAGGCGTGTACTATCCCCTTACAGATCTGGCAGAATTTGCAAAGTAAGCTACTCTATTATTTGTGGTCCGAATTTTGATGCGATTTTTGCGCCAAGTAACTTATATTAGCATTATTCGGTGAGGAATGGATCACTTTCTTTATTTAAAAATTACTCGAAATTGTCAAACCATGGCGTGTACTATCCACCTAGAGATTTGGCAGAATTTGCAAAGTAAGGTACTCAAGCGTTTGTGGTCGAAATTTCGATGCGGTTTTTGCGCCAAGTAATTTATATTAGCATTATTCAATGAGGAATGGATCACTTTCTTTATTTAAAAATAATTCGAAATTGTCAAACTATGGCGCGTACTATCCCCTTAGAGATCTGACAGAATTTGCAAAGTAAGCTACTCTAGCTTTTGTGGTCCGAATTTCTATGCGGTTTTAACGCCAAGAAACTTATATTAGCATTATTCAATGAGGAATGGATCACTTTCTTTATTTAAAAATAGGGTGATTTCCAAAAAACCCCCGCTAGTTTGACCCGTTTGCCAAAAAACCTCACCTTTTCCATTTTTGGCCAAAAAACTCTTTTGGATTGAATCTGTTAGATTTACTGTTCATCCGTTAGTGGATGAACAGTAACTAAGGGGCATTTTCTTAATTTGTCCATTTTATTTATTTTTTTAAAAAATAATATTAAAAATTTTTTATTTTTCTTCATTTTTTCTTTTTTCTTTTATTTTTTATTTTTTCTTCTTCCCCTAAATCAAACTCTCTCACCTCTCTCTTCCCCATTAAATCTCTCTCTCCCCCACCAAAAATTAAAATATTAAAAATAAAAAAAATCTCAGAATTATTATTATTATTATTTAACATTGCAGTGAAGAAAAAAAGGGGAGGAAAAAGAAAAAAAGAAGGGAAAAAAAAAAGAAAGAAAGAGAGGAAAAAAAGAAAAAAAAAAAGGGAAAGAAAAAGAATAAAAAAAAATTTCCAAATAAAAATATTTTTTAAATTTAAAATAAAACCTTTTTTTTCTTTCCATTTTTTTCTTTTTTTTATTTATTACTTCTTTATTTCTTTTTTTCCCTCCTCTGCTTCACTCAATGTTAAATAATAATAATAAAAAAGTTGAGATTATTTTTTATTTTTAGTATTTTAATTTTTGGTGGGGGGAGGGAGAGATTTGGTGGGGAAGAGAGAGAGGGGAGAGTTTGATGTAGGGAAGAAGAAGAAAAAAAAAAAGAAAAAAGAAAACAAAGGAAAAAGAAAAAAGAAAAAAAAAAGAAGAAAAGATGAAGAAGAAAAAGAAAGAGAAAAAAAATTTTAAAAGTTTTTTTAATTTTTTTAAAAAAATAAATAAAAATGGGAAAATTACGAAAATGCCCCTCTGTTACTATTCATCCACTAACGGATGAACAGTAAATCTGACAGATTCCATCCAAAAGAGGTTTTTTGGCCAAAAATGAAAAAGGTGAGGTTTTTTGGCTAATAGGTCAAACTAGCTATGGTTTTTTTTGGAAATCACCCATAAAAATAACAAGAAATTGTCAAACCATGGCGTGTACGATCCCCATAGAGATCTAGCAGAATTTGCAAAGTAAGCTACTCTAGTGTTTGTGGTCCGAATTTCGATGCGGTTTTTACGCCAAGTAACTTATATTAGCATTATTCAGTGAGGAATGAATCACTTTCTTTATTTAAAAATAACTCAGAATTTATAAACCATGGCGTGTACTATCCCCTTACAGATCTGACAGAATTTGCAACGTAAACTACTCTAGCGTTTGTGGTCCGAATTTCAATGCGGTTTTTGTGCCAAGTAACTTATATTAGCATTATTCAGTGAGGAATGGATCACTTTCTTTATTTAAAAATAACTCGAAATTGTCAAACCATGGCATGTACTATCCCTTTAGAGATTTGGCAGAATTTGCAAAGTAAGCTACTCTAGCATTTGTGGTCCGAATTTCGATGCGGTTTTTGTGCCAAGTAACTTATATTAGCATTATTCAATGAGGAAAGGATCACTTTCTTTATTTTAAAATAACTCGAAATTGTCAAACCATGGCGTGTACTATCCCCTGATAGATATGGCAGAATTTGCAAAGTTAGCTACTCTAGCGTTTGTGGTCCGAATTTCGAAGCTGGTTTTACGCCAAGTAACCTATATTAGCATTATTCAATGAGGAATGGATCACTTTCTTTATTTAAAAATAACTCGAAATTGTCAAACCATGGTGTGTACTATCCCCTTAGAGTTTATCCAGAATTTGCAAAGTAAGTTACTATAGCATTTGTGGTCCGAATTTTGATGCGGTTTTTGTGACAAGTAACTTATATTAGCGTTATTCGATGAGGAATGGATCACTTTCTTTATTTAAAAATAACAAAAAATTATCAAACCATGGCGTGTACTATCCCCTTAGAGATCTGGCAGAATTTTCGAAGTAAGCCACTCTAGTGTTTGTGGTCCGAATTTGGATTCGATTTTTGCACCAAATAACTTATATTATCAATATTCAATGAGGAATGAAGCATTTTCTTTATTTAAAAATAACTCGTAATTGTCAAACCATGGCGTGTACTATCCCCCTAAGAGATCTGGCAGAATTTGTAAAGTAAGCTACTATAGCGTTTGTGGTCCAAATTTCGATACGGTTTTTGCGCCAAGTAACTTATATTAGCATTGTTCAATAAGGAATGGATTACTTTCTTTATTTCAAAGTAACTCGAAATAGTCAAACCATGGCGTGTACTATCCCCTTAGTGATATGGCAGAATTTTCAAAGTATGGTACTCTAGCGTTTGTGGTCCGAATTTCGATGCTCTTTTTACGCCAAAGACCTTATATTAGCATTATTCAATGTAGAATGGATCACTTTCATTATTTAAAAATAACTCGAAATTTTCAAATCATGGCGTGTACTATCCCCTTAGAGATATGGTAGAATTTGCAAAGTAAACTACTCTAGCGTTTGTGGTCCGAATTTCGATGCGGTTTTTGCGCAAAGTAACTTATATTAGCATTATTCAATGAGGAATGGATCACTTTTTTTATTTAAAAATAACAAGTAATTGTCAAACCATGGCGTGTACTATCCCCTTAGAGATCTGGCAAAATTTGCAAAGCAAGCTACTCTAGCGTTTGTGGTCCGAATTTCGATGCGGTTTTTGCGCCAAATATCTTATATTAGCATTATTCAATGAGGAATGGATCACTTTTTTATTTAAAAATAACTCGAAATTGTCAAACCATGGTATGTACTATATCCCTTTAGGGATCTGGCAGAATTTGTAAAGTAAGCTACTATAGCGTTTGTGGTCCGAATTTCGATGTGGTTTTTGCGCCAAGTAACTTATATTAGCATTATTCAATGATGAATAGATCACTTTCTTTATTTGAAAATAACTCGAAATTTTCAAACCATGGCATGTACTATCTCCTTAGATATCTGGCAGAATTTGCAAAGTAAGCTACTCTGTGTTTGTGGTCCGAATTTCGATGCGGTTTTTGTGCCAAGTAACTTATATTAGTGTTATTCAATGAGGAATGGATCACTTTCTTTATTTAAAAATAACTCAAAATTGTCAAACCATGGCATGTACTATCCCCTTAGAGATCTGGCAGAATTTGCAAAGTAAGCTACTCTAGCGTTTGTGGTCCGAATTTCGATGCGGTTTTTGTGCCAAGTAACTTATATTAGCGTTATTCAATGAGGAATGGATCACTTTCTTTATTTAAAAATAACTCGAAATTGTCAAACCATGGCATGTACTATCCCCTTAGAGATCTGGCATAATTTGCAAAGTAAGCTACTCTAGCGTTTATGTTTCGATTTTCGATGCGGTTTTTGCGCCATGTAACTTATATTAGCATTATTCAATGAGAAATGGATCACTTTCTTTATTTAAAAATAACTCGAAATTGTCAAACCATAGCGTGTACTATCCCCTTAGAGATCTGGTAGAATTTGCAAAGTAAGCTACTCTAGCATTTGTGGTCCGAATTTCGAAGCGGTTTTTGCTCCAAGTAACTTATATTAGCATTATTCAATGAGGAATGGATCACTTTCTTTATTTAAAAATAACAAGAAATTGTCAAACCATGGCGTTTACTATCCCCTAAGAGATCTGGCATAATTTGCAAAGTAAGCTACTCTAGCGTTTGTGGTTTGAATTTCGATGCAGTTTTTGCGCCAAGTAACTTATATTAGCATTATTCAATGAGGAATGGATCATTTTTTTATTTAAAAATAACTTGAAATTGTCAAACCATGGCGTGTACTATCCCCTTAGATATCTGGCAGAATTTGCAAAGTAAGCTACTCTGTGTTTGTGGTCCGAATTTCGATGCGGTTTTTGTGCCAAGTAACTTATATTAGCATTATTCAATGAGGAATGGATCACTTTCTTTATTTAAAAATAACTCGAAATTTTCAAACCATGGCATGTACTATCTCCTTAGATATCTGGCAGAATTTGCAAAGTAAGCTACTTTGTGTTTGTGGTCCGAATTTCGATGCGGTTTTGTGCCAAGTAACTTATATTAGCGTTATTCAATGAGGAATGGATCACTTTCTTTATTTAAAAATAACTCGAAATTGTCAAACCATGGCATGTACTATCTCCTTAGAGATCTGGCAGAATTTGCAAAGTAAGCTACTCTAGCGTTTGTGTTCCGAATTTCGATGCGGTTTTTGCGCCAAGTAACTTATATGAGCATTATTCTATCAGGAATTGATCACTTTCTTTATTTTAAAACAGCTCAAAATTGTCATACCATGACGTGACTATCCCCTTAGAGATCTGGCTGAATTTGCAAAGTAAGCTACTCTAGCGTTTGTGGTCCGAATTTCGATGCAGTTTTTGCGCCAAGTAACTTATATTAGCATTATTCAATGAGGAATGGATCATTTTTTATTTAAAAATAACTCGAAATTGTCAAACCATGGCGTGTACTATCCCGTTAGATATCTGGCAGAATTTGTAAAGTAAGCTACTCTAGCGTTTGTGGTCCGAATTTCGATGCGGTTTTTGTGCCAAGTAATTTATATTAGCATTATTCAATGAGGAATGGATCATTTTCTTTATTTAAAAATAACTCGAAATTGTCAAACCATGGCGTGTACTATACCCTTAGAGATCTTGCAGAATTTGCAAAGTAAGGTACTCTAGCGGTTGTGGTCTGAATTTCGATGCGGTTTTTACGCCAAGTAACTTATATTAGCATTATTCAGTAAGGAATGGATCACATTCTTTATTTAAAAATAACTCAAAATTGTCAAACCATGGCGTGTACTATCCCCTTAAGCTATGTTTGGATGATGGTTTTATATGGTATGGTTTAGGTTATTAGTAACCTATACTATGTTTGGATGATGGGTTGAGTGTGCATAGGTTAGTTTTGTTTAGTTATACATAGGTTGATTGGAGTGGAATTTCCAACCCACCATTTTGGGGTGTTGGCATAGGTTATATTTTTTACTTTCCAAAATTGTCCTTTTAATATAAAGAATATTACAAAAATAACATGATGCATTGTTTCACTATTTTAGCATTTTACGAGCGTATATTTTACCTTTTATTTTGGGAGTGTTTAATTTTATTTAATTAATTTATATATTTATTTAATATATTTAATCTGGTTATTAGAGATAGAGTTTTGATTGTTTATTTGAATTAAATTTTTTTTTTATTTGGTCAATTGAGATAGTTGTAGACAATCTTCAAATATGGTTTTTTTTTTTAATTTAATATATTTTTAAATCTATTTATATGGTTCTCAATAAAATATTAAAATATAATAAATTAATTAAAATATTAATATTTAGTTAGGTCCTTTTTTTTACTAATGTTTTACTATATCTAATTTGCAAATTTTAAATATTAATTCTTTTTTAAGTAAATAAGTGATTTGATTTATTTGTTTTGTTTATATTTTATTTATATAATATAATACATTTCTATTACTATTTTACTCTTTAATAAAAACAATAATATTTGAACAATCCACTTAATATTTTTTTTTAAAAAAAATCTAATTTATAAATTTAAGAGTCACAATATTGGCTGAAATTATTTTATTAATTACTTAATATTTAATTAAAAAGAATTTTTTTAAAAAAAATCAATTTTAAGATTTTTTTTTCAATTTTATTTGTAAAAGTGGATTAATATGGAAATACATTGAGTAGTATTTAAATTGCGAATAAGTGGTTTTAAAAAAAATCTTTTTAACATTTTAAATGAAATTTAAAAGGAATCTCGAAATTACATTAAAATAGATTAAAATATTAAAGAGAAAAAATAAACGATGCATTAATTTTTTACTTTATCAAATTAGTCAAATAAATAAAACCATAATGTGGTAAAATTAAAAAAAAAATAATTAAATCATCTAAATATAATAATTGGGGTGAATACTATACACAAGGGTATTGTGGTCAATTTACATCCTTTTGACCCATACCATACCATCCAACCAAACAAAAAAGTTGACTTTACTGTACAGAAATACACCATCCATCCAAACAAGATTTTAGTACTATACGAAATAATACCGAACTAAACTATACTGTACGAAACATTAGTGCCAGCCATCCAAACAAAGCCTTAGAGATCTGGCAGAATTTGCAAAGTAAGCTACTCTAGCATTTGTGGTCCGAATTTCGATGCGGTTTTTGCGCCAAGTAACTTATATTAGCATTATTCAATGAGGATTGAATCAAATTCTTTAATTAAAAATAAATCGAAAATGTCAAACCATGGCATGTGCTATCCCGTTACAGATCTGGCATAATTTGCAAATTAAGCTACTCTAGCATTTGTGTTTCGAATTTCGATGCGGTTTTTGCGTCATGTAACTTATATTAGCATTATTCAATGTGAAATGAATCACTTTCTTTATTTAAAAATAACAAGAATTTGTCAAACCATGCCATGTACGATCCCATAAGAGATGAGGCAGAATTTCCAAAGTAAGCTACTCCAGCGTTTGTGGTCCGAATTTCGATGCGGTTTTTGCGCCAAGTAACTTATATTAGCATTATTCAATGAGGAATGGATCAATTTCTTTATTTAAAAATAGCTCGAAATTGTCAAACCATGGCGTGTACTATCCCCCTAAGAGATCTGGCAGAATTTGCAAAGTAAGCTACTCTAGCGTTTGTGGTCCAAATCTCGATGCGATTTTTGCGCCAAGTAACTAATATTAGCATTGTTCAATAAGGAATGGATCAAATTCTTTATTTAAAATTAACTCAAAATTGTCAAACCATTGCGTTTACTATCCCCTTAGAGATATGCTAGAATTTGCAAAGTAAGCTACTCTAGCGTTTGTGGTTCGAATTTCGATGCGGTTTTTGCGCCAAGTAACTTATATTAGCATTTTTAAATGAGGAATGGATCACTTTCTATATTTAAAAATAACTCGAAATTGTCAAACCATGGCGTGTACTATCCCCTTAGAGATCTGACAGAATTTTCAAGGTAAGCTACTCTAGCGTTTGTGGTCCGAATTTCGATGCGATTTTTGCGCCAAGCAACTTATATTAGCATTATTCAATGAGGAATGGACCAATTTCTTTAGTTAAAAATAACTTTAAATTGCCAAACCATGACGTGTACTATCCTGTGGAGATCTTGCAGAATTTGCAAAGTAAGCTACTCTAGCGTTTGTGGTCCGAATTTCGATGCAGTTTTTGCGCCAAGTAACTTATATTAGCATAATTCAATGAGGAATGGATCAATTTCTTTGTTTAAAAATAACTCGAAATTGTTAAACCTTGGCGTGTACTATCCCCTTAGAGATATGGCAGAATTTGCAAAGTAAGCTACTCTAGCGTTTGTGGTCCGAATTTCGATGCGGTTTTTTCGCTAAGTAACTTATATTAGCATTGTTCAATAAGGAATAGATCAAATTTTTTATTTAAAACTAACTCAAAATTGTCAAACCATTGCGTTAACTATCCTTTTAGAGATGTGACAGAATTTGCAAAGTAAGCTACGCTAGCGTTTGTGGTCCGAATTTCGATGCGGTTTTTGCGCCAAGTAACTTATATTAGCATTATTCAATGAGGAATGGATCAATTTCTTTATTTAAAAATAACTAGAAATTGTTAAACCATGGCGTGTACTATCCCCTTAGAGATATGGTAGAATTTGCAAAGTAAGCTACTCTAGCGTTTGTGGTCCGAATCTCGATGCGGATTTTGCGCCAAGTAACTAATATTACAATTGTTCAATAAGGAATGGATCAAATTCTTTGTTTAAAATTAACTCAAAATTGTCAAACCATTGCGTTAACTATCGTTTTAGAGATATGACAGAATTTGCAAAGTAAGCTACGTTAGCGTTTGTGGTTCGAATTTCGATGCGGTTTTTGCGCCAAGTAACTTATATTAGAATTATTCAATGAGGAATGGATCAATTTCTTTATGTAAAAATAACTCGAAATTGTTAAACCATGGCGTGTACTATCCCCTTAGAGATATGACAGAATTTACAAAGTAAACTACTCTAGCGTTTGTGGTCCGAATTTCGATGCGGTTTTTGCGCCAAGTAACTTATATTAGCATTGTTCAATAAGGAATAGATCAAATTCTTTATTTAAAACTAACTCAAAATTGTCAACTCATTGCGTGTACTATCCTTTTAGAGATATGACAGAATTTGCAAAGTAAGCTACGCTAGCGTTTGTGGTCCGAATTTCGATGCGGTTTTTGCCCCAAGTAACTTATATTAGCATTATTCAATGAGGAATGGATCAATTTCTTTATTTAAAAATAACTAGAAATTGTTAAACCATGGCGTGTACTATCCCCTTAGAGATATGGCAGAATTTGCAAAGTAAGCTACTCTAGCGTTTGTGGTCCGAATCTCGATGCGATTTTTGCGCCAAGTAACTAATATTAGCATTGTTCAATAAGGAACGGATCAAATTCTTTATTTAAAATTAACTCAAAATTGTCAAACCATTGCGTTAACTATCGTTTTAGAGATATGAAAGAATTTGCAAAGTAAGCTACGCTAGCGTTTGTGGTCCGAATTTCGATGCGGTTTTTGCGCCAAGTAACATATATTAGCATTATTCAATGAGGAATGGATCAATTTCTTTATTTAAAAATAACTAGAAATTGTTAAACCATGGCGTGTACTATCCCCTTAGAGATATGGCAGAATTTGCAAAATAAGCTACTCTAGCGTTTGTGGTCCGAATCTCGATGCGATTTTTGCACCAAGTAACTAATATTAGCATTGTTCAATAAGGAATGGATCAAATTCTTTATTTAAAATTAAGTCAAAATTGTCAAACCATTGCGTGTACTATCCTTTTATAGATATGACAGAATTTGCAAAGTAAGCTACGCTAGCTTTTGTGGTCCGAATTTCGATGCGGTTTTTGCGCCAAGTAACTTATATTAGCATTATTCAATACGGAATGAATAACTTTCTTTATTTAAAAACAACAAAAAATTGTCAAACCATGGTGTGTACTATCCCCTTAGAGATCTAGCAGAATATGCAAAGTAAGCTACTTTAGCGTTTGTGGTCCGAATTTCGATGCAAATTTTGCGCCAAGTAACTAATATGAGCATTATTCAATGAGGAACGGATCACTTTCGTTATTTGAAAATAACTAAAAAATTGTCAAAACATGGCTTGTACTATCCCCTTAGAGATCTCGCAGAATTTGCAAAGTAAGCTACTCTAGCATTTGCGGTCAGAAATTCGATACGGTTTTTGCGCCAAGTAACTTATATTAGCATTATTCAATGAGGAAAGAATCACTTTCTTTATTTAATAACAACAAAAAATTGTCAAACCATGGTGTGTACTATCCCCTTAGAGATTTAGTAGAATATGCAAAGTAAGCTACTCTAGCGTTTGTGGTCCGAATTTCGATGCAAATTTTGCGCGAAGTAACTTATATGAGCATTTTTCAATGAGGAACGGATCACTTTCTTTATTTAAAAATAATTCAAAATTGTCAAACCATGGCGTGTACTATCCCTTTAGAGATCTAGTAGAATATGCAAAGTAAGCTACTCTCACGTTTGTGGTTCGAATTTCGATGCGGTTTTTGCGCCAAGTAACTTATATTAGCATTATTCAATGAGGAATGGATCAATTTCTTTAGTTAAAAACAACTCGAAATTGTCAAACCATGGCGTGTACTATCCCTTTAGAGATCTGGCAGAATTTGCAAAGTAAGCTACTCTTGCGTTTGTGGTCCGAATTTCGATGCGGTTTTTGCGCTTAGTAACTTATATTAGCATTATTCAATGAGCAATGGTTCACTTTTTTTATTTCAAAATAACTCGAAATTGTCAAAACATGGCGGGTACTATCCCCTTAGAAATTTGGCAGAATTAGTAAAGTAAGCTACTCTAGCGTTTCTGGTCCGAATTTCGATGGGGTTTTTGCGCCATGTAACTTATATTAGCATTATTAAGTGAGGAATGAATCACTTTCTTTATTTAAAAATAACTCGAAATTGTCAAACCATGGCGTGTACTATCCCCTTAGAGATCTGATAGAACTTGCAAAGTAAGCTACTCTTGCGTTTTTTGGTCCGAATTTCGATGCGGTTTTTGCGCCAAGTAACTTATATTAGCATTTTTTAATGAGGAATGGATCACTTTATTTATTTAAAGATAACTCGAAATTGTCAAACCATGGCGTGTACTATCCCCTTAAAGATCTCGCAAAATTTGCAAAGTAAGCTACTCTAGCGTTTCTGGTCCGAATTTCGATGCGGTTTTTGCGCCAAGTAACTTATATCAGCATTATTCAATGAGGAATGGATCACTTTATTTAAAAAAAAATTGGAAATTGTCAAACCATGGCGTGTACTATCCCCTTAGAGATCTAAAAGATTTTGCAAAGTTAGCTACTCTAGCGTTTGTGGTCCGAATTTAGATGTGGTTTTTGCGCCAAGTAAGTTATATTAGCATTATTCAATGAGGGTTGAATCACTTTCTTTATTTAAAAATAACTCGAAATTGTCAAACCATAGCGTGTACTATCCCCTTAGAGATCAGGCAGAATTTGCAAAGTAAGCTATTCTAGCATTTTTTTGTCTGAATTTCGATGCGCTTTTTGCCCCAAGTAACTTGTATTAGCATTATTCAATGAGGAACGGATCACTTTCTTTATTTGAAAATAACTCGAAATTGTCAAAACATGGCGTGTACTATCCCCTTAGAGATCTGGCAGAATTTGCAAAGTAAGCTACTCTAGCGTTTGTGGTCCGAATTTCGATGCGTGTTTTGCGCCATGTAACATATATTTGCGTTATTTGATGCAGAATGGATCACTTTATTTATTTAAAAATAACAAGAAATTGATAAACCATGGCGTGTACTATCCCCTTCGAGATCTGGCAGAATTTGCATAGTAAGCTACTCTAGCGTTTGTGGTCCAAATTTGGATGCGATTTTTGCGCCATGTATCTTATATTAGCTTTATTCAATGAGGAAAGGATCACTTTCTTTATTTAAAAATAACTCGAAATTGTCAAACCATGGCGTGACCATTCCCCTTAGAGACTTGGAAGATTTTGCAAAGTAAGCTACTCTAGCGTTTGTTTTCCGAATTTCGATGCGGTTTTTGCGCCAAGTAACTTATATTAGCCTTATTCAATGGGGAATGGATCACTTTCTTTATTTTAAAATAACTCGAAATTGTTAAAACATTGCGTGTACTATCCCTTTAGAGATCTAGTAGAATTTGCAAAGTAAGCTACTCTAGCGTTTGTTGTTCGAATTTCGATGGGGTTTTGGCGCCAAGTTACTTATATTAGCATTATTCAATGAGGAATGGATTACTTTTTTTATTTGAAAATAACTTGAAATTATCAAACCATGGCGTGTACTATCCCCTTAGAGATATGATAAAATTTGCAAAGTAAGCTACTCTAGCGTTTGAGGTCTGAATTTTGATGCGGTTTCTGCGCCAAGTAACTTATATTAGCATGGGAGATTTCAAAAACCAACCGCAGGTTTGAAAAATTTGCCAAAAACCAACAGCTTTTTCATTTTTGGCCAAAAACCAACATTCTAACAGTTTCCATCCATTTTAATGTTCATCCGTTAGTTTATGAACAGTAACCAAGGGTATTTTTGTAATTTTTTTATTTTTAATAAATATTTTTTTATTTTCTTTTGCTTGATAATTGTTTTTTATTTTTTTAAAAATCAAAAATTACCAAAATGCCCCTGGTTATTGTTCATCAAGTGACGGATGAACAGTAAAATGGATGGAACCTGTCAGAATGTTGGTTTTTGGCTAAAAATGAAAAAGCTGTTGGTTTTTGGCTAATTTGTCAAACTTGCGGTTGGTTTTTGGAAAAAACCCTATTACCATTATTCAATGAGGAATGGATCACTTTCTTTATTTTAAAATAACTTGAAATTGTCAAACCATGGCGTCTACTACCCCCTTAGAGAGCTGGCAGAATTTGCAAAGTAAGCTACTTTAGCGTTTGTAGTCCGAAATTCGATGCGATTTTTGCTAGTAGTAACTTATATTAGCATTATTCACTGAGAAATAGATCACTTTCTTTATTTAAAAATAACTCGAAATTGTCAAACCATGGCGTGTACGATCTTAAAGATCAGGCAAAATTTGCAAAGTAAGCTACTCTAGCGTTTGTGGTCCGAATTTCGATACGGTTTTTGCGCCAAGTAACTTATATTAGCGTTATTCGATGAGGAATGGATCACTTTCTTTATTTAAAAATAACAAAAAATTGTCAAACCATGGCGTGTACTATCCCCTTAGAGATCTGGTAGAATTTGCAAAGTAAGCTACTCTAACGTATGAAGTCCGAATTTCGATACGGTTTTTGCGCCAAGTAACATATATTAGCATTATTCAATGAGGAATGAATCACTTTCTTTATTTAAAAATGACTCGAAATTGTCAAACCATAGCGTCTACTATCCCCTTAGAGATCTAGTAGAATTTGCAACGTAAGCTATTCTAGCGTTTTTTGGTCTGAATTTCTATGCGGTATTTGCATAAAGTAACTTATATTAGCATTATTCATTGAGGATTGAATCACTTTATTTATTTGAAAATCACTCGACATTGTCAAAACATGGCGTGTACTATCCCCTTAGAGAGCTGGCAGAATTTGCAAAGTAAGCTACTCTAGCGTTTGTGGTCCGAATTTCGATGCGATTTTTGCGCCAAGTAACTTATATTAGCATTATTCAATGAGGAAATGATAACTTTCTTTATAAAAAAAAACTCGGAATTGTCAAACCATGGCGTGTACTATCCCCTTAGAGATCTGGCAGAACTTGCAAAGTAAGCTACTCTAGCGTTTGTGGTCCGAATTTCGATGCAGATTTTGCTCCAAGTAACTTATATGAGCATTATTTTATCAGGAAAGAATCACTTTATTTATAAATAACTCGAAATTGTCAAACCATGGCGTGTACTATCCCCTCAGAGATCTGGTAGAATTTTCAAAATAAGCTACTTTAGCGTTTTATGTCTGAATTTTGATGTGGTTTTTGCGCCAAGTAGCTTATATTAGCATTATTCAATGAGGAATGGCGTGTACTATCCCCTTAGAGATTTGGCAGAATTTGCAAAGTAAGCTACTCTAGCGTTTATGGTCCGAATTTCGATGTGGTTTTGGTGCCAAGTAACTTACATTAGCATTATTCAATGAGGAATTGATCAATTTCTTTATTTAAAAATAACTCGAAATTGTCAAACCGTGGCGTGTACTATCCCCTTAGAGATATGGTAGAATTTGCAAAGTAAGCTACTCTAGCGTTTATGGTCCGAATTTCGATGCGGTTTTTACGCCAAGTAACTTATATTAGCATTGTTAAATGAGGATTGGATCACTTTCTTTATTTAAAAATAACTCGAAATTGTCAAACCATGGCGTGTACTATCCCGTTAGAGATCTGGCAGAATTTGCAAAGTAAGCTACTCTAGCGTTTGTGGCCCGAATTTGGATGTGATTTTTGCGCCAAGTAACTTATATTAGCATTATTTAATGAGGAAAGGATCAGTTTCTTTATCTAAAAATAACTCGAAACTGTCAAACCATGCGTGTACTATCCCCTTAGAGATCTGGCAGAATTTGCAAAGTAAGCTACTCTTGCCTTTGTGGTCCGAAATCCGATGCGGTTTTTGCGCTAAGTAACTTATATTAGCATTATTCAATGAGCAATGGATCACTTTTTTTATTAACAAATAACTCGAAATTGTCAAAACATGGCGTTTACTATCCCCTTAGAGATTTGACAGAATTTGCAAAGTAAGCTACTCTAGCGTTTCGGGTCTGAATTTCGATGGGGTTTTTGCGCCAAACAACTTATATTAGCATTATTCAGTGAGGAATGAATCACTTTCTTTATTTAAAAATAACTTGAAATTGTCAAACCATGGCGTGTACTATCCCCTTAGAGATCTGATAGAATTTGCAAAGTATGCAACTCTTGCGTTTTTTTGTCCGAATTTTGATGCGGTTTTTGCGCCAAGTTACTTATATTAGCATTATTCAATGAGGATTAAATCACTTTCCTTATTTAAAAGTAACTCGAAATTGTCAAACCATGCGTGTACTATCCCCTTAGAGATCTGGCAGAATTTGCAAAGTAAGCTACTCTAGCGTTTGTGGCCCGAATTTGGATGTGATTTTTGCGCCAAGTAACTTATATTAGCATTATTCAATGAGGAAAGGATCAGTTTCTTTATCTAAAAATAACTCGAAACTGTCAAACCATGTCGTGTACTATCCCCTTAGAGATCTGGCAGAATTTGCAAAGTAAACTACTCTTGCCTTTGTGGTCCGAATTTCGATGCGGTTTTTGCGTCAAGTAACTTTTATTAGCATTATTCAATGAGGAATGAATTAGTTTTTTTATTTAAAAATAACTCGAAATTGTCAAAACATGGCGTGTACTATCCCCTTAGAGATCTGACAGAATTTGCAAAGTAAGCTACTCTAGCGGTTGTGGTCCGAATTTCGATGCGGTTTTTGAGCCAAGTAACTTATATTAGCATTATTCAATGAGGAATGGATCAATTTCTTTATTTAAAAATAACTCGAAATTGTCAAACCATGGCGTGTACTATCCCCTTAGAGATCTGGCAGAATTTGCAAAGTAAGCTACTCTAGCATATTTTTGTCCGAATTCCGATACGCTTTTTGCGCCAAGTAACTTATATAAGCATTATTCAATGAGGAATTGATCACTTTCTTTATTTAAAAATAACAAGAAACTGTCAAACCATGGCGTTTACTATCCCCAAAGGGATCAGATAGAATTTGCAAAGTAAGCTACTCTATCATTTGTGGTCCGAATTTCGATGCGATTTTTTCGCCAAGTAACTTATATTAGCATTATTCAATGAGGCAAGGATAACTTTCTTTATTGAAAAATAACTCGAAATTGTCAAACCATAGCGTGTACTATCCCCTTAGAGATCTGGCAGAACTTGCAAAGTAAGATACTCTAGCATTTGTGGTCCGAATTTCGATGCGGATTTTGCGCCAAGTAACTCATATTAGCATTATTCAATGAGGAATGGATCACTTTCTTTAACTACAAATAACTCAAAATTGTCAAACCATGGCGTGTACTATCCCTTTAGAGATCTGGCAGAATTTGCAAAGTAACCTACTATAACATTTGTGGTCCGAATTTCGATGCGGTTTTTGCGCTAAGTAACTTATATTAGCATTATTCGGTGAGGAATGGATCACTTTCTTTATTTGAAAATAACTCGAAATTGTCAAAACATGGCGTGTAGTATCCCCTTAGAGATCTGGCAGAATTTGCAAAGTAAGCTACTCTAGCGTTTGTGGTCCAATTTTGGATGCGGTTTTTGCGCCAAGTAACTTATATTTGCATTATTCAATGAGGAAATGATCACTTTCTTTATTTAAAAATAACTCGAAATTGTCAAACCATGGGGTGTACTATCCCTTTAGATATCTGGTAGAATTTGCAAAGTAAGTTACTCTAGTGTTTGTGGTCCGAATTTCGATGCGGTTTTTATGCCAAGTAACATATATTAGCATTATTCAATGAGGAATGGAAAACTTTCATTATTTAAATATAACTCGAAATTGTCAAAACATGGCGTGTACTATCCCCTCAGAGATTTGGCAAAATTTGCAAAGTAAGCTACTCTAGCGTTTCTGGTCCGAATTTCGATGGGGTTTTTGCGCCAAGTAACTTATATTAGCATTATTCAGTGAGGAATGAATCACTTTCTTTATTTAAAAACAACTCGAAATTGTCAAATCATGGCGTGTACTATCCCCTCAGAGATTTGATAGATTTTGCAAAGTAAGCTACTCTTGCATTTTTTGGTCCGAATTTCGACGCGGTTTTTGCGCCAAGTAACTTATATTAGTATTATTCAATGAGGAATGGATCACTTTCTTTATTTAAAGGTAACTTAAAATTGTCAAACCATTGCGTGTACTATCCCCTTAGAGATCTGGCGGAACTTGCAAAGTAAGCTACTCTAGCGATTGTGGTCCGAATTTCAATGCGATTTTTGCGCAAAGTAACTTATATCAGCATTATTCAATGAGGAATGGATCACTTTCTTTATTTAAAAATAACTCGTAATTGTCAAAACATGGCGTGTACTATCCCCTTAGAGATCTGGCAGAATTTGCAAAGTTAGCTACTCTAGCGTTTGTGGTCTGAATTTCGATGCGGTTTTTGCATCAAGTAACTTATATTAGCACTATTCAATGAGGAATTGATTACTTTCTTTATTTAGAAATAACACGAAATTGTCAAAACATGGCGTGTACTATCCCCTTAGAGATCTAACAAAATTTGCAAAGTGAGCTACTCTACTGTTTGTGGTCCGAATTTCGATGCGGTTTTTGCGCCAAGTAACTTATATTTGTATTTTTCATTGAGGAATGAATAACATTCTTTTTTTAAAAATAACTCGAAATTGTCAAACCATGGCGTGTACTATCCCCTTAGATATCTGGCAGAATTTGCAAAAAAAGCTACTCTGGCGTTTTTTGGTCCGAATTTCGATTCTGTTTTTGCGCCAAGTAACTTGTATTAGCATTATTCAATGAGGAATTGATCAATTTGTTTATTTAAAAATAACTCGAAATTGTCAAAACCCTGGCGTGTACTATCCCCTTAGAGATCTGGCAGAATTTGCAAAGTAAGCTACTCTAGCGTTTGTGGTCCGAATTTGGATTCGATTTTTGCGCCAATTAACTTATATTATCCTTATTCAATGAGGAATAAATCACTTTTGTTATTAGAAAATAACTTGAAATTGTCAAACCATGGCGTGTACTATCCCCTTAGAGATATGGTAGAATTTGCAAAATAAGCTACTCTAGCATTTTTGGTCCGAATTTCGATGCGATTTTTACGCCATGTAACTTATATTAGCATTATTCAGTGAGGAAATGATCACTTTCTTTATTCAAAAATAACTGAAAATTGTCAAACCATGGCGTGTACTATCCCCTTAGAGATCTGGTAGAATTTGCCAAGTAAACTATTTAAGCATTTTTTAGTCCGAATTTCGATGCACTTTTTACGCCAAGTAACTTATATTAGATTTATACAATGAGGAATGGATCACATTCTTTGTTTGAAAATAACTCGAAATTGTCAAAACATGGCGTGTACTATCCCCTTAGAGATCTGGCAGAATTTGCAAAGTAAGCTACTCTAGCTTTTGTGGTCCGAATTTGGATGCGATTTTTGTCCCAAGTAGCTTATATTAGCATTATTCAACGAGGAATGGATAACTTTCTTTATTTAAAAATAACTCGAAATTGTCAAACCATGGCGTTTACTATCTTCTTAGAGATCTGGCAGAATTTGCAAAGTAGGCTACTTTAGCGTTTGTGGTCCAAAATTTCGATGCGGTTTTTGCGCCAAGTAACTCATATTTGCATTATTCAATGAGGAATGGATCACTTTCTTTATCTAAAAATAACTCAAAATTGTCAAACCATGGCGTGTACTATCCCGTTAGAGATCTGGCAGAATTTGCAAAATAAGCTACTTTAACATATGTGGTCCGAATTTCCATGCGGTTTTTGCACCAAGTAACTTATATTTGCGTTATTCGGTGAGGAATGGATCACTTTCTTTATTTAAAAATAACAATAAATACTCAAACCATGGCGTGTACTATCCCCTTAGAGATATGACAGAATTTACAAAGTAAGCTACTCTAGCGTTTGTGGTCCGAATTTGGATTCGATTTTTGCGCCAAATAACTTATATTATCCTTATTCAATGAGGAATAAATCACTTTTGTTATTTAAAAATAACTCGAAATTGTCAAACCATGGCGTGTACTATCCCCTAAGATATCTGGAAGAATTTGCAAAGTAAGCTACTCTAGCATTTGTGTTCCGAATTACGATGCGGTTTTTGCGCCAAGTAACTTATATTATCCTTATTCAATGGGGAATGGATCACTTTCTTTATTTAAAAATAACTCAAAATTGTCAAATCATGGCGTGTACTATCCCTTTTAAAGATATGGCAGAATTTGTAAAGTAAGCTACTCTAGCGTTTGTGGTCTGAATTTCGATGCGGTTTTTGCGCCATTTAACTTATATTAGCATTATTAAATGAGAAAAGGATCACTTTCTTTATTCAAAAATAACTGAAAATTGTCAAACTATGGCGTGTACTATCCCCTTAGAGATCTGGCAGAATTTGCAAAGTAAACTACTCAAGCGTTTTTTGGTCCGAATTTCGATGTTCTTTTTGCGCCAAGTAACTTATATTAGCATTATTCACTTTCTTTATTTGAAAATAACTCGAAATTGTCAAAACATGGCGTGTACTATCCCCTTAGAGATCTGGCAGAATTTGCAAAGTAAGCTACTCTAACTTTGTGGTCCGAATTTGGATGCGATTTTTGCGTCAAGTAGCTTATATTAGCATTATTCAACGAGGAATGGATAACTTTTTTATTTAAAAATAACTTGAAATTGTCAACTCATGGCGTTTACTATCCTCTTAGAGATATGGCAGAATTTGCAAAGTAGGCTACTCTAGCATTTGTGGTTCGAAATTTCGATGCGGTTTTTGCGCCAAGTAACTCATATTAGCATTATTCAATGAGGAATGGATCACCTTCTTTATTTAAAAATAACTTTAAATTGTCAAATCATGGCTTGTTCTATCCCCTTAGAGATCTGGCAGAATTTGCAAAGTAAGCTACTATAACATTTGTGGTCCGAATTTCGATGCGGTTTTTGTGTCAACTAACTTATATAAGCATTATTCGGTGAGGAATGGATTACTTTCTTTATTTAAAAATAACAAAAAATTGTCAAACCATGGCGTGTACTATCCCCATAGAGATTTGGCAGAATTTGCAAAGTAAGCTACTCTAGCGTTTGTGGTCCGAATTTGGATTCGATTTTTGCGCCAAATAACTTATATTATCCTTATTCAATGAGGAAAAAAAAACTTTCTTTATTTAAATATAACTCGAAATTGTCAAACCATGGCGTGTACTATCATCTTAGAGATCTGGAAGAATTTGCAAAGTAAGCTACTCTAGCGTTTGTGTTCCGAATTTCGATGCGGTTTTTGCGCCAAGTAACATATATTAGCATTATTCAATGAGGAATGAAAAACTTTCATTATTTAAAAATAACTCGAAATTGTCAAAACATGGCGTGTACTATCCCCATAGAGATTTGGCAAAATTTGCAAAGTAAGCTACTCTAGCATTTCTGGTCCGAATTTCGATGAGGTTTTTGCGCCAACTAACTTATATTAGCATTATTCAGTGAGGAATGAATCACTTTCTTTATTTAAAAATAACTCGATATTGTCAAATCATGGCGTGTACTATCGCCTCAGAGATCTGATAGATTATGCAAAGTAAGCTACTCTTGCATTTTTTGGTCCGAATTTCGATGCGGTTTTTGCGCCAAGTAACTTATATTAGCATTATTCAATGAGGAATGGATCACTTTCTTTATTTAAAGGTAACTTAAAATTGTCAAACCATTGCGTGTACTATCCCCTTAGAGATCTGGCGGAATTTGCAAAGTAAGCTACTCTAGCGATTGTGGTCTGAATTTCGATGCGAATTTTGCGCCAAGTAACTTATATTAGCGTTATTCGGTGAGGAATAGATCACTTTCTTTATTTAAAAATAACAAGAAATTGTCAAACCATGGCGTGTACTATCCCCTTAAAGATATGGCAGAATTTGCAAAGTAAGCTACTCTAGTGTTTGTGGTCCGAATTTGGATTCGATTTTTGCGTCAAATAACTTATATTATCCTTATTCAATGAGGAATAAATCACTTTTGTTATTTAAAAATAACTCGAAATTGTCAAACCATGGCGTGTACTATCCCCTTAGAGATCTGGAAGAATTTGCAAAGTAATCTACTCTAGCGTTTGTGTTCCAAATTTCGATGCGGTTTTTGCGCCCAGTAACTTATATTAGCCTTATTCAATGGGGAATGGATCACTTTCTTTATTTAAAAATAACTCGAAATTGTCAAAACATGGTGTGTACTATCCCTTTTAGAGATATGGCAGAATTTGCAAAGTAAGCTACTCTAGCATTTGTGGTCCGAATTTCGATGCGGTTTTTGCGCCATGTAACTTATATTAGAATCATTAAATGAGGAAAGGACCACTTTCTTTATTCAAAAATAACTGAAAATTGTCAAACCATGGCGTGTACTATCCCCTTAGAGATCTGGCAGAATTTACAAAGTAAACTGCTCAAGCGTTTTTTGGTCCGAATTTCGAAGCTCTTTTTGCGCCAAGTAACTTATATTAGCATTATTCACTTTCTTTATTTGAAAATAACTCGAAATTGTCAAAACATGGCGTGTACTATCCCCTTAGAGATCTGACAGAATTTGCAAAGTAAGCTACTCTAACTTTTGTGGTCCGAATTTGGATGCGATTTTTGCGTCAAGTAGCTTATATTAGCATTATTTAACGAGGAATGGATAACTTTTTTATTTAAAATTAACTTGAAATTGTCAACTCATGGCGTTTACTATCCTCTTAGAGATATGGCAGAATTTGCAAAGTAGGCTACTCTAGCGTTTGTGGTTCGAAATTTCGATGCGGTTTATGCGCCAAGTATCTCATATTAGCATTATTCAATGAAGAATGGATCACCTTCTTTATTTAAAAATAACTTTAAATTGTCAGACCATGGCGTGTACTATCCCCTTAGAGATTTGGCAGAATTTGAAAAGTAAGCTACTATAACATTTGTGGTCCGAATTTCGATGCGGTTTTTGCGCCAACTAACTTATATAAGCGTTATTCGGTGAGGAATGGATCACTTTCTTTATTTAAAAATAACAAAAAATTGTCAAAGCATGGCGTGTACTATCCCCATAGAGATCTGGCAGAATTTGCAAAGTAAGCTACTGTAGCGTTTGTGGTCCGAATTTGGATTCGATTTTTGCGCCAAATAACTTATATTATCCTTATTCAATGAGGAAAAAAAACTTTCTTTATTTAAATATAACTCGAAATTGTCAAACCATGGCGTGTACTATCCTCTTAGAGATCTGGAAGAATTTGCAAAGTAAGCTACTCTAGCGTTTGTGTTCCGAATTTCGATGCGGTTTTTGCGCCAAGTAACATATATTAGCATTATTCAATGAGGAATGGAAAACTTTCATTTTTTAAAAATAACTCGAAATTGTCAAAACATGACGTGTACTATCCCCTTAGAGATTTGGCAAAATTTGCAAAGTAAGCTACTCTAGCATTTCTGGTTCGAATTTCGATGGGGTTTTTGCGCCAAGTAACTTAAATTAGCATTATTCAGTGAGGAATGAATCACTTTCTTTATTTAAAAATAACTCGATATTGTCAAATCATGGCGTGTACTATCCCCTCATAGATCTGATAGATTATGCAAAGTAAGCTACTCTTGCATTTTTAGGTCCGAATTTCGATGCGGTTTTTGCACCAAGTAACTTATATTAGCATTATTCAATGAGGAATGGATCACTTTCTTTATTTAAAGGTAACTTAAAATTGTCAAACCATCGCGTGTACTATCCTCTTAGAGATCTGGCGGAATTTGCAAAGTAAGCTACTCTAGCGATTGTGGTCTGAATTTCGATGCGGTTTTTGCGCCAAGTAACTTATATTAGCGTTATTCGGTGAGGAATAGATCACTTTCTTTATTTAAAAATAACAAGAAATTGTCAAACCATGGCGTGTACTATCCCCTTAGAGATATGGCAGAATTTGCAAAGTAAGCTACTCTAGTGTTTGTGGTCCGAATTTGGATTCGATTTTTGCGTCAAATAACTTATATTATCCTTATTCAATGAGGAATAAATCACTTTTGTTATTTAAAAATAACTCGAAATTGTCAAACCATGGCGTGTACTATCCCCATAAAGATCTGGAATAATTTACAAAGTAAGCTACTCTAGCGTTTGTGTTCCGAATTTCGATGCGGTTTTTGCGCCAAGTAACTTATATTAGCCTTATTCAATGGGGAATGGATCACTTTCTTTATTTAAAAATAACTCGAAATTGTCAAAACATGGCGTGTACTATCCCTTTTAGAGATATGGCAGAATTTGCAAAGTAAGCTACTCTAGCATTTGTGGTCCGAATCTTCGATGCGGTTTTTGCGCCATGTAACTTATATTAGAATCATTAAATGAGGAAAGGACCACTTTCTTTATTCAAAAATAACTGAAAATTGTCAAACCATGGCGTGTACTATCCCCTTAGAGATCTGGCAGAATTTACAAAGTAAACTGCTCAAGCGTTTTTTGATCCGAATTTCGAAGCTCTTTTTGCGCCAAGTAACTTATATTAGCATTATTCACTTTCTTTATTTGAAAATAACTCGAAATTATCAAAACATGGCGTGTACTATCCCCTTAGAGATCTGGCAGAATTTGCAAAGTAAGCTACTCTAACTTTTGTGGTCCGAATTTGGATGCGATTTTTGCGTCAAGTAGCTTATATAAGCATTATTCAACGAGGAATGGATAACATTTTTATTTAAAAATAACTTGAAATTGTCAACTCATGGCGTTTACTATCCTCTTAGAGATATGGCAGAATTTGCAAAGTAGGCTACTTTAGCGTTTGTGGTTCGAAATTTCGATGCGGTTTTTGCGCCAAGTAACTCATATTAGCATTATTCAATGAGGAATGGATCACCTTCTTTATTTAAAAATAACTTTAAATTGTCAAACCATGGCGTGTACTATCCCCTTAGAGATTTGGCAGAATTTGCAAACTAAGCTACTATAACATTTGTGGTCCGAATTTCGATGCGGTTTTTGCGCCAACTAACTTATATAAGCGTTATTCGGTGAGGAATGTATCACTTTCTTTATTTAAAAATAACAAAAAATTGTCAAACCATGGCGTGTACTATCCCCATAGAGATCTGGCAGAATTTACAAAGTAAGCTACTCTAGCGTTTGTGGTCCGAATTTGGATTCGATTTTTGCGCCAAATAACTTATATTATCCTTATTCAATGAGGAAAAAAAAACTTTCTTTATTTATAAATAACTCGAAATTGTCAAACCATGGCGTGTACTATCCTCTTAGAGATCTGGAAGAATTTGCAAAGTAAGCTACTCTAGCGTTTGTGTTCCGAATTTCGATGCGGTTTTTGGCCAAGTAACTTATATTAGCCTTATTCAATGGGGAATGGATCACATTCTTTATTTAAAAATAACTCGAAATTGTCAAAACATGGCGTGTACTTTTAGAGATCTGGCAGAATTTTCAAAGTAAGCTACTCTAGCGTTCGTGGTCCGAATTTCGATGGGGTTTTTGCGCCAAGTTACTTATATTAGCATTATTTTATGAGGAATGGATGACTTTCTTTATTTGAAAATGACTCGAAATTGTCAAAAAAAGGCGTGTACTAACTCCTTAGAGATCTCGCAGATTTTGCAAAGTAAGCTACTCTAGCTTTTGTGGTCCGAATTTCGATGCGGTTTTTGCGCCAAGTAACTTATATTAGCATTGTTCAATAAGGAATGGATCAAATTCTTTATTTAAAAATAACTCGAAATTGTCAAATCATAGCGTGTACTATCTCTTTAGAGATATGGGAGAATTTGTAAAGTAAGCTACTCTAGCGTTTGTGGTCCGAATTTCGATGCGGTTTTTACGCCAAGTAACTGATATTAGCATTGTTCAATGAGGAATGGATAACTTTCTTTATTTGAAAATAATTCGAAATTTTCAAAACATAGCGTGTACTATCCCCTTAGAGATCTGGCAGAATTTGCAAAGTAAACTACTCAAGCTTTTTTTGGTACGAATTTCGATGCTTTTTTTGCGCCAAGTAACTTATATTAGCATTATTCAATGAGCAATGGATAACTTTCTTTATTTGAAAATAATTCGAAATTTTCAAAACATGGCGTGTACTATCCCCTTAGAGATCTGGCAGAATTTGCAAAGTAAGCTACTCTAACGTTTGTGGTCCGAATTTGGATGCGATTTTTGCGCCAAATAACTTATATTAGAATTATTCAATGAGGAATGAATCACTTTCTTTATTTAAAAATAACAAAAAATAGTCAAACCATGGCGTGTACTATCCCCTTAGAGATCTGGAAGAATTTGCAAAGTAAGCTACTCTAGCGTTTGTGTTCTGAATTTCGATGCGGTTTTTGCGCCAAGTAACATATATTAGCATTATTCAATGAGGAAAAGATTACTTCATTATTTAAAAATAACTCGAAATTGTCAAAACATGGCGTGTACTATTATCTCCTTAGAGATCTGGTAGAATTCGTAAAGTAACTACTATAGCGTTTGTGGTCCGAATTTCGATGCGGTTTATGCGCCAAGTAACTTATATTAGCATTATTCAATGTGGAATGGATCACTTTTTTTAATTAAAAATAACTCGAAATTGTCAAACCATGGCGTGTTCTATCCCCTTAGAGATCTGGCAGAATTTGCAAAGTAAGCTACTCTAGCGTTTATGGTCCGAATTTGGATGCGATTTTTGCGCCAAGTAGCTTATATTAGCATTTTTCAACGAGGAATGGATAACTTTCTTTATCTAAAAAGATTTCGAAATTGTCAAACCATGACGTGTACCATCCTTTTAGAGATTTGGCAGATTTTGCAAAGTAGGCTACTCTAGCGTTTGTGGTCCAAAATTTCGATGCGGTTTTTGCACCAAGTAACTCATATTAGCATTATTCGATGAGGAATGGATCACTTTCTTTATTCAAAAATAACTCAAAATTGCTAAACCATGGCGTGTACTATCCCCTTAGAGATCTAGCAGAATTTGCAAAGTAAGCTACTATAACGTTTGTGGTTCGAATTTCGATGCGGCTTTTGCGCCAAGTTACTTATATTAGCGTTATACGATAAGGAATGGATCACTTTCTTTATTTAAAAATAACAAGAAATTGTCAAACCATGGCGTGTACTGTCCCCTTAGATATCTAGCAGAATTTGCAAAGTAAGCTACTCTAGCGTTTGTGGTCCGAATTTGGATGCGATTTTTGCGCCAAATAACTTATATTATCATTATTCAATGAGGAAATGATCAGTTTCTTTATTTAAAAATAACTCGAAATTGTCAAACCATGGCGTGTACTATCCCCCTAAGAGATCTGGCAGAATTTGCAAAGTAAGCTACTCTAGCGTTTGTGGTCCAAAATTTCTATGCGTTGTTTGCACCAAGTAACTCATATTAGCATTATTCAATAAGGAATGGATCACTTTCTTTTTTTGAAAATAAATCGAATTTGTCAAAACAAGGTGTGTAATATCCCTTTAGAGATCTGGCAGAATTTGCAAAGTAAGCTACTCTAGCGTTTGTGCTCCGAATTTCGATGCGGTTTTTGCGCCAAGTAACTTATATTAGAATTATTCAATGAGGAATGAATCAAGTTATTTATTTAAAAATAACAAAAAATAGTCAAACCATGGCGTGTACTATCCCCTTAAAGATCTGGAAGAATTTGCAAAATAAGCTACTCTAGCATTTGTGTTCTGAATTTCGATGCGGTTTTTGCACCAAGTAACTTATATTAGAATTATTCAATGAGGAATGAATTACTTTCTTTATTTAAAATTAACAAAAAATAGTCAAACCATGGCGTGTACTATCCCTTTAGAGATCTGGCAGAATTTGCAAACTAAGCTACTCTAGCGTTTGTGGTCCGAAATTTCTATGCATTTTTTGCGCCAAGTAACTCATATTAGCATTATTCAATAAGGAATGGATCACTTTCTTTATTTGAAAATAACTCGAAATTGGCAAAACAAGGCGTGTAATATCCCCCTAGAGATCTTGCAGAATTTGCAAAGTAAGCTACTCTAGCGTTTGTGGTCCGAATTTGGATGCGATTTTTGCTCCAAGTAACTTGTATTAGAATTATTCAATGAGAAATGAATCACTTTCTTTATTTAAAAATAACAGAAAATAGTCAAACCATTGCGTGTACTATCCCCTTAGAGATCTGGAAGAATTTGCAAAGTAAGCTACTCTAGCGTTTGTGTTCTGAATTTCGATGCGGTTTTTGCGCCAAGTAACATATATTAGCATTATTCAATGTGGAAAATATCACTTCATTATTTAAAAATAACTCGGAATTGTCAAAACATGGCGTGTACTACTATCTCCTTAGAGATCTGGTAGAATTTGTAAAGTAAGCTACTATAGCGTTTGTGGTCCGAATTTCGATGTAGTTTTTGCGCCAAGTAACTTATATTTTCATTATTCAATGAGGAAAGGATCACTTTCTTTAATTAAAAATAACTCGAAATTGTCAAACCATGGCGTGTACTATCCCCTTAGAGATCTGGCAGAATTTGCAAAGTAAGCTACTCTAGCGTTTGTGGTCCGAAATTTCGATGCGGTTTTTGCACCAAGTAACTTATATTAGCATTATTCAATTAGGAATGGATCACTTTATTTATTTAAAAATAGCTCAAAATTGTCAAACCATGGCGTGTACTATCCCCATAGAGATCTGGCAGAATTTGCAAAGTAAGCTACTCTAGCGTTTGTGGTCCGAATTTCGATGAGGATTTTGCTCCAAGAAACATATATTAGCATTATTCAATGCGGAATGGATCACATTCTTTATTTAAATATAACAACAAATTGTCAAACCATGGCGTGTACTATCCCCTTAGCGATCTGTCTGAATTTACAAAGTAAGGTACTCTAGCGTTTGTGGTCCGAATTTCGATGCAGTTTTTACGCCAAGTAACTTATAGGGAGATTTCCAAAAACCTTTCGCAGGTTTGCAATATTAGCCAAAAAACATCTTTTTCAATTTTGGCCAAAAACCAACATTTGGATGGTTTCCATCCATGTTACTGTTCATCCCTGACGGATGAACAGTAACAGAGGGTATTTTCATAATTTTACAAATTTTAATTAACTTTTTTTTTTAAATTCTTTTTTTTCCTTTTTTTCTTCTCTTCTCTTTTCTTTTTCTTTTTTCTCTTCTCTTTCTTTTTTTTTCTCTTTTTCTTCACAGATTTTTTTCTTTCTCTCTCTCATTCTTCTTCCTTCTCTTCTCTCTTCTTTTTTTCTTTTCTCCTTTTCTTCTTTCCCTCTCCTTCTCCCTCTCTCTATCACTCTCGATCTTAAATTCACCATGACCAAAATTTGAATGAGGCATTGGGTCATGGTGAATTTGGGATGGGGAGTGATGGAGAGAGGGAAAGAAGAAGAGGAGAAAAGAAAAGAGGAAGAGAGGAGAGAAGAGAAGAGGAGAAGAGAAGGAAAAAGAAGAAGAGAGAGAGAGAAAGAAAAAATCTGTGAAGAAGAGGAGAAAAAAAGGAAAGAGAAAAGAAAAAAAAAGAAAAGAGAAGAAAAGAAAAAAAAGAAGAAAAGAGAAAAGAAAAAAGAAAGGAAAAAAATATTTTTAAAAAAAAAATTAATTAAAATTTATAAAATTACGAAAATACCCTCTGTTACTGTTCATCCCTGACGGATGAACAGTAACATGGATGGAAACCATCCAAATGTTGGTTTTTGGCCAAAATTGAAAAAGCTGTTATTTTTTTGGCTAATATTGCAAACATGCAGTAGATTTTTGGAAATCTCCCTAACTTATATTAGCGTTATTCAGTGAGAAATGGATCACATTCTTTATTTAAAAATTACTCGAAATTGTCAAACCATGGCGTGTACTATCCCCTTAGAGATCTCGCAAAATTTGCAAAGTAAGCTACTCTAGTGTTTGTGGTCTGAATTTCGATGCGGTTTTTGCGCCAAGTAACTTATATTAGCATTATTCACTGAGGAACGGATCACTTTCTATATTAAAAAATAACAAGAAACTTTCAAACCATGACTTGCACAATCCTTTTAGAGATCTTGCAGAATTTGCAAAGTAAGCTACTTTAGCGTTTGTGGTCCGAATTTCGATGCGGTTTTTGCGCCAAGTAACTTATATTAGCGTTATTCAATGAGGAATGGATCACTTTCTTTATTAAAAAATAATTCGAAATTGTCAAACCATGGCGTGTACTATCCCCATATAGATTTGGCAGAATTTACAAAGTAAGCTACTCTAGCGTTTGTGGTCCGAATTTGGATACGGTTTTTGAGCCAAGTAACTTATATTGGCATTATTCAAAGGGGAATCGATCACTTTCTCTATTTAAAACTAACAAGAAATTGTCAAACCATGGCGTGTACTATCCTTTTAGAGTTCTGGCAGAATTTGCAAAGTAAGCTGCTATAGCGTTTGTGGTCCGAATTTCGACGCGGTTTTTGCGCTAAGTAACTTATATTAGCCTTATTCACTGAGGAATGGATCACTTTATTTTTTAAAAATAACTCGAAATTGTCAAACCATAACGTGTATTATCCCCTTAGAGATCTGGCAGAATTTGCAAAGTAAGCTACTCTAGCGTTTGTGGTACGAATTTCGATGCGGTTTTTGCGCAAAGTAACACATATTAGCATTATTCAATGTGGAATGAATCACTTTCTATGTTTAAAAATAACAAGAAATTGTCAAACCATGGCATGTACTATCGCCTTAGAGATCTGACAGAATTTTCAAAGTAAACTACTCTAGCGTTAGTGGTCCGAATTTCTATGCGGTTTTTGCGCACAGTTACTTATATTAGCATTATTCAATTAGGAATAGATCACTTTCTTTATTTAAAAATAGCTCAAAATTGTCAAACCATGGCGTGTACTATCCCCAAAGAGATATGGCAGAATTTGCAAAGTAAGCTACTCTAGCGTTTGTGGTCCGAATTTCGATGCGGTTTTTGCTCCAAGTAACATATATTAGCATTATTCAATGCGGAATGGATCACTTTCTTTATTTAAATATAACAACAAATTGTCAAACCATGGCGTGTACTATCCCCTTAGCGATCTGTCAGAATTTACAAAGTAAGCTACTCTAGCGTTAGTGGTCCGAATTTCGATGCGGTTTTTGCGCCAAGTAACTTATATTAGCTTTTTCGTTGAGGAATGGATCTTTTCTTTATTTAAAAATAACAAGAAATTGTCAAACCATGGCGTGTACTATCCTTTTAGAGTTCTGGCAGAATTTGCAAAGTAAGCTGCTATAGCGTTTGTGGTCCGAATTTCGACGCGGTTTTTGCGCTAAGTAACTTATATTAGCCTTATTCACTGAGGAATGGATCACTTTATTTTTTAAAAATAACTCGAAATTGTCAAACCATAACGTGTATTATCCCCTTAGAGATCTGGCAGAATTTGCAAAGTAAGCTACTCTAGCGTTTGTGGTCCGAATTTCGATGCGGTTTTTGCGCAAAGTAACACATATTAGCATTATTCAATGTGGAATGAATCACTTTCTATGTTTAAAAATAACAAGAAATTGTCAAACCATGGCATGTACATCGCCTTAGAGATCTGACAGAATTTTCAAAGTAAACTACTCTAGCGTTAGTGGTCTGAATTTCTATGCGGTTTTTGCGCACAGTTACTTATATTAGCATTATTCAATTAGGAATGGATCACTTTCTTTATTTTAAAATAGCTCAAAATTGTCAAACCATGGCGTGTACTGTCCCCATAGAGATATGGCAGAATTTGCAAAGTAAGCTACTCTAGCGTTTGTGGTCCGAATTTCGATGCGGTTTTTGCTCCAAGTAACATATATTAGCATTATTCAATGCGGAATGGATCACTTTCTTTATTTAAATATAACAACAAATTGTCAAACCATGGCGTGTACTATCCCCTTAGCGATCTGTCAGAATTTACAAAGTAAGCTACTCTAGCGTTAGTGGTCCGAATTTCGATGCGGTTTTTGCGCCAAGTAACTTATATTAGCTTTTTCGTTGAGGAATGGATCTTTTCTTTATTTAAAAATAACAAGAAATTGTCAAACCGTGGCGTGTACTATCCCTTTAGAGATCTTGTAGAATTTGCAAAGTAAGCTACTATAGCGTTTGTGGTCCGAATTTCGACGCGGTTTTTGCGCCAAGTAACTTACATTAGCATTATTCACTAAGGAATGGATCACTTTCTTTATTAAAAAATAACAAAAAATTGTCAAATCATGGCGTATACTATACCTTTAGAAATCTGACAGAATTTTCAAAGTAAACTACTCTAACGTTAGTTGTCTGAATTTCTATGCGTTTTTTGCGCACAGTTACTTAAATTAGCATTATTCAATGAGGAATGGATCACTTTCTTTATTTAAAAATAGCTCAAATTTGTCAAATCATGGCGTGTACTATCCTCATAGAGATCTGGCAGAATTTGCAAAGTAAGCTACTCTAGCGTTTGTGGTCCGAATTTCGATACAGTCTTTGCGCCAAGTAACTTATATGAGCATTATTCATTGGGGAATCGATCACTTTCTTTATTTAAAAATAACAAGAAACTGTCAAACCATGGCGTGTACTATCCTCTTAGAGATCTGGCAGAATTTGCAACGTAAGCTGCTATATCGTTAGTGGTCCGTATTTCGACGCGGTTTTTGCGCTAAGTAACTTATATTAGCATTATTCAGTGAGGAATGGATCACTTTCTTTTTTAAAAATAACTCGAAATTGTCAAACCATAACGTGTACTATCCCTTTAGAGATCTGGCAGAATTTGCAAAGTAAGCTACTCTAGCGTTAGTGGTCCGAATTTCGATACGGTTTTTGCTCCAAATAACTTATATTAGCATTATTCAATGAGGAATGGATCACTTTCTTTATTTAAAAATAACAAAAAATTGTCAAACCATGGCGTGTACTATCCCCTTAGAGATCTGGTAGAATTTACAAAGTAAGCCACTCTCACGTTTAGTGGTCGGAATTTCGATACGGTTTTATCGCCAAGTAACTTATATTAGCTTTGTTCGATAAGGAATGGATCTTTTCTTTATTAAAAAATAACAAGAAATTGTCAAACCATGGCGTGTACTATCCCTTTAGAGATCTGGCAGAATTTGCAAAGTAAGCTACTATAGCGTTTGTGGTCCGAATTTCGACACGATTTTTGCGCCAAGTAACTTATATTAGCATTATTCACTAAGGAATGGATCACTTTCTTTATTTAAAAATAACAAAAAATTGTCAAATCATGGCGTATACTATACCTTTAGAAATCTGGCAGAATTTGCAAAGGAAGCTACTCTAGCATTTGTAGTCCGAATTTCGATGCGGTTTTTGCGCTAAGTAACTAATATTAGCGTTATTCAATGAGGCATCACTTTTTTTATTTAAAAATAACTCGAAATTGTCAAACCATGGCGTGTACTATCCCCTTAGAGATCTGGCAGAATTTGCAAAGTAAGCTACTCTTGCGTTTGTAGTCCGAATTTCGATGTGGTTTTTGCGACATGTAACTTATATTAGCATTAATCAATGAGGAATGAATCAGTATCTTTATTTAAAAATAACTCAAAATTGCCAAATCATGGCGTGTACTATCCCCTTAGAGATCTGGCAGAATTTGCAATGTAAGCTATTATTAATACGTTTATGGTTCGAATTTCGAAGCGGTTTTTGCGCCAAGTAACTTATATTAGAATTATTCAATGAGGAATGGATCACTTTCTTTTTTTAAAAATAACTCAAAATTGCCAAACCATGGCGTGTACTATCCCCTTAGAGATCTGGCAGAATTTGCAAAGTAAGCTACTCTAGCGTTTGTGGTCCGAATTTCGATGCGGTTTTTGCACCAAGTACCTTATATTAGCATGATTCCATGAAGAATGGATCACTTTCTTTTTTAAAACTAACTCGAAATTGTCAAACCATAACGTGTTCTATCCCTTTAGAGATCTAGCAGAATTTGCAAAGTAACCTACTCTAGCGTTTGTGGTCCGAATTTCGATGCGGTTTTTGCGCCTAGTAACTTATATTAGCATTATTCAATGAGAAATGGATCACATTCTCTATTTAAAAATAACAAGAAATTGTCAAACCTGGCATGTACTATCCCCTTAAGGATCTAGCATAATTTGCAAAGTAAACTACTATAGCGTTTGTGGTCAGAATTTCGATGCGGTTTTTGGGCCAAGTAACTTATATTAGCATTATTCAGTGAGGAATGGATCATTTTCTTTATTTAAAAATAACTCGAAATTGACAAACCATGGCATGTATTATCCCCTAAGAGTTCTGGAAGAATTTGCAAAGTTAGCTACTCTAGCGTTTGTGGACCGAATTTCGATGGGGTTTTTGCTCCAAGTAACTTATATTAGCATTATTCAATGAGAAATGGAAACTTTCTTAATTTAAAAATAAATCAAAATCGTCAAACAATGCCTTGTACTATCCCCTTTGAGATCTGGCAGAATTTGCAAAGTAAGCTACTCTACTGTTTGTGGTCCGCATTTCGATGCGGTTTTTGCGCCAAGTAACTTATATTAGCATTATTCAATGAGGAATGAATCACTTTTTTATATAAAAATAACTCGAAACTGTCAAACCATTGCGTGTACTATTCCCTGAGAGATCTGGCAGAATTTTTAATGTAAGCTACTCTAGCGTTTGTGGTCCGAATTTCGATGCGGTTTTTGCTCCAAGTATCTTATATTAGCATTATTCAATGAGAAATGGAAACTTTGTTTATTTAAAATTAAATCAAAATCGTCAAACAATGGCGTTTACTATCCCCTTTGAGATCTGGCAGAATTTGCAAAGTAAGCTACTCTACTGTTTGTGGTCCAAATTTCGATGCGGTTTTTGCACCAAGTAACTTATATTAGCATTATTCAATGAGGAATGGATCAATTTTTTTATATAAAGATAAATCAATATTGTCAAACCATGGCGGGTACTATCCCCTTAGAGATCTGGCAGAATTTGCAAAGTAAGCTACTCTACCGTTTGTGGTCCGAAATTCGATGAGGTTTTTGCCTAAAAAAAACTTATATTAGAATTATTCAATGAGGAATGGATCACTTTCTTTATTTAAAAATAACTCGAAATTGTCAAACCATGGTGTGTACTATCCCTTTAGAGATCCGGAAAAATTTGCAAAGTAAGCTACTCTAGCGTTTGTAGTCCGAATTTCGATGCGGTTTTGGCGCCAAGTAACTTATATTAGCATTATTCAATGAGAAATGGATTACTTTCTTTATTTAAAAATAACTCGAAATTGTCAAACCATGGCGTGTACTATCCCCTTAAAGATCTGGCAGAATTTGTAAAGTAAGCTACACTAGCGTTTGTGGTCCGAATTTCTATGCGTTTTTTGCGCCAAGTTTCTTATATTAGCATTACTCAATGAGGAATGGATCACTTTCTTTATTTATAAATAACTCAAAACTGTCAAACCATGGCGTGAACTATCCCCATAGAGATATGGCAGATTTTGCAAAGTAAGCTACTCTAGCGTTTGTGGTCCAAATTTCGATGCGGTTTTTGCGCCAAGTAACTTATATTAGCATTATTCAATAAGGAATTGATCACTTTATTTTTTTAAAAATAACTCGAAATTGTCAAACCATGGCGTGTACTATCCCCTTAGAGATCTGGCAGAATTTGCAAAGTAAGCTACTATAGCGGATGCGGTTTGAATTTCGATGCGGTTTTTGCGCCAATTATCTTATATTAGCATTATTCAATGAGGGATGGATCACTTTCTTTTTTAAAAATAACTCGAAATTGTCAAACCATAACGTGTTCTATCCCCCTAGAGATCTGGCAGAATTTGCAAAGTATGCTACCTTAGCGTTTGTGGTCCGAATTTCGATACGTTTTTTGCGCCAAGTAACTTATATTAGCATTATTCAATGAGGAATGGATCACTTTCTCTATTTAAAAATAACAAGAAATTGTCAAGCCTGGCGTGTTCTATCCCCTTAGAGATTTAGCAGAATTTGAAAAGTAAGCTACTCTACTGTTTGTGTTCCAATTTTCGATGTGATTTTTGCGCCAAGTAACTTATATTAGCATTATTCAATGAGGAATGGATCACTTTTTTAATATAAAAATAACTCAAAATTGTCAAACCATGGCGTGTACTATCCCCTTAGAGATCTGGCAGAATTTGCAAAGTAAGCTACTCTACCGTTTATGTTCCGAATTTCGATGCGGTTTTTGCCCCCAAAAACTTTTATAAGAATTATTCAATGAGGAATGGATCACTTCCTTTATTTAAAAATAACTCGAAATTGTCAAACCATGGCGTGTACTATCCATTAAGAGATTCAGAAGAATTTGCAAAGTAAGCTACTCTAGCGTTTGTGGTCTGAATTTTGATGCGGTTTTGGCGCCAAGTAACTTATTTTAGTGTTATTCAATGAGAAATGGATCACTTTCTTTATTTAAAAATAAATCGAAATTGTCAAAACATGGCGTGTACTATCTCCTCAGAGATCTGTCAGAATTTGCAAAGTAAGCTACTCTAGCGTTTGTGGTCCGAATTTCTTTGCGGTTTTTGCGCCAAGTTACTTATATTAGAATTATTCAATCAGGAATGGATCAATTTCTTTATTGAAAAATAACTCAAAATTGTCAAACCATAGCGTGTACTATCCCCGTAGAGATCTGGCAGAATTTGCAAAGTAAGCTACTCTAGCGTTTGTGGTCTGAATTTTAATGCCGTTTTTACTCCAAGTAACTTATATTAGCATTATTCAATGAGAAATGGATCACTTTCTTTTTTTAAAAATAACTCGAAATTGTCAAACCATGGCGTGCACTATCCCTTTAGAGATCTGGCAGAATTTGCAAAGTAAACTACTATAGCGTTTGTTGTCCAAATTTCGATGCGGTTTTTGCGCCAAGTATCTTATATTAGCTTTATTCAATGAGGAATGTATCACTTTCATTTTTTAAAATAACTCGAAATTGTCAAACCATAACGTGTTCTATCCCCTTAGAGATCTGGCAGAATTTGCAAAGTAAGCTACTCTAGCGTTTGTGGCCGAATTTCGATGCGATTTTTGCGCTAAGTAACTTATATTAGCATTATTCAATGGGAAATGTTTCACTTTCTCTATTTAAAAATAACAATAAATTGTCAAACCTGGCATGTACTATACCCTTAGAGATATGGCATAATTTGCAAAGTAAACTACTATAGCGTTTGTGGTCCAAATTTCGATGCGGTTTTTGCGCCAAGTATCTTATATTAGCTTTATTCAATGAGGAATGTATCACTTTCATTTTTTAAAATAACTCGAAATTGTCAAACCATAACGTGTTCTATCCCTTTAGAGATCTGGCAGAATTTGCAAAGTAAGCTACTCTAGCGTTTGTGGCCGAATTTCGATGCGATTTTTGCGCTAAGTAACTTATATTAGCATTATTCAATGAGAAATATTTCACTTTCTCTATTTAAAAATAACAATAAATTGTCAAACCTGGCATGTACTATACCCTTAGAGATATGGCATAATTTGCAAAGTAAACTACTATAGCGTTTATGGTCCGTATTTCGATGCGGTTTCTGCGCCAAGTAACTTATATTAGCAATATTCAGTGAGGAATGGATCACTTTCTTTATTTAAAATTAAATCAAAATTGACAAACCATTGCATGTACTATCCCCTAAGAGTTCTGGAAGAATTTGCAAAGTAAGCTACTTTAGCGTTTGTGGTCCGAATTTCAATGCGGCTTTTGCTCTTAGTAACTTATATTAGCATTATTCAATGAGAAATGGATAACTTTCTTTATTTAAAAATAACTCGATATTGTCAAAACATGGTGTGTACTATCTCCTTAGAGATCTGTCAGAATTTGCAAAATAAGTTACTCTAGTGTTTTTGGTCCGAATTTCGATGCGGTTTTTACGCCAAGTAACTTATTTAGCATTATTCAGTGAGGAAAAGATCACTTTTTTTATATAAAAATATCTCGAAATTGTCAAACCATTGCGTGTACTAACCCCTTAGAGATCTGGCAGAATTTGCAAAGTAAGCTACTCTACCGTTTATGTTCCGAATTTCAATGCGGTTTTTGCCCCCAAAAACTTATATAAGAATTATTCAATGATGAATGGATCACTTTCTTTATTTATAAATAACTCGAAATTGTCAAACCATGGCGTGTACTATCCCTTTAGAGATCTAGAAGAATTTGCAAAGTAAGCTACTCTTGCGTTTGTTGTCTGAATTTTTATGCGGTTTTGGCGCCAAGTAACTTATTTTAGTGTTATTCAATGAGTAATGGATCACTTTCTTTATTTAAAAATAACTCGAAATTGTCAAACCATGGCGTGTACTATCCCCTTAGAGATGTGGCAGAATTTGCAAAGTAGGCTACTCTAGCGTTTGTGGTCCGAATTTCTTTGCGGTTTTTGCGCCAAGTTACTTATATTAGCATTATTCAATCAGGAATGGATCAATTTCTTTATTTAAAAATAACTCAAAATTGTCAAACCATAGCGTGTACTATCCCCGTAGAGATCTGGCAGAATTTGCAAAGTAAGCTACTCTAGCGTTTGTGGTCCGAATTTTAATGCGGGTTTTACGCCAAGTAACTTATATTAGCATTATTCAATGAGGAATGGATCACTTTCTTTTTTTAAAAATAACTCGAAATTGTCAAACCATGGCGTGCACTATCCCTTTAGAGATCTGGCAGAATTTGCAAAGTAAGCTACTCTACCGTTTGTGGTCCGAATTTCGATACGATTTTTGCACCAAGTAACTTATATTAGCATTTTTCAATGAGGAATGGATAAATTTCTTTATTTAAAAATAACTCGAAATTTTCAAACCATGGCGTGTACTATCCTCTTAGAGATCTGGCAGAATTCGCAAAGTAAGCTACTCTAGCGTTTGTGGTCCGAATTTCGATGCGGTTTTTGTGCCAAGTAACTTATATTAGTATTATTCAATGAGGAATGGATCACTTTCTTTATATAAAAATAACTCGAAATTGTCAAACCATGGCGTGTACTATCCCCTTAGAGATCCGGCAGAATTTGCAAAGTAAGCTACTCTACCGTTTGTTGTCCGAATTTCGATGCTGTTTTTGCCCCTAGTAACTTATATTAGAATTATTCAATGAGGAATGGATCACTTTCTTTATTTAAAAATAATTCGAAATTGTCAAACACTGGTTTATACTATCCCCTTATAGATCAGGCAGATTTTGCAAAGTAAGCTACTCTAGCGTTTGTGGTCAGAATTTCAATGCGGTTTTTGCGTCATGTTACTTATATTAGTATTATTCAATGAGGAATGGATCACTTTCTTTATTTAAAAATAACTCAAAATTGTCAAACCATGGCGTGTACTATCCCCTTAGAGATCTGGGAAAATTATCAAAAAAAGCAACTCTAGCGTTTGTGGTCTAAATTTGGACGCGGTTTCTGCGCCAAGTAACTTATATTAGCATTATTCAATGAGGAAATGATGACTTTCTTAATTACAAAATAACTCGAAATTGTCAAATCATGGCGTGTACTGTCCCCTTAGAGATCTGGCAGAATTTGCAAAGTAAGCTACTCTAGCGTTTGTGGTCCGAATTTCGATACGGTTTTGGCGCCAAGTAACTTATATTAGCATTATTTAGTGAGGAAAAGATCACTTTCTTTATTTAAAAATAACTCGAAATTGTCAAACCATGGCGTGTACTAACCCGTTAGATATCTGGCAGAATTTGCAAAGTAAGCTAATCTAGCGTTTGTGGTCCAAATTTCGATGCGTTTTGCTCCAAGTAACTTATATTAGCATTATTCAAGGAGGAATGGATAACTTTATTTATTTAAAAATAACACGAAGTTGTCAAACCATGGCGTGTACTATCCCTTTAGAGATATGGCAGAATTCGCAAAGTAAGCTACTCTAGCGTTTGTGGTCCGAATTTCAATGCGGTTTTGGCGCCAAGTAACTTATATTAGCATTATTCAATGAGAAATGGATCACTTTATTTATTTAAAAATAACTCGAAATTGTCAAATCATGACGTGTACTATCCCCTTAGGGATCTGGCAGAATTTGCAAATTAAGCTACTCTAGCGTTTGTGGTCCAAATTTCGATGTGGTTTTTATGCCAAGTAACTAATATTAGCATTATTCAATGAGGAATGAAACACTTTCTTTATTTAAGAATAACAAAAAATTGTCAAACCATGACGTGTACTATCCCTTTAGAGATCTGACAGAATTCGCAAAGTAAGCTACTCTAGCGTTTGTGGTCCGAATTTCGATAAGGTTTTGGCGCCAAGTAACTTATATTAGCATTATTCAATGAGGAATGAATCTATTTCTTTAATTGAGAATAACAAAAAATTGTCAAACCATAACGTGTATTATCCCCTAGAGATCTAGCAGAATTTGCAAAGTAAGCTACTCCACTCTTTCTGGTCAAAATTTCGATGCGGTTTTTGCGCCAAGTAACTTATATTAGCATTATTCAATGAGGAATGGATCACTTTCTTTATATAAAAATAACTCGAAATTGTCAAACCATGGCATGTACTATCCCTTTAGAGATCTGGGATAATTTTTCAAAGTAAGCTACTCTAGCGTTTGCTGTCCGAATTTCGATGCGGTTTTTGCACCAAGTAACTTATATTAGCATTATTAAATGAGGAATTTATCACTTTCTTTATTTGAAAATAACGAAAAATTGTCAAACCATGGCGTGCACTATCCCCTTAGAGATCTGGCAGAATTTGCAAAGTAAGCTACTCTAGCGTTTCTGGTCCGAATTTCGATGAGGTTTTTGCGTCAAGTAAATTATATTAGCATTATTCAGTAAGGAAAAGATCACTTTCTTTATTCAAAAGTAACTCGAAATTGTCAAACCATGGCGTGTACTAACCCCTTAGATATATGGCAGAATTTGCAAAGTAAACTACTCTAGCGTTTGTGGTCCGAATTTCGATACGGTTTTTGTTCCAAGTAACTTATATTAGCATTATTCATTGAGGAATGGATAACTTTCTTTATATAAAAATAACTCAAAATTTTCAAACCATGGCGTGTACTATCCCCTTAAAGATCTAGAAGGATTTGCAAAGTAAGCTACTGTAACGTTTGTAGTCCGAATTTCGATGCGGTTTTTGCGCCAAGTAACTTATATTAGTATTATTCAATAAGGAATGGATCACTTTCTTTATTTAAAAGTAACTCGAAATTTTCAAACCATGGCGTGTACTATCCCCTGAGAGATCTGGCAGAATTTGCAAAGTAAGCTACTCTAGCATTTGTGGTCCGAATTTCGATGCGATTTTTGCGCCAAGTAACTTATATTAGCGTTATTCAATGAAGAATGGATCACTTTATTTATTTAAAAATAACAAGAAATTTTAAAATCGTGGCGTGTACTATCCCCATAGAGATCTCGCAAAATTTGTAAAGTAAGCTACTATAGCGTTTGTGGTTCGAATTTCAATGCGGTTTTTCGGCAAGTAACTTATATTAGCATTATTCAATAAGAAATGGATCACTTTCTTTATATAAAAATAACTCGAAATGGTCAAACCATAGCGTGTATTATTCCCTTAGAGATCTGGTAGAATTTGCAAAGTAAGCTACTCTACAGTATGTGGTCCGAATTTCGATGCGGTTTATGCCCTTAGTAACTTATATTAGCGTTATTCAATGAGGAATGAATCACTTTCTTTATTAAAAAATAACAAGAAATTGTCAAACCATGGCGTGTACTATACCCTTAGAGATCTGGCAGATTTTGCAAAGTAAGCTGTTATAGTGTTTGTGGTCCGAATTTGGACGCGTTTTTTGTGCCAAGTAACTTATATTAGCATTATTTAATGAGGAACGGATAACTTTCATTATTTAAAAATAACTCGAAATTGTCAACCCATGGCGTGTACTATCCCCTAAGAGATCTGGTAGAATTTGCAAAGTAAGCTGCTCTAGCGTTTGTGGTCTGAATTTTGATGCGGTTTTAGCGCCAAGTAACTTAAATTAGCATTATTCAATGAGTAATGGATAACTTTCTTTATTTAAAAATAACTCGAAATTGTTAAACCATGGCGTGTACTATCCCCTTAGAGATGTGACTGAATTTGCAAAATATGCTACTCTAGCGTTTGTGGTCCGAATTTCGATGCGGTTTTTGCGCCAAGTAACTTATATTAGAATTATTCACTGAGGAATGAATCACTTTCTTTATTTAAAAATAACAAGAAATTGTCATACCATGACTTGCACAATCCTTTTAGATATCTTGCAGAATTTGCAAAGTAAGCTACTCTAGCGTTTGTGGTCCGAATTTCGATGCAGTTTTTGCGCCAAGTAACTTATATTAGCATTATTCACTGAGGAATGGATCATTTTATTTATTTAAAAATAACAAGAAATTGTCAAATCATGGCGTGTACTATCCCCATAGAGATCTGGCAGAATTTATAAAGTAAGCTACTATAGCGTTAGTGGTCCGAATTTCGATGTGGTTTATGCGCTTAGTAACTTATATTAGCATTATTCACTGAGGAATGGATCACTTTCTTTATTTAAAAATAACAAGAAATTGTCAAACCATGACTTGCACAATCCTTTTAGATATCTCGCAGAATTTGCAAAGTAAGCTACTCTAGCGTTTGTGATCCGAATTTCGATGCAGTTTTTGCGCCAAGTAACGTATATTAGCATAATTCAATGAGGAAAGGATCACTTTCTATAGTTTAAAATAACTCGAAATTGTCAAACCATGGCGTGTATTATCCCCTTAGAGATTTGGCAAAATTTGCAAAGTAAGATACTCTAGTGTTTGTAGTCTGAAATTTCGATGCGGTTTTTGCGCCAAGTAACTTTTATTAGCATTATTCAAAGAGGAATGGGTCACTTTTTTTATTTAAAAATAACTTGAAATTGTCAAACCATGGCGTGTACTATCCCCTTAGAGACTTGGAAGAATTTACAAAGTAAGATACTCTAGCGTTTGTGGTCCGAATTTCAATAAATATTTGCGCCAAATAACTTATATTAGCTTTATTCAATGAGGAATGGATCACTTTCTTTATTTTAAAATAACTCAAAATTGTAAAACCATGGCGTGTACTATCCCCTTAGAGATCTGGCAGAATTTGAAAAGTAAGCGACACTAGCTTTTGTGGTCCGAATTTCGATGCGGTTTTAGCGCCAAGTAACTTATATTAGCATTATTCAATGAGGAATGGATCACTTTCTTTATTTAAAAATAACTCGAAATTGTCAAACCATGGCGTGTATTTTCCCTTTAGAGATCTGGCAGAATTTGCAAAGTAAGTTACTCTTGCGTTTCTGGTCCGAGTTTTGATGCGGTTTTCGCGCCAAGTAACTTATATTAGCATTATTAAATGAGGAATGGATCACTTTCTTTATTTAAAAATAACTCGAAATTGTCAAACCATGGCGTGTACTATCCCCTGAGAAATCTGGTAGAATTTGCAAAGTAAGCTACTCTAGCGTTTGTGTTCCGAATTTCGATGCGGTTTTTACGGCTGTAACTTATATTAGCATTATTCAATGAGGAATGGATCACTTTCTTTATTTAAAAATAACTCGAAATTGTCAAACCATGGCGTGTGCTATCCCATAGAGATCTAGCAGAATTTGCAAAGTATGCTACTCTAGCGTTTGTGGTCCAAATTTCTATACGGTTTTTGCGCCAAATAACTTATATTAGCATTATTTAATTAGGAATGGATAACTTTCTTTGTTTAAAAATAACTCGAAATTGTCAAACCATGGCTTGTACTATCCCCTCAGAGATCTAGCAGAATTTGCAAAGTATGCTACTCTTGCATTTGTGGTCCAAATTTCTATACGGTTTTTGCGCCAAGTAACTTATATTAGCATTATTTAATTAGGAATGGATAACTTTCTTTATTTAAAAATAACTCGAAATTGTCAAACCATGTCGTGTAATATCCCCTTAGAGATTTAACAGAATTTCCAAAATAAGCTACTCTAGCGTTTGTGGTCCAAATTTCGATGCGGTTTGTCCGCCAAGTAACTTATTTTAGCATTATTCAATGAGAAATGGATCTCTATCTTTATTTAAAAGTAACTCGAAAATGTCAAACCATGGCTTGTACTATCCCCTTAGAGATCTGACAGAATTTGCAAAGTAAGCTACTCTAGCGTTTGCGGTCCGAATTTCGATGCGGTTTTTTTGCTATGTAACTTATATTAGCATTATTCAAAGAGGAATGGGTCACTTTCTTTATTTAAAAATAACTTGAAATTGTCAAACCATGGCGTGTACTATCCCCTTAGAGACTTGGAAGAATTTGCAAAGTAAGCTACTCTAACGTTTGTGGTCCGAATTTCGATGGATATTTTCGCCAAATAAATTATATTAGCTTTATTCAATGAGGAATGGATCACTTTCTTTATTTTAAAATAACTCGAAATTGTCACACCATGGCGTGTACTATCCCGTTAGAGATCCGGCAGAATTTGAAAAGTAAGCGACACTAGCTTTTGTGGTCCGAATTTCGATGCGGTTTTAGCGCCAAGTAACTTATATTAGCATTATTCAATGAGGAATGGATCACTTTCTTTATTTTAAAATAACTCGAAATTGTCAAAACATGGCGTGTACTATCCCCTAAGAGATCTGGTAGAATTTGCAAAGTAAGCTACTCTAGCATTTGTGGTCCGAATTTTGATGCGGTTTTCGCTCCAAGTAACTTATATGAGCATTATTCAATGAGGAATGGATCACTTTTTTTATTTAAAAATAACTCGAAATTGTCAAATCATGGCATGTACTATCCCCCTAAGAGATCTGGTAGAATTTACAAATAAGCTACTCTAGCGCTTGTGGTCCGAATTTCGATGCGGTTTTTGCGCCATGTAATTTATATTAGTATTATTCAATGAGGAATGGATCACTTTCTTTATTTAAAAAAAACTCGAAAATGTCAAACCATGGCGTGTACTATCCCCTTAGAGATCTGGCATAATTTGCAATATAAGCTACACTAACGTTTGTGGTCCGAATTTCGATGCGGTTTTTGCGCCAAGTAACTTATATTAGCATTATTCAATGAGGAACAGATCGCTTTCTTTGTGAACAAATAACTTGAAATTGTCAAACCATGGCGTATACTATCCTCCTAAAAGATTTGGCAGAATTCGCAAAGTAAGCTACTGTAGCGTTTGTGGTCCGAATTTCGATGCGGTTTTCGCGCCAAGTAACTTGTATTAGCATTATTCAATGTGGAATGGATCACTTTCTTTACTTTAAAAAAACTCGAAATTGTAAAAACATGGCGTGTACTATCCCCTTAGAGATCTGGCAGAACTTTCAAAGTAAGCTACTCTAGCGTTAGTGGTCCAAATTTCTATTCGGTTTTTCTGTCAAGTAACTTATATTAGCATTATTCAATGAGGAATGGATCACTTTCTTTATTTAAAAATAACTCAAAATTGTCAAACCATGACGTGTACTATCCCTTTAGAGATCTAGCAAAATTTGCAAAGTAAGCTACTCTAGCGTTTCTGGTCCGAATTATGATGCGGTTTTTGCGCCAAGTAACTTATATTAGCTTTATTCAATGGGGGACGGATCACTTTCTTTATTTAAAAATAACTCGAAAATGTCAAACCATGGCGTGTACTATCCCCTTAGAGATCAGGCAGAATTTGCAAAGTAAGCTACTCTAGCATTCGTGGTCCGAATTTCGATGCGGTATTTGCGCCAAGTAACTTATATTAGCCTTATTCAATGAGGAATGGATCACATTCTTTGTTTAAAAATAACTCGAAATTGTCAAACCATGGCGTATACTATCCTCCTAAGAGATCTGGCATAATTCGCAAAGTAACCTACTCTAGCGTTTGTGGTCCGAATTTCGATGGGGTTTTTCCGCCAAATAACTTATATTAACATTATTCAATGAGCAATGCATCTTTTTCTTTAAATAAAAACAACTCGAAATTGTCAAACTATGGCGTGTACTATCCCCTAAGAGATCTGTTTGAATTTTCAAAGTAAGCTACTCTATCGTTTGTGGTCCGAATTTCGATGCGCTTTTTGCGCCAAGCAACTTATATTAGCATTATTAAATGGGGAATGAATCAATTTCTTTTTTTTAAAATATCAAGAAATTGTCAAACCATGGCGTGTACTATCCCCTAAGAGATATGGTAGAATTTGCAAAGTAAGCTACTCTAGCGTTTGTGGTCAGAATTTCAATGCTGTTTTTGCGCCAAGTAACTTATATTAGAATTGTTAAATGAGAAATGGATCACTTTCTTTATTTAAAAATAACTCAAAATTGTCAAACCATGGCGTGAACTATCCCCTTAGAGATCCGGCAGAATTTTTAAAGTAAGCTACTCTAACGTTTCTGGTCCGAATTTCGATGCGGTTTTTGCGCCAAGTAACTAATATTAGCATTATTCAATTAGAGGGATGGATCAGTTTCTTTATTTAAAAATAACTAGAAAATGTCAAACCATGGAGTGCACTATCCTCTTAGTGATCTAGCAGAATTCGCAAAGTAAGCTACTCTAGCGTTTGTGGTCCGAATTTCGATGCGGTTTTCGCGCCAAGTAACTTGTATTAGCATTATTCAATGTGGAATGGATCACTTTCTTTACTTTAAAAAAACTCGAAATTGTAAAAACATGGCGTGTACTATCCCTTTAGAGATCTGGCAGAATTTGCAAAGTAAGCTACTCTAGCGTTCGTGGTCCAAATTTCGATGCGATTTTTGCGCCAAGTAACTTATATTAGCCTTATTCAATGAGGAATGGATCACATTCTTTGTTTAAAAATAACTCGAAATTGTCAAACCATGGCGTATACTATCCTCCTAAGAGATCTGGCATAATTCGCAAAGTAACCTACTATAGCGTTTGTGGTCCGAATTTCGATGGGTTTTTCCGCCTAATAACTTATGTAAACATTATTCAATGAGCAATGGATCACTTTCTTTATATAAAAACAACTCGAAATTGTCAAACTATGGCGTGTACTATCCCCTAAGAGATCTGGCTGAATTTTCAAAGAAAGCTTCTCTATCGTTTGTGGTCCGAATTTCGACGCGCTTTTTGCGCCAAGCAACTTATATTAGCATTATTAAATGGGGAATGGATCAATTTCTTTTTTTTAAAATATCAAGAAATTGTCAAACCATGGCGTGTACTATCCCCTTAGAGATATGGTAGAATTTGCAAAGTAAGCTACTCTAGCGTTTGTTGTCAGAATTTCAATGCGGTTTTTGCGCCAAGTAACTTATATTAGCATTGTTAAATGAGAAATGGATCACTTTCTTTATTTAAAAATAACTCGAAATTGTCAAACCATAGCGTGTACTATCCCCTTAGAGATCCGGCAGAATTTTCAAAGTAAGCTACTCTAACGTTTGTGGTCCGAATTTCGATGCGGTTTTTGCGCCAAGTAACTAATATTAGCATTATTCATTGAGGAATGGATCAGTTTCTTTATTTAAAAATAACTAGAAAATGTTAAACCATGGAGTGCACTATCCTCTTAGTGATCTAGCAGAATTCGCAAAGTAAGCTACTCTAGCGTTTATGGTCCGAATTTCGATGCGGTTTTGGCGCCAAATAACTTGAATTAGCATTATTCAATGAGGAATGGATAATTTTCTTTACTTTAAAATAACTCGAAAATATCAAACCATGGAGTGTACTATCCCTTTAGATATCTGGCAGCATTTGTGAAGTAAGCTACTCTAGCGTTTGTGGTCCGAATTTCAATGCGGTTTTTACGGCATGTAACTTATATTAGCATTATTCAATGAGGAATGGATCACTTTCTTTATGTAAAAATAACTCAAAATTGTCAAATCATGGCGTGTATTATCCCCTTAGAGATCTGGCAGAATTTGCAAAGTAAGCTACTCTAGCGTTTGTGGTCCGAATTTCGATGCGATTTTTGCACCAAATAACTTATATTAGCATCATTCAATAAGGAATGGATCACTTTCTTTATTTAAAAGTAACTCGAAAATGTCCAACAATGGCATGTACTATCCTTTAGAGATCTGGCAGAATTTGCAAAGTAAGTTACTCTAGCGTTTGTGGTCCCAATTTCGATGCGGTTTTTACGGCATGTAACTTATATTAGAATTATTCAGTGAGGAATAGATCACTTTCTTTATTTAAAAATAACTCGAAATTCTCAAACCATGGCGTGTACTATCCTCTTAGAGATCTGGTAGAATTTGCAAAGTAAGCTACTCTAACGTTTCTGGTCCGAATTTCGATGCGGTTTTTGCGCCAAGTAACTTATATTAGCATTATTACATTAATAATGGATCCCTTTCTTTATTTAAAAATAACACGAAAATATCAAACCATGTTGTGAACTATCTCCTAAGAGATCTGGAAGAATTTGCAAAGTAAGCTATTCTAGCGTTTTTGGTCCAAATTTCGATGCGGTTTTTGTGGCAAGTAACTTATATTAGCATTATTAAATGAGGAATTGATAACTTTCTTTATTTAATAATAACTTATAAATGTTAAACCATAGCGTGTATCCCCTTAGAGATTTGGCAGAATTTGCAAAGTAAGTTATTCTATCGTCTGTGGTCTGAATATCGATGCCGTTTTTGCGCCAAGTTACTTATATTAACATTTTTTAATGAGGAATGGATCACTTTCTTTATTTAAAAATAACTCTAAATTTTCAAACCATGGCATGTACTATCTCCTTAGAGATCTGGCAGAATTTGGAAAGTAAGCTACTCTAGCGTTTGTGGTCCGAATTTTGATACGGTTTTTGCGCCAAGTAGCTTATATGAGCATTATTCAATGAGGAATGGTTCACTTTCTTTATTTAAAAATAACTCGAAATTGTCAAACCATGGCGTGTACTATCCCCTTAGAGATCAGGCAGAATTTGCAAAGTAAGCTACTATAGCGTTTATGGTCCGAATTTCGATGCAATTTTTGCGCAAAGTAACTTATATTTGCATTATTAAATGAGGAATGAATCATTTCTTTATTTAAAAATAACTCAAAATTGTCAAACCATGGCGTGTACTATCCACTTAGTGATCAAGTAGAATTTGCAAAGTAAGCTACTCTAGCGTTTGTGGTCCGAATTTCGATGCGGTTTTTGCGCTAAGTAACTTATATTAGCATTATTCAATGAGGAGTGGATCTTTTTCTTTATTTTAAAATAACTTGAAAAATGTCAAACTGTGGCGTGTACTATCCCCATAGCGTTTGTGGTTTGATTTTTGATGCGGTTTTTGCACCAAGTAACTTATATAAGCATTATTAAATGTGGAATGGATCGCTTTCTTTATTTAAAATTACTCGAAAATGTCAAACCATGGCGTGTACTATCCCTTTAGAGATCTGGAAGAATTTAAAAAGTAAGGTATTCTAGCATTTGTAGTCCAAAATTCGATGCGGTTTTCGCGCTAGGTAACTTATATTAGCATTATTAACTGAGGAATTGATAACTTTCTTTATTTAAGAATAACTCGAAAATGTCAAACCTTGGCGTGTATCCCGTTAGAGATCTGACAGAATTTGCAAAGTAAGTTATTCTAGCGTTTGTGGTCCGAATTTCGATGCGGTTTTTGCGCCAAGTAAGTTATATTATCATTTTTAAATGAGGAATGGATCACTTTCTTTATTTAAAAATAACTCAAAATTGTCAAACCATGGCGTGTTCTATCCCCTTAGAGATCTGGCAGAATTTGCAAAGTAAACTACTCTAGCGTTTGTGGTCCGAATTTCGATGTGAATTTTGCACCACGTAACTTATATTCGCATTATTCAATGAGGAATGGATCACTTTATTTAAAAATAACTCGACTTTGTCAAACCATAGCGAGTACTATCCCCTTGGAGATCTGGCAGAATTTGCAAAGCAAGCTACTCTAGCGTTTGTGGTCTGAATTTCGATTCGGTTTTTGCGCCAAGTAACTTATATTAGTATTATTAAATGAGGAATGAATCACTTTCTTTATTTTAAAATAACTCGAAATCGTCAAACCATAGCGTGTACTATCCCCTTAGAGATCTGACAGAATTTGTAAAGTAAGCTACTCTAGCGTTTCTGGTCCGAATTTGGATGCGGTTTTTGCGCCAAGTAAAATATATGAGTATTATTAAATAAGGAATGGATCACTTTCTTTATTTAAAAATAACTCGAAATTGTCAAACCATGGCGTGTACTATCCCCTTAGAGATCTGGCAGAATTTGCAAAGTAAGCTACTCTAGCATTTGTGGTCTAAATTTAAATGCGGTTTTTGCGCTAAGTAACTTATAATTGCATAACTAAATGAGTAATGGATCAGTTTCATAATTTAAATATAACTCGAAAATGTCAAACCATGGCGTGTATTATCCCCTTATAGATCTGGCAGAATTTGCAAAGTAAGCTACTCTAGCGTTTGTGGTAAAAACTTCGAAGTGTCTTTTGCTCCAAGTAACACATATTAGCATTATTCAATGAAGAATGGCATACTTTCTTTATTTAAAAATAACAAGAAATTGTCAAACCATGGCGTGTACTATATCCTTAGAGATCTGGCAAAATTTGCAAAGTAAGTTACTCTAGCGTTTGTGGTTCGATTTTCGATGCGGTTTTTGCGCCAAGAAACTTATATTAGCATTATTAAATGAGGAATGGATCACTTTCTTTATTTTATAACAACTCAAAATTGTCAAACCATAGCGTGGACTATCCTCTTAGAGATGTGGCAGAATTTGCAAAGTAAGCTACTCTAGCGTTTGTGGTCCGAATTTCGATGCGGTTTTTGCGCAAAGTAACTTATATTCGCATTATTCAATGAGGAATGGATCACTCTCTTTATTTAAAAATAACTCGAAATTGTCAAACTATGGCGTGTACTATCCCCTTAGAGATCTGGCAGAATTTCAAAGTAAGCTACTATAGTGTTTATGGTCCGAATTTCGATGCGGATTTTGCGCCACGTAACTTATATTAGCATTATTAAGTGAGGAATGGATCACTTTCTTTATTTAAAAATAACTCGAAATTGTCAAACCATGGCGTGTACGATCCCTTTAGAGATCTAGCAGAATTTGCAAAGTAAGCTACTCTAGCGTTTGTGGTCCGAATTTCGATGCGGTTTTTGCGCCAAGTTACTTATATTAACATTATTAAATGGGGAATAAATCACTTTTTTTTTTAAAAAATAACTCGAAATTGTCAAACCATGGCGTGTACGATCCCAATAGAGATCTGGCAGAATTTGCAAAGTAAACTACTCTAGCGTTTCTAGTCCGAATTACGATGCGGTTTTTACGCCAAGTAACTTATATGAGTATTATTCACTGAGGAACGGATCACTTTCTATATTTAAAAATTACTCGAAATTGTCAAACCATGGCGAGTACTATCCCTATAGAGATCTAGCAGAATTTGCAAAGTAAGCTACTCTAGCATTTGTGGTCAGAATTTCGATGCGGTTTTTGCTCTAAGTAACTTATATTTGCATTATTAAATGAGGAATGGATCACTTTCTTAATTAAAAAATAACTCAAAAATGTCAAATCATAGCTTGTACTATTCCCTTAGATATCTGGCAGATTTTGTAAAGTAAGCTACTCTAGAGTTTGTGGTAAAAATTTCGAAGTGTCTTTTGCTCCAATTAACTTATATAAGCAATATTAAATGAGGAATGGAACACTTTCTTTATTTAAAAATAACTCAAAATTGTCAAACCAAGGCGTGGACTATCCCCTCAGAGATTCGGCAGAATTTGCAAAGTAAGCTACTATAGTGTTTGTGGTCCGAATTTCGATGCGGTTTTTGCGCAAAATAACTTATATTAGCATTATTCAATGAGGAATAGATCTCTTTCTTTATTTAACAAAAAACAAGAAATTGTCAAACCATGTCGTGTACTATATCCTTAGAGATCTAGTAGAATTTGCAAAGTAAGCTACTCTAGCGTTTGTGGTTCGATTTTCGATGCGGTTTTTGCGCCAAGTAACTTATATTATCATTATTAAATGAGGAATGGATCACTTTCTTTATTTTATAATAACTCGTAATTGTCAAACCATGGCGTTTACTATCCCCTCAAAGATCTGGCAGAATTTGCAAAGTAAGCCACTCTAGCGTTTGTGGTCCAAACTTCAATGCAGTTTTTGCGCAAAGTAACTTATATAAGCATTATTCAATGAGGAATGGATCACTTTCTTTATTTAAAAACAACTCGAAATTGTCAAACCATGGCGTGTACTATCACCCTAAAGATCTGCCAGAATTTGGAAAGTAAGCTACTCTAGCGTTTGTGGTCCGAATTTCGATGCGGTTTTGCGCAATATAACTTATATTAGCATTATTCAATGAGGAATGGATCACTTTCTTTATTTAAAAATAACTCAAAATTGTCAAACCATAGCGTGTACTATCCCCTTAGAGATGTGGCAAAATTTGCAAAGCAAGTTACTCTAGCGTTTGTGGTCTGAATTTCGATGCAGTTTTTGCGCCAAGTAACTTATATTAGCATTATTAAATGAGGAATGAATCACTTTCTTTATTTAAAAATAACTCGAAATTGTCAAACCTTGGTGTGTACTATCCCTTTAGAGATCTGACAGAATTTGTAAAGTAAGCTACTCTAGGTTTCTGGTCCGAATTTCGATGCGATTTTTGCGGCAAGTAACTTATATGAGTATTATTCAATGAGGAATGGATCACTTTTTTTATTTAAAAATAACTCGAAATTGTAAAACCATGGCGTGTATTATCCCCTTTAGAGATCTGGCAGAATTTGTAAAGTAATCTACTCTAGCGTTTGTGGTCCGAATTTCGATGCGTTTTTTGTGGCAAGTAACTTATATTAGCATTATTATATGAGTGATGGATCCCTTTCTTTATTTGAAAATAACACGAAAATGTCAAACCATGGCGTGAACTATCTCCTAAGAGATCTGGAAGAATTTGCAAAGTAAGCTATTCTAGAGTTTTTTGTCCGAATTTCGATGCGGTTTTTGCGCCAAGTAACTTATATTAGCATTATTCAATGAGGGATGGATCGCTTTCTTTATTTAAAAATAGCTCGAAAATGTCAAAAAATGGGGTGTACCCTTAGAGATCTGGCAGAATTTGCATAGTAAGCTACTCTAGCGTTTGTGGACTAAATTTCGATGCGGTTTTTGCGCCAAGTAACTTATAATTGCATAACTAAATGAGGAATGTATCACTTTCTTAATTAGAAAATAACTCGAAAATGTCAAACCATGGCGTGTATTATCCTCTTAGAGATCTGGCAGAATTTGCAAAGTAAGCTACTGTAGCGTTTGTGGTAAAAACTTCGAAGTGTCTTTTGCTCCAAGTAACTTATATTAGCATTATTTAATAGGGAATGAACACTTTCTTTATTTAAAAAAACCAAGAAATTGTTAAACCATGGGGTGTACTAAATCCTTAGAGATCTGGCAGAATTTGCAAAGTAATTTACTCTAGCGTTTGTGGTTCGATTTTCGATGCGGTTTTTACGCCAAGTAACTTATATTAGCATTATTAAATGAGGAATGGATCACTTTCTTTATTTTATAATTACTCGAAATTGTCAAACCATAGCGTGTACTATCCCCTTAGAGATCTGGCAGAATTTGCAAAGTAAGCTACTCTAGCGTTTGTGGTCCGAATTTCGATGTGGATTTTGCGCCACGTAACTTATATTAGCATTATTCAGTGAGGAATGGATCACTTTCTTTATTTAAAATAACTCGAAATTGTCAAACCATGGCGTGTACTATCCCCTTAGAGATCTGGCAGAATTTGCAAAGTAAGCTACTCTAGCGTTTGTGGTCCGAATTTCGATGCGGTTTTTGCGCCAAGTTACTTATATTAACATTATTAAATGGGGAATGGATCACTTTCTTTATTTAAAAATAACTCGAAATTGTCAAACCATGGCGTGTACGATCCCCTTAGAGATCTGGCAGAATTTGCAAAGTAAACAACTCTAGCGTTTCTGGTCCGAATTACGATGCGGTTTTTACGCCAAGTAACTTATATGAGTATTATTCACTGAGGAATTGATCACTTTATTTATTTAAAAATAACTCGAAATTGTCAAACCATGGCGTGTACTATCCCTGTAGAGATCTAGCAGAATTTGCAAAGTAAGCTACTCTAGCATTTGTGGTCGGAATTTCGATGCGGTTTTTGCTCTAAGTAACTTATATTTGCATTATTAAATGAGGAATGGATCACTTTCTTAATTTAAAAATAACACGAAAATGTCAAATCATGGCTTGTACTATCCCCTTAGATATCTCGCAGATTTTGTAAAGTAAGCTACTCTAGCGTTTGTGATCAAAATTTCGAAGTGTCTTTTGCTCCAAGTAACTTATATAAGCAATATTAAATGAGGAATGGAACACTTTCTTTATTTAAAAATAACTCGAAATTGTCCAACCAAGGCGTCGACTATCCCCTTAGAGATTTGGCAGAATTTGCAAAGTAAGCTACTCTAGCGTTTGTGGTCCGAATTTCGATGCGGTTTTTGCGCAAAGTAACTTATATTAGCATTATTCAATGAGGAATGGATCTCTTTCTTTATTTAAAAAAAAAACAACAAGTTGACAAACCATGGCGTGTACTATATCCATAGAGATCTGGTAGAATTTGCAAAATAAGCTACTCTAGCGTTTGTGGTTCGATTTTTGATGCGGTTTTTGCGCCAAGTAACTTATATTAGCATTATTAAATGAGGAATGGATCACTTTCTTTATTTTATAATAACTCGAAATTGTCAAACCATGGCGTGTACTATCCCCTTAAAGATCTGGCAGAATTTTCAAAGTAAGCCACTCAAGCGTTTGTTGTCCGAATTTCGATGCGGTTTTTGTGCAAAGTAACTTATATAAGCATTATTCAATGAGGAATGGATCACTTTCTTTATTTAATATAACTCGAAATTGTCAAACCATGGCGTGTACTATCCCCTTAGAGATCTGCCAGAATTTGGAAAGTAAGCTACTCTAGCGTTTGTGGTTCGATTTTTGATGCGGTTTTTGCGCCAAGTAACTTATATTAGCATTATTAAATGAGGAATGGATCACTTTCTTTATTTAAGAATAACTCGAAATTGTCAAACCTTGGCGTGTACTATCCTTTTAGAGATCTAGCAGAATTTGTAAAGTAAGCTACTCTAGGTTTCTGGTTCGAATTTCGATGCGATTTTTGCGGCAAGTAACTTATATGAGTATTATTCAATAAGGAATGGATCACTTTTTTTATTTAAAAATAACTCGAAATTGTAAAACCATGGCGTGTATTACCCCCTTAGAGATCTGGCAGAATTTGGAAAGTAAGCTACTCTAGCGTTTGTGGTTGATTTTTGATGCGGTTTTTGCGCCAAGTAACTTATTTTAGCATTATTAAATGAGGAAAGGATCACTTTCTTTATTTAAAAATAACTCGAAATTGTCAAACCTTGGCGTGTACTATCCCTTTATAGATCTGGCAGAATTTGTAAAGTAAGCTACTCTAGGTTTCTGGTCCGAATTTCGATGCGATTTTTGCGGCAAGTAACTTATATGAGTATTATTCAATAAGGAATGGATCACTTTTTTTATTTAAAAATTGTAAAACCATGGCGTGTATTACCCCCCTTAGAGATCTGGCAGAATTTGAAAAGTAAGCTACTCTAGCGTTTGTGGTCCGAATTTCGATGCGGTTTTTGTGGCAAGTAACTTCTATTAGCATTATTATATGAGTAATGGATCCATTTCTTTATTTAAAAATAACATGAAAATGTCAAACCATGGCGTGAACTATCTCTTAAGAGATTTGGAAGAATTTGCAAAGTAAGCTATTCTAGCGTTTTTTGTCCGAATTTCGATGCGGTTTTTGCGCCAAGTAACTTATATTAGCATTATTCAATGAGGGATGGATCGCTTTCTTTATTTAAAAATAGCTCGAAAATGTCAAAACATGGCGTGTACTATCCCCTTAAAGATCTGGCAGAATTTGCTAAGTAAGCTACTCTAGCGTTTGTGGTCTAAATTTGGAGGCAGTTTTTGCGCCAAGTAACTTATAATTGCATAACTAAATAAGGAATGTATAACTTTCTTTATTAGAAAATAACTCGAAAATGTCAAACCATGGCGTGTATTATCCTCTTAGAGATCTGGCAGAATTTGCAAAGTAAGCTACTGTAGCGTTTGTGGTAAAAACTTCGAAGTGTCTTTTGCTCCAAGTAACTTATATTAGCAATATTCAATAGGGAATGGAACACTTTCTTTAATTAAAAATAACAAGAAATTGTTAAACCATGGTGTGTACTAAATCCTTAGAGATCTGGCAGAATTTGCAAAGTAATTTACTCTAGCGTTTGTGGTTCGATTTTCGATGCGGTTTTTGCGGTAAGTAACTTATATTAGGATTATTAAATGAGGAATGGATCACTTTCTTTATTTTATAATAACTTGAAATTGTCAAACCATAGCGTGTACTATCCCCTTAGAGATCTGGCAGAATTTGCAAAGTAAGCTACTCTAGCGTTTGTGGTCCGAATTTCGATGCGGATTTTGCGCCACGTAACTTATATTAGCATTATTCAGTGAGGAATGGATCACTTTCTTTATTTAAAATAACTCGAAATTGTCAAACCATGGCGTGTACTATCCCTTTAGAGATCTGGCAGAATTTGCAAAGTAAGCTACTCTAGCGTTTGTGGTCCGAATTACGATACGGTTTTTACGCCAAGTAACTTATATGAGTATTATTCACTGAGAAATGGATTACTTTATTTATTTAAAAATAACTCAAAATTGTCAAACCATGGCGTTTACTATCCCTTTAGAGATCTAGAAGAATTTGCAAAGTAAACTACTCTAGCATTTGTGGTCGGAATTTCGATGCTGTTTTTGCTCTAAGTAACTTATATTTGCATTATTAAATGAGGAATGGATCACTTTCTTAATTTAAAAATAACTCGAAAATGTCAAATCATGGCTTGTACTATCCCCTTAGATATCTGGCTGATTTTGTAAACTAAGCTACTCTTGCGTTTGTGGTCAAAATTTCGAAGTGTCTTTTGCTCCAAGTAATTTATATAAGCAATATTAAATGAGGAATGGAACACTTTCTTTATTTAAAAATAACTCGAAATTGTGTAACCAAGGCTTGGACTATCCCCTTAGAGATTCGGCAGAATTTGCAAAGTAAGCTACTCTAACGTTTGTGGTCCGAATTTCGATGCGGTTTTTGCGCAAAGTAACTTATATTAGCATTATTCAATGAGGAATGGATCTCTTTCTTTATTTAAAAATAACAAGAAATTGTCAAACCATGGCGTGTACTATATCCTTAGAGATCTGGTAGAATTTTCAAAGTAAGCTACTCTAGCGTTTGTGGTTTGATTTTTGATGCGGTTTTTGCGCCAAGTAACTTATATTAGCATTATTAAATGAGGAATGGATCACTTTCTTTATTTTATAATAACTCGAAATTGTCAAACCATGGTGTGTACTATATCCTTAGAGATCTGGTAGAATTTGCAAAGTAAGCTACTCTAGCGTTTGTGGTTCGATTTTCGATGCGGTTTTTGCGCCAAGTAACTTATATTAGCATTATTAAATGAGGAATGGATCACTTTCTTTATTTTATAATAACTCAAAATTGTCAAACCATGGCGTGTACTATCCCCTTAAATATCTGGCAGAATTTGCAAAGTAAGCTACTCTAGCGTTTGTGGTCCGAATTTCGATGCGGTTTTTGCGCAACGTAACTTATATTAGCATTATTCAATGAGGAATTGATCACTTTCTTTATTTAAAAATAACTCGAAATTGTCAAACCATAGCGTATACTATCCCTTTAGAGATCTGGCAGAATTTGCAAAGCAAGCTACTTTAGCGTTTGTGGTCTTAATTTCGATGCGAATTTTGCGCCAAGTAACTTATATTAGCATTATTAAATGAGGAATGGATCACTTTCTTTATTTAAAAATAACTCGAAATTGTAAAACCATGGCGTGTACTATCCCTTTAGAGATCTGGCAGAATTTGTAAAGTAAGCTACTCTAGCGTTTGTGGTCAAAATTTCGAAGTGTCTTTTGCTCCAAGTAACTTATATTACCATTATTAAATGAGGAATGGAATACTTTCTTTATTTAAAAATAACTCGAAAATGTCAAACCAAGGCGTGGACTATTAGAGATTCGGCTGAATTTTCAAAGTAAGCTACTCTAGCGTTTGTGGTCCGAATTGTGATGCGTTTTTTGGGCAAAGTAACTTATATTAGCATTATTCAATGTGGAATGGATCATTTTCTTTATTTAAAAATAACAAGAAATTGTCAAACCATGGCGTGTACTATATCTTAAGAGATCTGGTAGAATTTGCAAAGTAAGCTACTCTAGCGTTTCTTGTTTGAATTTCAACGCGGTTTTTGCGCCAAGTATCTTATATTTGCATTATTAAATGAGGAATGGATCACTTTCTTAATTTAAAAATAACTCGAAAAGGTCAAATCATGGCGTGTACTATCCCCTTAGATATCTGGCAGAATTTGCTAAGTAAGCTACTCTAGCGTTTGTGGTCAAAATTTCGAAGTGTCTTTTGCTCCAAGTAACTTATATTAGCATTATTAAATGAGGAATGAAACACTTTCTTTATTTAAAAATAACTCGAAATTGACAAACCAAGGCGTGGACTACCCTTTAGAGATTCGGCAGAATTTACAAAGTAAGCTACTCTAGCGTTTGTGGTCCGAATTGTGATGCGGTTTTTGCGCAAAGTAACTTATATTAGCATTATTCAATGAGGAATGGATCACTTTCTTTATTAAAATATAACTCGAAATTGTGAAACCATGGCGTGTACAGAATTTGCAAAGTATGCTACTCTAGCGCTTGTGGTCCGAATTTCGATGCGGTTTTTGCGTAAAGTAACTTATTTTAGCATTATTCAATGAGGAATGGATCACTTTCTTTATTTAAAAATAACTCGAAATTGTCAAACCATGGCGTGTACTATCACCTTAAAGATCTGGCAGAATTTGCAAAGTAAGCTACTCTTGCGTTTGTGGTCCGAATTTCGATGCGGTTTTTGCGCCACGTAACTTATATTAGCAATATTTAATGTGGAACGGATCACTTTCTTTATTTAAAAATAACTCAAAATTGTCAAACCATGGCGTGTACTATCTCCTTAGATATCTGGAAGAATTTGCTAAGTAAGCTACTCTAGCGTTTGTGGTCAAAATTTCGAAGTGTCTTTTGCTCCAAGTAACTTGTATTAGTATTATTAAATGAGGAATGGAACACTTTCTTTATTTAAAAATAACTCGAAATTGTCAAACCAAGGCGTGGACTATCCCTTTAGAGATTCGGCAGAATTTGCAAAGTAAGCTACTCTAGCGTTTGTGGTCCGAATTGTGATGCGGTTTTTGCGCAAAGTAACTTATATTAACATTATTCAATGAGGAATGGATCACTTTCTTTATTAAAATATAACTCGAAATTGTCAAACCAGCGTGTACTATATCCTTAGAGATCTGGCAGAATTTGCAAAGTAAGCTACTCTAGCGTTTGTGTTCCGAATTTCGATGCGGTTTTTGCGCCACGTAACTTATATTAGCATTATTCAATGTGGAACGGATAACTTTCTTTATTTAAAAATAGCTCAAAATTGTCAAACCATAGCGTGTACTATCCCCTTAGAGATCAGGCAGAATTTGCAAAGCAAGCTACTCTAGCGTTTGTGGTCTGAATTTCGATGCGGATTTCGCGCCAAGTAACTTATTTTAGCATTATTAATTGAGGAATGGATCACTTTAGTTATTTAAAAAATAACTAGAAATTTTCAAACCATGGCGTGTACTATCCCTTTAGAGATCTCGCAGAAATTGTAAAGTAAACTACTCTAGCGTTTCTGGCCCGAATTTCGATGCGGTTTTTGCGCCAAGTAACTTATATTTGCATTATTAAATGAGGAATGGATCACTTTCTTAATTTAAAAATAACTCGAAAATGTCAAATCATGGCGTGTATTATCCCCTTAGATATCTGGCAGAATTTGCAAAGTAAGCTACTCTAGCGTTTGTGGTCAAAATTTCGAAGTGTCTTTTGCTCCAAGTAACTTATATTAGCATTATTAAATGAGGAATGAAACACTTTCTTTATTTAAAAATAACTCGAAAATGTCAAACCAAGGCGTGGACTAACTTAGAGATTCGGCGGAATTTTCAAAGTAAGCTACTCTAGCGTTTGTGGTCCGAATTGTGATGCGTTTTTTGGGCAAAGTAACTTATATTAGCATTATTCAATGAGGAACGGATCACTTTCTTTATTTAAAAATAACAAGAAATTGTCAAACCATGACGTGTACTATATCTTAAGAGATCTGGTAGAATTTGCAAAGTAAGCTACTCTAGCGTTTGTGGTCCGAATTTCGATGCGGTTTTTGCGCCACGTAACTTATATTAGCATTATTCTATGTGGAACGGATCACTTTCTTTATTTAAAAATAACTCGAAATTGTCAAACCATAGCGTGTACTATCCCCTTAGAGATCTGGCAGAATTTGCAAAGCAAGCTACTCTAGCGTTTGTGGTCTGAATTTCGATGCGGATTTTGCGCCAAGTAACCTATATTAGCATTATTAAATGAGGAATGGATCACTTTATTTATTTAAAAATAACTAGAAATTGTCAAACCATGGCGTGTACTATCCCCTAAGAGATCTGGTAGAATTTTTAAAGTAAACTACCTTAGCGTTTCTGGTCCGAATTTCGATGCGGTTTTTGCGCCAAGTAACTTATATTTGCATTATTAAATGAGGAATGAATCACTTTCTTAATTTAAAAATAACTTGAAAATGTCAAATCATGGCGTGTATTATCCCTTTAGATATCTGACAGAATTTGCAAAGTAAGATACTCTAGTGTTTGTGGTCAAAATTTCGAAGTGTCTTTTGCTCCAAGTAACTTATATTAGCATTATTAATTGAGGAATGAAACACTTTCTTTATTTAAAAATAACTCGAAATTGTCAAACCAAGGCGTGGACTATACCCTTAGAGATTCGGCAGAATTTGCAAAATAAGCTACTATAGCGTTTGTGGTCCGAATTGTGATGCGGTTTTTGCGCAAAGTAACTTATATTAGCATTATTCAATGAGGAATGGATCACTTTCTTTATTTAAAAATAACAAGAAATTGTCAAACCATGGCGTGTACTATATCCTTAGAGATCTAGTAGAATTTGCAAAGTAAGCTACTCTAGCGTTTGTGGTCCGAATTTCGATGCGGTTTTTGCGCAAAGTAACTTATTTTAGGATTATTCAATGAGGAATGGATCACTTTCTTTATTTAAAAATAACTCGAAATTGTCAAACCATGGCGTGTATTATCCCCTTAAAGATCTGGCAGAATTTGCAAAGTAAATTACTCTAGCGTTTCTGGTCCGAATTTCGATTCGGTTTTTGTGCCAAGTTACTTATATTTGCATTATTCATTGAGGAATGGACCACTTTCTTAATATAAAAATATCTCGAAACTGTAAAACCATGGCGTGTATTATCCCCCTAGAGATCTGGCAGAATTTGCAAAGTAAGCTACTCTAGCGTTTGTGGTCAAAACATCGAAGTGTCTTTTGCGCAAAGTAACTTATATTAGCATTATTCAATGAGGAATGGTTCACTTTCTTTATTTAAAAATAACTCCAAATTTTCAAACCATGGCGTATACTATCCCCTTGAGATCTGGCAGAATTTGCAAAGTAAGCTACTTTAGCGTTTCTGGTCCGAATTTCGATGCGGTTTTTGCGCCAAGTAACTTATATGAGTATTATTCAATGAGGAATGGATCACTTTCTTTATTTAAAAATAACTCGAAATTGTCAAACCATGGCGTGTACAGATCTGGCAGAATTTGCAAAGTAAGCTACTCTAGTGTTTGTCGTCCGAATTTCGATCCGTCTTTTGCGCCAAGTAACTTATATTAGCATTATTAAATGAGGAATTGAACACTTTATTTAAAAATAACTCGAAAATGTCAAATCATGGGGCGTACTATCCCTTCAGAGATCTAGCAGAATTTGCAAAGTAAGCTATTCTAACGTTTGTGGTTCGAATTTCGAAGCAGTTTTTGCGCCAAGTAACTTATATTAGCATTATAAATGAGAAATGGATCAGTTTCTTTACTCAAAAATAACTCGAAAATGTCAAACCATGGCGTTTACTATCCCCTTCTAGATTTGACAGAATTTGCAAAGTAAGCTACTCTAGCGTTTGTGGTCCGACTTTCGATGCGGTTTTTGCGCCAAGTAACTTATATTAGCATTATTCAATGAGGAATGGATCGCTTTTTTACTTAAAAATAACTCGAAAAGGTCAAACCCTGGCGTGTACTATCCCCTTAGAGATCTGGCAGTGTTTTCAATGTAAGCTACTCTAGCGTTTGTGGTACGAATTTCGATGCGATTTTTGCGCCAATTAACTTATATTAGCATTATTAAATGAGGAATGGATCACTTTCTTAATTTAAAAATAACTCGAAAATGTCAAACTATGGCGTGTACTATCCCCTTAGAGATCTGACAGAATTTGCAAGGTAAGCTACTCTAGCGTTTGTGTTCCGAATTTCGATACAGTTTTTGCGCCAAGTAACTTATAATAGCATTATTAAATGAGGAAGGAATCGCTTTCTTTATTCAATGAGGAATGGATCGCTTTTTTATTGATAAATAACTCGAAAAGGTCAAACCATGACGTGTACTATCCCCTTAGAGATTTGGCAGTGTTTGCAATGTAAGCTACTCCAGCGTTTGTGGTCTGAATTTAAATACGGTTTTTACGCCAATTAACTTATATTAGCATTATTAAGTAAGGAATGGATCACTTTCTTAATTTAAAAATAACTCGATAATGTCAAACCATGGCGTGTACTATCCCCTTAGAGATTTGGCAGAATTTGCAAAGTAAGCTACTCTAGTGTTTGTGTCCGAATTTCGATACGGTTTTTGCGCCAAGTAACTTATAATAGCATTATTAAATGAGGAATGAATCGCTTTCTTTATTTAAAAATTAATCAAAAATGTCAAACCATGGCGTTTAGTATCCCTTAGAGATTTGGCAGAATTTGTAAAGTTACTCTTACGTTTGTAATCCGAATTTCGATGCGGTTTTTGCGCCAAGTAGCTTATACTAGCATTATTAAATGAGAAATGAATCACTTTATTTATTTAAAAATAACTCAAAAATGTTAAACCGTAATGTGTACGATACCCTTAGATATCTGACAGAATTTGCAATGTAATCTATTCTAGCGTTTGTGGTCCGAATTTCGATGCGGTTTTTGCGCAAAGTAACTTATATTAGCATTATTAAATGAGGAATGGATCACTTTCTTTATTTAGAAATAACTCGTAAATGTCAAACCATGGCTTGTACTATCCCCTTAGAGATCTGGTAGAATTTGCAAAGTAAGCTATTCTAGCGTTTGTGGTTTGAATTTCGATGCGGTTTTTGCGTTAAGTAACTTATATTAGCATTATTTAATGAGGAATGGATCACTTTCTTTATTTAAAAATAACCCAAAAATGTCAAACCATAGCGTATAATATCCCATTAGAGATCTTGCAGAATTTGCACAGTAAGCTACTCTAGCGTTTGTTGTCCGAATTTCGATCCGTCTTTTGCGCTAAGAAACTTATATTAGCATTATTAAATGAGGAATGGAACACTTTATTTAAAAATAACTCGAAAATGTAAAACCATGGGGCGTACTATCTCTTTAGAGATCTGGCAGAATTTGCAAAGTAAGCCACTCTAGCGTTTGTGGTCCGAATTTCGATGCGATTTTTGCCCCAAGTAAATTATATTAGCATTATTCAATGAGGAATAGATCGTTTTTCTTATTGAAAAATAACTCGAAAAGGTTAAATTATGTCGTGTACTATCCCCTTAGAGATTTGGCAGTGTTTGCAATGTAAGCTACTCTAACTTTTGTGGTCTGAAATTCAATACGGTTTTTGCGCCAATTAACTTATATTAGCATTATTAAGTAAGGAATGGATCACTTTCTTAATATAAAAATAACTCGAAAATGTCAAACCATGGCGTGTACTATCCCCTTAGAGGTTTGTCAGAATTTGCAAAGTAAGCTACTCTAGCATTTGTGTTCCGAATTTCGATACGGTTTTTGCGCCAAGTAAATTATAATAGCATTATTAAATGAGGAATGAATCGCTTTCTTTATTTAAAAATAAATCGAAAATGTCAATCCATAGCGTATAATATTCCATTAGAGATCTTGCAGAATTTGCACAGTAAGCTACTCTAGCGTTTGTGGTCCGAATTTCGATGCGGTTTTTGCGCAAAGTAACTTATATTAGCATTATTAAATGAGGAATGGATCGCTTTCTTTATTTAAAAATAACTCGAAAATTGTCAAACCGTGGCGTGTACCGGCAGAATTTGCAAAGTAAGCTACTCTAGCGTTTGTGGTCCGAATTTCGATGCGGTTTTGCGCAATTTAACTTATATTAGCATTATTAAATGAGGAATAGATAACTTTCTTTATTTTAAAATAACGAAAAAAAGTGAAATCATAACGTGTACTATTCCCTTAAAGATCTGCCACAAATTGCAAAGTAAGTTATTTAAACGTTTGCGATCCGAATTTGGATCCGGTTTTTGCGCTATATAACTTATAGTAGCATTATTAAATGAGGAATGAATCACTTTCTTTATTTTAAAATAACTAAAAAAATGTGAAACCATAACGTGTAATATCCCTTAAGAGATCTGGCACAAATTACAAAATAAGCTATTCTAGTGTTAATGGTCCGAATTTTAATCCGATTTTCGCGTCATGTATCATATATTAGCATTATTAAATGAGGAATGAATCACTTTCTTTATTTTAAAATAACTAAAAATGTGAAACCATAACGTGTACTATCCCCATAGAGATCTGCCACAAATTGCAAAGTAAACTATTCTAACTTTAGGGGTCCGAATTTTAATCTAGTTTTTGCGCCATTTAACTTATATTAGCATTATTAAATATGGAATGAATAACTTTCTTTATTTTAAAATAACGAAAAAATGTGAAACTATAACGTGTACTATCCCCTTAAAGATGTGCCACAAATTGCAAAGTAAGCTTTTCTAGCATTAGCGGTCAGAATTTTGATGCGGCTGATCTTTAACGGGACAGTACACGTTATATTTTTACATTTTTTTCGTTGTTTTAAAATAAAAAAGTGATCCATTTCCCATTTAATAACGCTAATGTAAGTTAAATTGCGCAAAAACCGGATTAAAATTCGGATCCCTAAAGCTAGAATAGATACTTTGCAATGTGTGGTAGATGACACGTTATGATTTCACTTTTTATTTTATTTTTTTTTAGTTATTTTAAAATTACAAAGTGAAAATTTATGTGTGAATTATCTCCTACAGGAAGATGCTTTCACTTGATGGTTGTTTTCTTCCTTTACACGATTGAAGTGTCTAGGTTCGAATACTTGTAGTACCAATTTTTTTTGTTTTAAAATTATTTTTTTGTTTCTTATATAATGCAAGATTCAATTTATTTTAAAAATACTATTAAAATTATATTTTATATTTTTAATTAATATTTAAACATTTGTTAAATTTTACGTACTTAAATTTTATAAAAATTTTGAATTAATAAATAAAAAATTAACTTTAAAATCACTTATTAAATATTAAAAAATTATAAATTTAAAAAATTAATAATTAAATCATAATACACAATACATATAAATATATATCATCTTCATCTGCCAATTTCATGTAAATTTAAATTCTCCTTTTAATATGAAAATAACTAATTTTAAATTATAAATAATATATATTTATGATAAAATTTTAATTTGTGGTTAGATATTAAAAAAAAAAATTAAACTATAAAAAAAATTTTAAATTATAAAATAAAATTATAAAAAAATTTATATATGTTTAAAATTTTTATTTTATAATATAAATATTCTGATTAATTAAAATAGTATATAACTTACATTATATTTTTTTAATATTTATTTCAAAATATCGTATAATACCCTTTATATTCGGCCTCCTTAACTTATTATCTCTGGTTCCGTCTCTGCTTTCATATAATGAAAAGATACCATTTTTCTAAATTTGAAGTACCTTGAAAATCCAAAATATTACGTGTACTAACTCTTAGGGAATCTGGTTCGAATTTGATTTGATTTTGCACCATGTAACTTATATTGGAGTTGACCTAAAAAATGCCCGCAATTTTTTTTTAAAACTAACTTTAAACGAGCTCTTTAGGATTTAGGATTTTGAAAAGAAAATTTGGTGCTAGTACTTTGAGACAATTTTATCCTACTATGGTCATCTATGCTTTTCTAGGATTTTCGAGAGAGAATTTAGTGTCATTACTTTAAACAATTTTATTGTATTTAAAAAAAAAAATTAACTACTTTCATTTATCAATTTTATTTCGTATGTCCTTGTATATAAAAAAAAAATATAGTTAAGCGAGATTTTATTTTATTTGTCTTGATATCTATTTTTTAAATATAAAATTATTATAAATTTTAGTTATGTATAATTAAAGATATTTATCATAAAATTAAGCATCGAAAAGCCTTTGAAAAAAAAAAACTAAAGTACAACAATATCCTTAATTTAAAATAAGTATTGTTATTAATTATTTAAATATATTTGATAAATAAATAATTTTAAAAAATTATATAAACTATTTTATAAATTTAACTAAATATATAATTTTATTTATAATATAAATTACGAATTTTATATTCAAATGATTTATTTATATTATTATTTATCACTATTTTTTAATATAATTACCTAGAAAATTAAAATATAATAAAATGGTCTAAAAATGATTATTTGATATGTAAATACATTACAAATAAATAAATAAATAAAATATTTATACATTTTAAATTTATTAATATTTAATTTAATATTATTATTATATATAAAATAAACTTTAATTAAATTAAAAACTCATAGGTATCAAAGACAAATTCCGAATTTTAAAAAAATTAATAAACAATGAGTAGAACCAAATTCAGGTGTAAAAAATATTTACTCAAATAAAAACAAAATGACGCGTTTTTAGAACTGCGAACCCAATTTCATCTTTTTGAACCACGTATGCTTAATTACAGCCTATTTAAATTTATGATGTTGCAGTTATTATTATTATTGTTGAGAAAATGGGCCTACAAATGTAAACAGTATAGAGGAAATGGAACTACAAGTCCACTAATACTAAACAGCCCAAGAAAAAAATAATGACAAGAGCAGATTGACGTTGACTGACGTTGACTGACGTTGACTGACGTTGACGAACGTTGACTGACGTTGACGAACGTTGACTGACGTTGACGAACGTTGACTGACGTTGACGAACGTTGACTGACGTTGACTGACGGCGACTGACGTTGACTGACGGCGACTGACGTTGACTGACGGCGACTGACGTTGACTGACGGCGACTGACGTTGACTGACGGCGACTGACGTTAACTGACGGCGACTGACGTTAACTGACGGCGACTGACGTTAACTGACAGATTCACACCAAATCTGACGTCGACAATGGCAGTTATTTCCCGTTGTCCCTACCATTTATCGCGTTGACCGTCGTATAACAAGCGCGTTGACTAACGGGCAAGCGCGTTGACTAACGGGCAAGCGCGTTGACTAACGGGCAAGCGCGTTGACTAACGGGCAAGCGCGTTGACTAACGGGCAAGCGCGTTGACTAACGGGCAAGCGCGTTGACTAACGGGCAAGCGCGTTGACTAACGGGCAAGCGCGTTGACTAACGGGCAAGCGCGTTGACTAACGGGCAAGCGCGTTGACTACGCATTGTGTCGCTGAATTTGTTGTTTTTTTTCGTTAACGAAAATATTTTTCCTGTTCATTCCATTAATCTTCTATATTTAAGAACAATCACTTTCCACGTCGCTAAAAATCAAAATTATTAAAAATCAAATATCTCTTCTATATTAGAGTGTAAATAAAATTATTAAAAATCAAAAACCCACCCTACCCAACCCCAATCCTACCTAAATTTATCCAAACTTCTAAGCCCTAATATCTCAAAAAACCTAATCAGACCGACCCCATCTAACCCCGCCATCCAATAAATCCCGAACCCCAAAAGCCACCAAATTGTGAAACTGATTCAAGGAAAGGCCACAACATGAATCTAATCAATGAACATGGAAAAAAAATATTATAACAAAAAGCAGAAAGTTGGACCTTCATTAGATGGAGGAGATGAGGATACAGTGTTAATGAATGTACCTCCAAGTAGTTAGTACAAGCAATAATAGTGCACTTCAACTGCATGGTCAATCAAGCATGACTTTCTTACCAACGCACTGCTTTACTTACTGTAATGCTCCCTGAGACCAAAATCAACAAACCAGCATTAAAATGTAAACAAATAAACTTAAGTCATAATGGTTAAATTAATAGGATACATAGGACAGATCAATTAAAATGAATGTATCATGCGCTGACTGAACTGGACCACAACCAAATACGCTAATTTGCGGTGGAATCTCTAACTACAATAAAGAGAACTAAACTAGAATAAATTACAGGAAAAAAATACAACACACAAACAAACATCAATTAAACAGAGCTGGAGTTTGCCTTCAAAAGGGTGCTCAAATCCAGAATCCACAATCGCGCGAGATCTTGCTTCAGAAGGGAGTCCCTGATTCCTGATCTGTGTATTCCAAGCTCAAGAAACAAAAGAACCAATCAGTCAATTGCACCAAAACAATTTCAAATAAACTATCCACTATTCTCTTTTAGAAGTCTATTTTCAAATAAAATAATAAAAATTTCACCCGGGCGAGCCTTAAGAAAAACCTAGCAAACTAGGTAACGTCAAAACGAAACATAAAAATATTCGGTACAACCTGAAATCAATAGAGAAAGTCAAAGAAAACATATGTTAGGAAAAAATTGCAGCTAAATGAATACACAGATGGCACTAGCAAGCAAATAACCAAAAGAAATTTATTCTCCTATGGTATATGAGGAAACATATGATTTTACTGAATTACAGTGTTTCAGTGTTCATAAGCACCGTAAAAGAAACCAAGTGAATATAATTCATATAATGAAAAAATATAAAGAAAAAAACAAAAACCACACTTTGACATAAAGAGAGATGAGGCACAAGGGGTCAATGGTGTTGAAGACAATTTCAAAGCCTCAAACCCAATATAAATGATCACTACTAATTTAGTTATTATGAGAAAAATGCAAATGCTTGAACGCACAAATTTAAACAAAATTAGCTATCTTTCAGACAAATTAGCCCAGCTTTTCTTGGAACGATGAGCTACTTTACATGCACCCTCTTCAACAACTGCTTCAATTGCCACCTGCATTTGAAACGAATTACTAAATTTAACACCATAAAAAATTCACAAGACATTACAACTTCATTTCATCTAATCACTAAATTTTAGACTCATAAGACAGTCGAATTTCATCTATGGAGCTTTTTTTTTTCTTTTTTTTTTCTAAAGTTGAAAACATCAAAATCAGCTATTCATAAACTAATTTAACATCTCCGCAACCAAATCTAGTTATAATATTGTCTCATTCCTATCACATTTTAAGGAAACAAAAACAAAGCAGAAATTTGAAAAAGGAAAAAAAGAAAAGAAAAAGAAGCATAAAGTACCACAGTCATGTTCATCGTCATTTTCACAAACATTTACAGATAAAAGATGAAAAAATAGCTGCTAGGCAGCTGACCACTATCTACAGCAGACCAATCAGTGCTCATCCATAGTAAGACGGAATGACACTAATTCAATGGTACTTGAACACTTAATTAAATACAGTATACATGAATTACAAGGGTAGGTTGTCAATGGACAGCTGCCACATGCACTACAGTCATATAAACATTTACCAGCCAATATCCAAACCATGTAATAAATGAGTGTTTTGTGGTGGGTGAATGGGTGAGGGTAGAAGCACACAACTCTAAGAAGCTAACCTGAGAGCATAGCCTTCTGTGCAAAGCTTCTGTAAATCCCTCATATTTTTGCTCAACTATCAACCTAGCCAATTCTTTGGTTGGATTTAAAAGGTAGCTCAACCTATTTGAAAAGATATAGAAGCAAGAACACTGAGCAATTGCAAACACATTTATATAATAGAAATTATTTCTTGTATATTTTCTTAATTGTTAATGACTGTCTACTAAATAAATGCATCTAAGAATTAGAAGGAAAAAAAAAGAAGCAAATGATACCATCTCATGCAGACCAGCCAATGGTTCATTCGACTCTATCTCTTGATTTCCCTGTAACCAAGGGATTCTCTGTTTTTGAGCTGGCACCTGTAGCTACTTAAGTTGTAATCTTACGCTGTCCTTCCACTTAAAGACTGGGTGATCGATGATGCCGAAGCTGATAACATTCTGAAAGGTTATCCCATTTTGCAATTTGTTATGTATGGAGAGATAGAAGCAGAATATTCCATAAACAATGGAATAAGATGTTAATAGTTTTATTGATTCCATAGGGAAACAAAATGCTATTGTAAAAGTTAAAGTGCATATGTTGCACACAAGCACCACAGAATACAAACATACCTTCAAAGCAATGGCCAAGGAAGAATGAGTGCTCTCCAACTGCTGTTGAGCAGTAACTGTATGTTTGCTGAGCCCTACCTGAAATGCAGAGTCAATCTGCTAAAAATATAGATCGGCATCCTCTTTAACCACTTCTTCAATTAACTCCTACATTTGAAACAAATTACTAAATTTAAAACTCATAAAGTTACAAGCCATTACAACTAGATTTGAGCACTAAATTTTATACTCAAAAAATAGAATTTCATCTATGGAGCATTTTCTTGTATTTTCTTTCTCAATTAAGGTTGAAAACACCAAAATCACATATTAATATAACAACTCTTTTTTCTCTCTACAACCAAATCTACTTATAAAACAAATGGTTTGAGATAGGATGGTTTTATACTTTAGATGACTAATTTATTGATTGGAAATTTAATAATAATCACTTTATAACCTTATAATAACACAATATCATCCCACATGACACCATGAAGCAAAGCAGAAAATATTTTTTAAAAGAAAAAAAAAACACATGAAGCACAATAGTCATGGTTACCATTACTTCATTTCCACAGACACCTACAGAAGAGAGACGACAAATTAACCCCACATTACCCGATTACAACCCACAACTGCAGATCCTCCAAATTAAAAATCAATCATAAAATCAACTAACCTTGGATTCTGATTTTGTACTGTCTTTATCATAAGAAAGCTCTCTAACAGCAAATCTCTGCAAATAGACAACATATAGTTAGCATGATCCAGTTGGAAAGCTTCCTCAAATGCATGCATCATTACAATCACCAGCTGGAAAGCTCTCTCTGCAAATGCATGCATCATTACAACACATCGAAAAATGGACAAAATCAAGCACTAATACTCTTTGTCATCTCCAACAGCAGAAGATATAAAGATGAAAAAATACCCTAAACAACAGGACAGTAGTCCTTCCAACGGAACTCAACAGATTGATGTGGAGGGGTGACATTGGATCCCTCTGGATGAAACCTAATCCAAAAGGCTTCAGCCCTCTCAAAGAGAAAGCCTGTTTTCAAACAGAGTACTTTTTTTTTTTCACAATCAGAGGCTTAAAAATTTATTGATCACATAAATCACATGAGAGGAAAAAAAGACTAGTAAGACTGCCAATTGAGCATGAAATCATAATTCTTACGACCTTTCGAAATTTTCTGACCACATAGGCTTGTGTTAGCATCAGTATATTAAGACTTCACATATCACTAAGTTAAGAAAAACTATTCTCAATCTCAATTCAGTGTATTATCCATATCTAGATTCTAAGAGTTAACAGGATAAGTTATAATATAATTGAAGGTAACAAACCATAGAGTTCCTCTCTTTTAGTCAAAACCCCTTGTGTATCTCCCCAGCTTCAGCAAAGTTCCTGGATAAACAAGTTAAACACAGTGAATAGTCTTTGAAAAACAGTTCTAACAGTCAATTGTAGGGTAAGAGAATTTGATTCATTTGACTTAATAAAAAGAATTTGACACCAAATTTAAAACATGTCAGAAACAGTATTCACTTAAAGCACCTAAGGTAAAACTAAAACCATCACATATTCGAGTTCAATACATTGTGACACATATTACATCACACAAATGTCCCATATTTTAGTTTCATGTTGAGAATCATAATGTGTAAGTCTCAAAAACGGATTAGTTTCGAGTGAGAATATAAAGAAAACCATTTTGACTTTAAAATCAATGGATAAACAAAACCATATTCCAGAATTCAGAACTTGTATCTAAGCATATCAGGTACTTTTTTGCTTACCAACATGATTTCTTGCATCCTCATGACTGGATAGACCAACATTGGTTGAACTTCTCACCATCTACATACAGCTGTAGCATAGACTAACTTATGAATAAAATTTTTTAGTATAATCTTCATAAGCCATGCTATATTGTCAGGGTTGCTTCCCAAACAATCTTACTATCAAAACCATTTCCTAGTCAATGAGGCTAATGTTAAGGAACTTAGATTTTAATTCAACTCAAATCCAGTCATCAATATTGTCTTTTAAGTGAAAGATTTAAATTAGCGAAGTTTTAAACCAATTAAGAGGAAAGAAAAAAAAATAGAACATACCTCTCAAAATATAAGTGGACAATTCTGGATAATTCTTTTCTAGAAACACCTGATCATAAAAGAAAAAAAAAAACCATGAGCTTAATCCAATTGCTGCACCCACTCATAGATATCTAGCTGAGTTAAGAAACGACGGGTGGAATTCAATAAAACATCAATCGACATTTCTTGACTATAACATTGCTATCCACATAAACAAAGTCAATAAAACATTAAAATGTAATTTAGAGTCCATCCTAAAATCAACTAACCTTGAATACTAATTTGATACTATCTTTATCATAAATCTATCATCCAAAGAAAGAAAGCTTTCTAAGAGCATCATCCTGCAAATAGCTAACACATAGTTAACAGGATCCACCTGGAATAGCTCCCTCAAATGCGTGCATCATTACAGAACATCAAAGGATAAGAAAAATGGACAAAATCATGCTCTAATACTCATGTCATCTCAAACACCAGAAGAGAGAAAGGTGGAAAAATACCTAAAAACAACAGGTTATACTCAACAGATTGATGTGGAGGGGTGACCTTGGATCTCTCTGGAGGAAACCTAGTCCAGACAACTTCAGCTCTCTCAAAGAGGAAGCTTGTTTTCCAACTGGGTACATTTTACGACCCTCTGAAAACACCTGACAATTTTGTTAACATCCGTATATTAATACTTCACACATCCAAAAATTTAAGTAGAACACAAATACTAAGTAAAGTCAAACTATTCTCATGTAATATCCATATCCAGATTCCTAAAGTTAATAGGATAAGTGATAATATTAATTAGAGGGAACAAACCATAGAGTTCCTCTCTTTCAGTCAAACCCCTTGTGAATATCTCCTCAGCTTCAACAAAGTTCGTGGATAAACATGTTCTACATAGCGAGAGGCATAATGAGGATAATGTCCTTTGCAAATCTTGATCCAACTTCCTACATTTTACTACCAAATAAGAATCAAATCACTAGATCAAGGTATAGTATTTAAGAATTGAAAAAATATAAACAAAAAAATATTACGGGACATAATTATAAGACTCACAATTATAATTATATAATTGATTTTCATTATCATGGAAAAAGAAAGCAAGTAAACACAAAATCATTTCTTAGTTTCTCATTTGAAACAATTACAGCGTCACAAATACCAAGTATTAACCTCATAGGGCTAGGTCAATAGCTAACCCCAGTTTTGTTGTTCTGCCAGGAGTGAAAGAAGGTAAAGTTACCTGCTAACTAAAAACATCCATGTGAAGAACCCAATCTAAGGGCAGTGCTACTCTCTTTAGTAACAAAACACTGGCATCATTACATGTAAGTCTCTCTATTGTAGGTTGATTGCTTCAAATCAGATCCATCAATGGGATAAAGACCCTAAACATGTGTTTGGCAGGTTTAAAGCCTATAGCGAAGCATATATGGGTTAATAAATGTACTAAATGATTATATTACCAAAAAGTAACAAACAAAAAGACAGTAAATGACATGAGAATAAGCCAGATTTAGCAGAATTCTAATGATACGAAAGCCTAACATCATCATAGCAACTCAAAATCTCTGTGCCAGCAATGGGCTTCTAAAATTAAATTCAGTTGGGAAGAGAAGACTTACCAGAAAGAGGTTTTACAGCAATTTTATTATGATGTAGTGTGTCTTCTTCTTTTGAACCCATGCCATTCACAAACCCACCTGTACAGTTAGGAGTACACCTGTAGGAGTGAGGAGTTCAAGGGCGTGATTCCAACATTCTCAACTTTAGAACACCTGTAGGAGTGAGAGGAATTACATTAACATCATGCAAGAGCATCCCATTTGGCACTTGCCAATTATATCAATTCCTATGTACTGAAGAATCAAGATACCTCAAATTCTTCAGCGTGACAGTTTAATTATCTCATGTGATGGCCTAAAACTGTCATTTAACATATTAGAGAACGACCAAATGTCCCATTTTCCAGAACAAACTTTAGTCGTATCATTATGTGAAGGCAGTAAAGCAAATATTTAACATATTTAAAAACGATGAAATTTCATATTTTCATGAAGATATATGAATTAAAACCAATCAAATAACATATCTACAACTTAAATCATGTAAAATTAAAACATGGAACACCAATGATAGGTTCGGACGTGACATCTACAACTCATAGCACGTGAGAAACATTAAACATCAACGACAAGAGCAAGATGAACACATCCAAATCCATACCCAGGTCCCATACAGAGCAAATAACCATTTAAAAAAAATTAGCTAGTCGAAGACGTAAATGCTAAGGAATGGATAAGACGAAATACACCTTCATAACTGGTGACACAGCTGCATGAATATCAATTAAATAATTTAATTTTTTTCTTAAGAAACTAAATTTACATAAGGTTCAAATTAAACTGAGATAAAATAGAATCCACAGAAACAACAAAACATATCTAAACTATCATCAAGCTACAGAGAATAATCAACTAACTGTTTGGATTGTTCTTTAAAATCTTACTATGATCTTGTCGGTTGATTCTACACAAAACAACAAACAGCATCTCGGAACAGATCCTGGAAATAAATTGGCCTACATTTCCGTCACCAATTTCGTGGTTGGACCTCATCTAGCCCACGATTTCAAATGATGACGTTGTATCCCATATCCAACTAACATCATGCCTACAAATAAATTACATAGCATGTAAGTGTGAGTGTAGTTAACATAGTAGAACAATTAGAGGTAAGGTAGGAAAAAACAACTGATATACTTGTAAACACCAATAGAAAAAACAAAAAATAACAAGGAAAATAATTTTCTTTTAAAGTATAAATATTTGATTATTAAATATATATATATATATATATATATATTTAATGCATTGGTAGATTTTTAATATGAATATGCAGCCACATTCAATTTTCAAATGTGGTTAATCTAGAGTAACATGACGTCATTAAATAAAGAAACAAGACAAAAAATAAAGGAACAAACAAATACTAGCAAATGACCGGAAACAAACAAATACTAGCAAATGACCGGAGACAAACAAATACTAGCAAATGACCGGAAACAAACAAATTTACCAAAGTGCTTCACTCATTATCAGCATAGACACCCCACCAGCATAGAACCAGCCCACCAGAACCTGTAGGCCGAAATGATCAAGTCAAAACAAACCGAATAGATAACATACTTGTTGCTTGAAGGTAATTGTCACATCATAAGATTTCATGGTCATGTTGGATAGAAAAGTAAGTGGAAAAATAAAGGCACCTCTTCCAACAAAAACCAGTCCAACCAATGATCTTCCAAGACTGAGAATCAGATAAGTTTTTATTCCTACAAAGTTAGGATAGTTTTCATATATATATATATATATATATATATATATGTAAGACAATAATTATTCATTGTTATTGCTCTCACCTTGTCGCTTACAACATTCAATTTCTTAGTGTGTACAGTTGAATAGAAATACTATTGCTTAAGGCATCTATTGGGTTCATTTGCTTGTTGGCAATACTTCTATATACTAGATGCGGTTTTTCCCCCAAGCACACTTCACATACCTAGATGTATATAGAACACATTCAAAAACATTCTTTCTATTAATTCATCTGAAATATAACCACTTTTAAATCCTCAGCAGGAGCTACAAAACATGCAACCAGAAAGCAAAATGCATATAAAAATTTGAAAATACCCAAAATTGTGAACTCTGAAATCAGTTAATACTCAATTCAACTCAACAAATTCTAACTGCCTAGTAAGCTCTTCCGATACCCAAGCCCTACCACTCCTCTCGAAACAATCTCTCTGCATCACATTCCTATAAAGTTACTCAAACTATAAATATGATTTGAAAAGTGTTAGAGATACCAATTTATAGCTGTTGA